>VZTY01000867.1:0-62656 GCA_013400935.1 Turnix velox | reverse complement strand
TCCCTTCCAACCCAAACTATTCTATGGTTCTATGATTCTATGATTCTATGATTCTATGATTCGATGAAGCATGTGGAAGAATTTCTTCCCCATGAGGGTAGTGAGACACTGGCCCAGGTTACTCAGAGGTGGTGGAGGTCCCATCCATGGAGACATCCGAGGCCAGGTTTGCTGAGACTCTGAGCAACCTTATCTAGTGCAGGATGTCCCTGCTTACTGCAGGGGGTTGGACTGGATGGCCTTTGAAGGGCCTATCCAACTCAAAAGGCATCCTATGATTCTAAGCATATTGAAGGTTGTATTCACTTGACCATGTAAAGAAATGGACCGAGGATTTTTCCAAGGATGTTGCAAGAGTGGAGCAGGATTATATAAATATACAATGTTAATATTTTGTTATCATATTTACCCAGGCTACCCAGTAATATAGCTGTTCCTCTGTAAATTGTCACTCTCCTGCTGTGAACTATCAGCAGAGGCTTGCAGCATTTCTGCAGGTAGTGAAGGAGGTTATTGTATTTCTTGTGCTACTGGGAAAGAAGCCAGAATCACTTCCCTCCCTCAGCAGAATTCCTAGAGGTTTGAGTCATGTACTGCTAGCATTGACTAAATTGGCTGCATTCAGGGAAAGCTCTTGTGTTGCAGCTTTAGGAGAAAAACTTCTTTAGCATCCAAGTATGCTGCAGAGTACTGATCTTCAGTAGGCACCTAAAGAGAAGTGGAAAACAGGAGAGCAAGAGTAAAATACTGCTGTGAAAAGGGGGTAAACATCAAGGAAGAGGAATGTCAAGTAGCAAGATAGTCTGCTCCCTTTGGATAACATCCTGTCCCTCTGGCTTGTCAAACTGAACGGTTTTAAGCAAGTAAAGTTACTCTGAAAAGTTTAAAGTAGGACAGGGAATGTTGTAACTGGGAGAGGCTTAGCAAACCTCAGTGGTACAAAGAATACAAAGGATTACCCTGGTCATACTTTGAGATGTGTTTCGAGTTCCCTAATGTTGTTATGTTTTGGCAAGATATAAAGAAAAGTGTGGGAATTGAAGAGGATTAATATTTACTCTGGTTTTCTTTTCCCTGAGTGCTGAGGCTGAAGGTGGGCTTTTTGATAGCTCAGCTAGTAAGTAAGTTCTTAAAACTACACTCTGGGCACAAGACCTGGAGGTGCTATTGGAAACTGCCTGTACCAGAAAGCCTTACAAATATGTTAGAATGTTTTCTGACTCAATAAAACTTATAGTACTAACCAGATGATATCCCTCATAGAGTTAAAAAATTGTTTTGTGGTTTCTGATCATTGCCATTGGGAGATTTTTAGTCCTGAAGACAGGCTGAACAACCTAGTTTATTCAAGCACTGAATTTGAGAGTGTGGGATCCACTGGGTAATGGATCAGCCCCAAGAGAAGATGTATCTGTAGTATGTGCTATTGCCTTAATGAGCCTTAAATGAGGATGTGATTAGTACAGTAAGGCTTGATGATGTTCAGGTTTGGTCAGGTCCTAACCAGTTGTATTCATCCTCTTCTGACCTTCCTCAACCTTTGGGGTATTGATTTTAAATTAAAAGCTTTTATTTGTAGCAAAGCACAGCCTTTATGTGGAAAATGCAACAATTTTTCCTGTTAGTTGTAATTTCCTCTCATTTTACTTTCCTCCTGATTTCTTTTTGCTGCCTTTCCTTTCTTCTTGGCACATAGGAATTCTTCCACTGACTTAATAAAGGGATGCTATTTCACTTGGGCAATGAAACACCTCTGCCAGGACAACACTAACTGGAATGCTGAGAGCCAGCTATCTTACAAGCTCCAGGCAGATGTTTTCAAAACTAAGGAGAAATTTCTTACAAAAAAAAAGAGTAGAAATGCAGTAGTTGGTATAATTTAATATCTCGAATCTTCAGCTCAGCTGAGAGTCAGTGGCTGCCATGATGGACTTACAAATGGAAATGAGATTTGTGATGATTTATTGATTGAAGAATTGAGATAAAGGAAAGGCAGGCAAAAGCATTAGGAAGTGCTTCAAACTGTAAAAAGGGCACAGTTTGAAGCATGTTTTCATTGTTTTGGCAAGAAAAAATTTAAAAAGCCTTCTCCAACATGTGTTCGGCCACTCTGTAATAGGAGCAAGTGCAGAGTTTTACTAGAATGCGTTGTGCCAAATGATTTCAGTCAAGATTTCTGCAGTTTTCATACCTTACAGCATCTTCTTGCCTTCAGGATGAGGAGGCTTCAGGATAAGTGGCTGGGTGTAGCGGCCTAGACTGTAGGGAGCAGCACTTGGTAGCCCTTAGGAAGGGAGAGCTTTCCTCACCTGGGAGATACTTGGGGCAGCAGAGCCATTTGGCTTTGATTATGGGAGAATAAGAAGCCAAGCAGTACCTATAAGCAACCAGTCAAGCTTTTCCTGAACCTTCTCCTCATACCTGCAAAGTAGACCTGTCAGAAAATGATTGTTTGATGGTCAACAGCCATGTGAGTCTTGCTGCAACTGGGTCCCGACTTTTATGACACACTTTAATTCCAGTGAGGATAAAGTTGCCTTTATCCTCAGGACGAAGGGTAGGTAGAATACACATCTTGGTCTTCATTTTGGACCTTTAGTACTATTGTTTTAAAGTGATAGAAAGTGTGTTACCTTGGTGGAGGATTTAGTTAATGGTTTGGAACCTGAACTTAGTAAGGAGAAGGCTGAGGCAGAAGCACTGGCAGGGCTGTGTTACTGGAGAAAGAAATCAAAGAACATCTGTTTTTCCTTCAACAAATTGCTGTTTCTACTTTTGAACAAAGAGAAGGGATTTCTCTTTGTGGTGATTTCTGAGAAGCATAGCTCAAAGCCCCTTTTTTTCCATTCTGTTACACTAAGCTTTGAGGAAATGCTGGTGGTGATTTGCTCAAGAAGTAAGATTGCAAGAAACTGCTCTCAGTCTGAAGAAGGGGGAATTCCAGAAATGCCAAGCAGGATTATAAACCTATATAGAAAAGGACAGGGAGATAAAGGTATAGGAAAGGTCTAAAGAAAAAAAAAAACAAAAACCCAGCACCAAAACTAACCAAACCAACATATTATCCATCTTTCCACTTCCACTGCAGTGTTATTTCTCTACATCCAACATTCATTATTTCTGTTTTATGAAACTATGGTTTATCTGGTGTTTGTTTTCCTTTGCTCTCTCAAGGTTTCCAGCATCTCTTGTCCCATAGCAGTATCTTCCTCAGAAAAAAAACACTCTGGACTTGCTGTCAAATCTTAGTATATCGTGGTGAATGGAACAGGATGTTTCTCAGTATTTTATGTACCTTGGTCTTTCCAGACTCTTAAATACTGGGCTTGGAATGTGTTTTCCCCACATCCTTATGGAAATTCAGCATTCCCGTGTGATGGCATGAAAGACTTGCTTATTTCTCTGCTGAGTGCTGTGTTAAAGTGCATAATACCAGCAGAACTTATGGCAATGTGTCAGCAACAGCAAGAGCTGGGATGTTGCAATCAATGAGCAAGAACAGAGCCTTCACACATCCCCTGTGATGTCTGCAGCTGTTGGCCAGTGCTGCAACCTTCCTTTTCCATTCTGAAGGTATTTGGTTGGAGTAATTGTCCCTACCTTTGGCTGACAACATTTCCCTAGTGGGGGAGGAGGGAGAAAATTCATAGTTCAGTTTCCCTTGTATCAGGTATGAAGACTGGATTGGCTCTCACTTTGCCCACTGTCCTATAGATTTGCTACTAAGGCTCTTCTCTCTTTTCAGTAATGGAGGAAGACATTTGCAAGCATTGTCATCACAAAATATCAGGAACTGGAAGAGACGTCAAGAGATCCAGTCCAACCCCTCTAATGGAGCAGGAACACGCAGACCAGGTCACACAGGAAGGCATCCAGGTGGGTTTTGTATATCTCCAGAGAAGGAGACCCCTCACCCTCTCTGGGCAGCCTGTGCCACTGATCTGTCACCCTCACTATGAAAAAATTTTTTCTTATCTCTATGGAACCTCCTGTGTTCCATCTTGCACCCATTGCCCTGAGTCCTATTTTTGAAGGTCACTGAGAAAAGCCTGGCTCCATTCTCCATGTTAATAGGAATCCTTTCAAATTACTTTAAAGAAAAAATTTCTTCCTCTTATAACTTTATTCCAAGGTCACTTGAGTAAGAGCTGGATGGCATCAATACCAAAGAAATTTGGATGCTGGGCTAAAGATGAGTCAAGCCAAAAGTGCTATCATGTTATTTATACTGTGGATGAGGATACCAGTTGTTTCAAATCAGAGCTATTTCTAAATTCACTGTGAAATACACTAAGAGGCTTCATCTCTAAGAGTTTTGTTTTTTTTTAATTGCTATGGCAATGTTCCCCTGTGCATGCTCTCTTTCAGCCTCTGAGAGCTGGGATTGCAAGCCAGTGAATGGGGCTGAGCTTTGTGGTCTGTACTGGGAGTTCCAGTCCCAAGGAGAAAGTGGTGGATGCTTTTTAGCTTTTGACTGCTAATGCTATTAGCTGGGATGAGGGGTTTGTTTTTGTTGTTCAGCTGCCAAATGTGGCAGCCAAGTGAAGTTGAAGGATGCTAAGTTTGGGAATATCTTTAACCACACATCCATCACTGATCTTTTAAATTGGATTATTGTTTTTTCATAGGAAAAACCTCTTGTAGCTCGGCTGCCTCTTCCACTCAGTAGGAGTTTCACTTTTGTGCTGCAGCAGCATAAGGCTGAATGGATGGCAGAAAACCTACTCTTCGTAGGGATGTGAAGGATGATTCTGCTTAGGAAAAGCCTGTGGGGTACAGTGTGGTCACTTCATTGCTGCCTCGTTTGGTGTCTGCAAAGATTCTGCCTGTAATGGAGAGCTGGAATACCTCCCTTCTGAGGACAAGCTGAGGGAGTTGGGGCTGTTCAGCCTTGGGAAGAGAAGGCTCAGAGGGCACCTTGTAGTAGCTTCTCAGTATCTGAAGGGGTCTACAGAAAAGCTGGGGTAGGACTTGTTAATAGAGTCCAGGATGGCAGGACTAGGAGTAATGGATGCAAATTGGAAGAGGGGAGATTCAAGCTGGTGATAAGAAAGAAGTTTTCCTGTGAGGGTGGTGAGACACTGGAGGAGATTTGCCCAGAGAGGCTGTGGCTTCCCCATTCCTGGAGGTGTTTAAGGCCAGGCTGGATGAGGCATTGAGCAGCCTCATCTAGTGGGAGGTGTTCCTGCCCATGGCAGGGGGGTTGGAACTAGATAATATTGAAGGTCTCTCCCAACCCATTCTATGATTCTATGACTTGCAGCAGACCTCTCAAGTAATTACTGCCATGGTGGAGGGACCGTGCTTTGAGTAACTGGAAAATGGGAGGGCTGTTTTGCAAGTGCAGAGGGTACCTTTTTGGTGAAGCCTCTTCCAATTTGATATTCCTTTGGCTTGGCAACATCCAAGATTGTGACAGTGTTTTCATTTGCCTTCTCCTGCAAGATACTGCAAAGAACATAGAGTAGGTGAGAGATTAATCTTCTTGTCCTATTTATTGTGTCATGTCACAAGTTAAGAACTACCTGTGTCTGTACTGAATGTGCTTTGACAAGTTAAGGCAGAATGCAAATGCAGATGTGAGGCAAACTGTAGATGCTAAACCCAAGTTTTTGTGTTCTAATTTCTTTTCACCACTGGGAGGAGCTGGTAGAATAGGCCTAGACCACTTCACTCCAGGCTTTTTTAGATCCAGGAGAAGCAGAGATGGGACATGCCTATGAAACATGCAGGGGGTGGTTGTGAATGTTTGGGATAAAGAGTAGTTTCCTGCATCTTCATTTCCTACACGTGCTGCTTGGTACAGAGAGAGCAGTTATTCCTTTCTGCTCAAAGTCATTTAAATACCATTGTATTGGACTAGGTGCAGTAGAACAACAGAAGCCAGTCTACATGGGGTGATTTATAACAAAGCAGAGATAGGTCTAAGCCATCCAAGAGCAAAATTCTTTCTTCAGCCAAGAGAAAAACGTATTGATAAGCCTCTGAGCTGCTGAGGTGCTTCAGACAGTCTTCATGCTTCACCTTGTGGACTCCATCATTCACTCCGTGCAACGTAAACAGCAAGTACTTGTCTGAGTGGTCAAGAGTGCTATTCAGAAGGACATAATATAGAATTCTTGGGCCTTTTCTAAAGTGTCATGTCTAAGCTGTCCCATGTTTCTCAGCTAAGATGAGGAGTTTCTGAGAACACAGATGTAAAAGTAAAGATAATGTTGGAAGGGCATAATAAAGGTGGACTCTTCCCACCTTAGTGACAAGGAGGATGTGTGGCAGTAATAAATCAGTCTAGTGGTTCTTTTTTGCTTATTTCTTTGTAGGTAAGCAGAATTAATTTCTATGTGATATGAATAAAATCTCTGCATGTCTCAGAACACAGATGGCATCCACAGATGTGGATCCTCATAAGGTCACTTTGGCTAAGTATTCTTAAAAAAGAGCTGTCTGGAGATGCAGGAGTTATCTGTGCCACACAACAGCTGGTCATGGAACAGGTGAAAGAGCATGGATAGCTTAAGCTGTGTGAAGTAAAATGGAAAAGTCCTCAAGATAGAATTTCTTTATGATATAGCACCTTTTGATTACTGTGTGGTAAATTTATTAATCACAAATGGTCTAGATGCTTCATAGCAGGGAAAGAGAGCAGGGAAGAACGGGGAAGCATCATACCAAATTACCAATACCACTCCTGTAGGCTCTTGAGCACTGAGCTGTTGCCTACAGCTTTTTGCCCTCAAGACTGCACAGAGCAGCTCTTCTCCAGAGAACAGCTACACTAAGCTATATTTGAGTTTTATGAACCTGTGCTACAGCTCTGAAAGGCTTGAACAGTTTATGAACTTCCACCTCTACTTAGGTAGAGAGGTGGTTACAGAAGTCACTTTTAAACAGACCACGTAAGCCATACAGCCTTACAGTTAGCAGAGTATTTCAAAGATATCATGTCATGTATGATCATGTATGATCAGTCAGCTGACTGAGTGATATGATTAGGTAAATACCACTCTGGCTCTAGAGGGGGAGTTCCTGCTCTAGTAGGCGGATTGGACTAGATCTCTTGAGGTCTCTTCCAACCCCTGATATTCTGTGATTCTGTGAAATACAAGAGCTATTGAGTGATGATAGAACATGTAAGTGATTTGAACATTTTCCTCTCTCAGAGCTCGGATTTGTGACTTTTAGCTGATCTCTTACATTGGCAAGCATTTGAAGTCCCTGAAAGCCTTTAAGATAGGGAGGAAGGGGAAAAACAGGTACCTATGAAGCATTTATCTCCTTAGCTGTTGCCTGCTGCCAATTTTCACTGCTCTGCACACACAGAGATAAATATGTGTCTCTTAATGCTAAATCCCATGGTGGGATTCACAAATGCCTCTTCAATGTGTCTGGGGAGATTTGGACAGATGTACAAAAGCTATCTGCTTGGGAGGGAGAAAGAATGGGACTGAATGCCTAATGTATTCTTTGTTCAGCTGTAGAAGGTAAACCCACTATTAGGACAGAAGTAGACATGAAGATGTAGTCTGAAGTTCAGTGTTAAGCCTACCTCAGGAAGCCTCAAAATTCATCAGTGAGGTGATCTCCTGGATGAAAATATACTGAAGAGCTTAATGGCCCAAATCTTAGCCCCGAGAAAGCAAGTACTGCTCCATAAAGGATGTCAGTGGAGGTTCATGGTTGCAGTACTAGGACAACATAATTTATTCTGTGTGTTTATCTCATTTTTACATTCTGATACATTTAGAGCAGCCCTTTGAGGGGAGGCTCACACTACATCTCTTAAAACCAAAGCCTCTATCAAACCAGAAGCATTGTCTCAAGAATCATGTAAGCAAGTTGCAAACATCATCCAGGAATTCCTTGGCACCTTTAGTCCTACAGTTTGCAGTCCCTGTGAGGATTTGGGATAATGACTCTGAATTCTACTTCCACTGGCTGCTAGGTGTTCTATTTGGGTTTTGTTGTTTGTTTCTCTGCTACACACATGTAGGATAGATCAACAATCAGCAGGCTTGCTTGAATGCTCATAAAGTGAGAGGAGATGCACATAAGCCAAAACAAGCCTTAGAGCCTGATATACAGGGAAGTTCCTTATAAATGGTTCATGTTTGAACTCTTCTCTAGGGATTGTTTTTTGAATAAAACTTAAGAAGAAAGCCAGATATATCTCACATATTCAAATATTTGCAAGCAGGAACATCAATAGTTATTTGAAACCTCTGCATCTCCCTCTTACCATTTCTATACTCTGCTGTTTCCAAGGGAGTAACACTGTTCTTGTTTCAACCTGGAAGTCTAACAGCAGAAGCATAATAATGATGATGTGCACCCTTAAATCTGAGTATAATAAGTTCTCATGTTCAATGAAGTGTCTAGTGCAGAGGTTGGAATTACTGTTAGTCCTCTGGAGGTAGCTGAAGATACACAGCAGCAAACTTTGTGTGCTAAAATAATTAGTGTGTTCACCACAGGCTACATTTTCAGTCCTGTTTAACAACAGCAGAAATTTCACCTATGGTGTCTATGGGGTTTCTATACCATGTATTTTCCTACTAGACTGTTTCTTTTTGCCTCTGTTCTTACCTTCTTTAGCAATTTCAACCACCTTTCATAGATGAGGGGTATTTCCAAAGGCATGAAGTTCCTACAGGCTTTTGTGAAAAATCTTTAGCTGTAACAGGACAAGGCACTGACTAAGCTAAGTAGGTTGAATTCCACCCATCATTCTGATACATACAGATTTTTAAAAAAGAATATTCAGTAGTATCATACAGTTCTATATATGCACACATATTTTTATCTATTCTGATATATATAGTAGTTAGAGAGGATGAGTCATTGCTGGTAGAGCTGGAGTATTTTATAACTGCAGATACAGGATGTGAGGGAGGTGGGTAGCATCGGGAGCACAGGAAAAACATGGGAGTCATGTGGAGCAGGGATTGAATTTGGGAACACAGTGTACAAATCTGTACAAGCTCTGGAGTTTGTGGTTTTGCTGTTCACAGAACAAAGTGTTATTTGCCCAGAGAAATTGTTCATGTGGCAGAGGAGTGCATACAAACTGCGAGTGGAATAGAACTAAGCATTAGTTCCTGGGGGTAAAATGTAAAAGGTATTTAATGCTATTTAGCTCTTACAGATTAGGCAGTTACTGAGAGTCCACAGCAGCTTCTCCATTAGGCTGTTACATGAGTATTTAAGTGAGCGATTAAAGGGACAAACAGAGACTGCATTAAGCAGCATGCCTTCAGCAAGACAGCACAAGGTTCAAATGTAATCATAGAATCATGGAATAGTTTGGGTTGGGCAGAGACACCTCCTACTACAACAGGTTGTTCAGTGCTTCATCCAGCCTGGCCTTAAATACCTCCAGGGAGGGAGGAACCTCTCTGGGAAACCTTTTATAGTGTCACCACCCTCACAGTAAAGAACTTTCTTCTCTCCAGCCTAAATCTCCCCTCTTCCGATTTGCATCCATTCCTCCTAGTCCGGCCGTCCTGGACTCCTTTTAAAAGTCCTACCCCCTACTGTCTTTCTGTAGCCCCCTTCAGGTACTGAGAAGCTAGTCGGAGGTCTTCCCTGAGCCTTCTCTTCTCCAGGCTCAACAACTCCAACTCCTTCAGCCTGTCCTCAGAAGGGAAGTGCTCCAATCCTCTCATCATCTTCGTGGCCAAAGTCATATCTAGGTGTTTCTTACTCCTTTGAGGGATGACTAAAGGTGGCAGAGCTCGTCATCCTGGAGAAGCAGCAAGAGTAAAGCCTTTTATTTTCAGAGCTGATTGTTAAATCAGGAATGATAACTTACAAACTTGTTGCCTGCTTTTGCAAGACACTAGCAAAGTTACAGTGAAATTCATTCACGTTACTTTGAGTTAACTGACCAAGAAGATAAAAAAGAGAAAAAAACCAACAACCTTATAGATTTACCCGTAACTGTTTTCTAATCAGTTTAGGTTCCATTTGTAATCAGAGAAGCCAAATCAATATACAGCTAGGTAAATGTGCTAGGGAGGCAATCCTTCCTGATGCCAAGCAGGGAAATAATGCCAGCTTGCAGTGCCACGACCTTTCTAATCTCACTGCATGAACAATGCTGAGACAGCAGTTTCACCATTGTCAGGTTGCCACTGTGCCCCTTGCTGCAAAGATGTTTCCTATGGGTTGACAGTACCTTATCTACCTCAATAATGGTGATAAAATTTCTTCTTGATGGCCCCTGCAACATGTTTTGGAAGTAAGCTGTTCCTATTTTGCCAGTAGGAAATCTAAGAAGGGGAGAGACGTTAAATTACTTGCTCAAGGCAAAAATGTAGACAAGCTGCATAACTTCAGTCTTCTTTCCTCATTGTTCTAGTTGATTGAAGGACAGTTGGAATATTTTCTATACACATGCTTTTCCAAAAACCTACTTCTCTGAAGAAAACCAATATTTAAAATGAAAGTCAATCTTTGTCAATATTATGTTTGGAATAGTGTTTGCATCTTAAGTAGTACGTCTAAATTAAAAATTCAAATATGCACAGTACTGATAAATTTAATTAGTATATCTTCAGGATCCATGATGTATCCAAATCTTCTAAAGTTTTCCTCGTAATCCAAATAAGAAAGTGTGTCTGACACACCAGAATCGATGAGCTCCAGGTCTGCACTGAATTTGCACTCTTCATTTGCATTTTTTATTTGACAGAATGCTGTTATATTTTTGCGCTTGGAATCAGTATTTTTGCTGATATTGCAGTACAATATTTTTTCTAAACTCACAAACCTACTCACCAAGGGGAAGCAAAACTTAAATGGGCCATATTTACAACAAATATTATGGGTTGCTCTGGTTTGTGGGTTAAACAAACTTTAGTCTTATCTTAGCAGATACTAGTTGTCTAATATCAAAAGTATTCATGGAAAGGAAATGTCCTCCGAATCTGCATCTTTAGAAGTATTTGAGGTACTGGACTCATATTCTCTTAGCCTTTAAAATCTGTTGGAAACCTTTCTGTAGTGCTCCAAGTGTGAGGGGCCACAGGTTTAATGAGATCCCTGATACAGGTTGCCCAGAGAGGTTGTGGATGCCCCCTCTCTGGAGGTGTTCAAGACTAGGCTGGACAAGGCACTGAGCAGCCTGGTCTAGTGGGAGGTGTCCCTGCCTATGGCAGGAGGGTTGGAACTCGATGATCTTTGAGGTCCCTTCCAACCCAAACTATTCTATGATTCTATGATCTTCCTGTTCTCAAGGCAGAACATTGCATCTGCGTTCCTGATTTGGATTCATGTCTCTTACACTGCCAAGCAGCTGATGGTAGTAATAAAGAGATTTTGTCCTGTGACCCTTTAATCTGAATGTCATTCATCTAGTGTTTGTTTTCACCTTCTGAGGCAGCTGTTGATACAGTCTCATTCCTAAAGCTCAGACCAATGATAGGAAGCATTCCTGCAATGTTCTCACAGTAACAAAGAAATTCTTGGGTCAGATTAAAGAAGTAGAAGACAGTCAACAGTATTGATATCTTCTTACTGATGATGTTGATCCTGTTGATAGTCTTAACTGCTAATTTGGAACTTGCCTGTGAAGCCTAACAAATCCATGGAAGATTGAGCTTTTTGAGCTGGGTACAGAGGAGGGCCATGAAGATGATGGAGCTGGAGCTCCATCATCTGGAGCACCCTCCTTATGGGGACAGGCTGGAGGAGCTGCAGTTGTTCAGCCTGGAGAAGAGAAGTCTCAGGGGGGACCTCATAGTAGCTGGATAGTTTTTCATAGTTTTTCTGGATAGTGGATGTTTGGTAGCTTCATGTCATCGGTCATCAGGAGATGTGTGATGCTGTGTGCTTGCCTAATTAAAAATATTAGTAAGGTTGAATTAGTAAGGTTGAGAATCATAGTATCACAGAATGGTTTGGGTTGGAAGGAATATTAAAGATCATCAAGTTCCAACCTCCCTGCCATGGGGAGGGACACCTCCCACTAGACCAGGTTGTACAGTGCCTCATCCAGCCTGGCCTTAAACACTTCCAAGGGAGGGAGGGGGCATCCACAACCTCTCTAGGCAACCTCCTGTTCCAGTGTCTCACCACCCCCACAGGAAAGAATTTCTTTCTTCTATCCAGACTAGATCTGCCCTCTTCCAATTTATATTCATTATTCTTTCCTGAGAAGTCAAACACTTCAGTGTTAGAAACTGAAGAAATCATTGCTTGACCTAGTCTTTTAGGTAATAACTGGATCTATGTTCCACTCATTCTTCATGCCTACTGTTTGTAGACCTGTTGTTAAGCCTTGACAATTGTAGTAGTACTACTGGCAAATGTGTTTGTAGTATAGTAATGTTTCCAAAGATAGGTCAGTCTTTGTCATCACAAATCGAACATTTATTAATGGGTGACGTGGCTTTACCTTAATCTGGATGTTTCCCAGATCCTTTCTGGTGCCAGGTTATGTCCATATACATGCATATGCAAGAACCTGGTAATTTTAGGAGACAGTCAAGTGATTATTCTTTATAAACTAGTAAGCATAAGTACGTAACGGTTCCAAACAAGGAATGAGCTGTGATAAATTGTAGTGTCTTTGAATAAGGGACTTTCCTGGAGAGATTTTGAAAGCCACAATGAGGTTTAAACTCTGATAAATTAAAAAGTAACCCAGCTTTTAAGCTGTCACCTTCCTATAAAGATCTGGTGTCAAGAGACAACCATTACCTTCTTAACTGAAGGGGTTTTCATGCATTAGGAGAGTTGCTTTCTAAAATGTCACAGTGCTCTCATTCAAAATTCATTAAGTGATCATTAAAAAAAGAGCAAACTATTTCCATGTAAAGAAAGCTGTGCTTGTCTTCCACCAATCTTCCAGTTCCAGGTTTGTTTTTTTTTTTAATTGTCTTCCAGTATTAGCACTCAACAGGAAAACTCCAAATCCCAAGTGCTAAAATGCAGTGTAACAAACCATGGTGATGTGAGGGGCTCCAAATTATGCAAACACACCAGCTGTTGCCAAACCCTTTGCTTGGCACCACAGCCCTATTAAGTATTTATGCCCGTGTAAAACACTTCCCAGAGCTCTGGCGTATATGCACAAAAAAGCCTTTGATTTAAACGAAAAATAAGTTTGTGAATGAGGGCAGGGGTGGGGGTGAGGAAGGAAGCTGGCATGCAAGCCGTGGCTTCAGCCTAAAGGAAATTCTCTGTTTTAAAAACTACCACTAAATCAACAAAACCCCTGTGAATGAAGAATTTTACCACCTTCTTTATGGCAACACTGTTTTATATCAAAGACTCTGCCAGGTATGAAGGAGAGAGTTCTGCCTCAGAAGGAAACCTTCTGTGTTGTGATTTAAATTGTTTGGCAGGAGTGTCTTTTGGGAATAGGAAACAGGGCAAAAGAGACTGGAGAAAGTAGGAGGGATGACAGGAGCAGAGTGTTCTTGCTGGGAGAAGCATGTATCTCTGGTCTCCTCAGAGAGTACAACTAGCACTTGCTTTATTCCTATAAAGTCCTATAAAGTCCACAAACACCCTGTGCCAGCTCCTGCCCCTAGGTATCCACCTGCTGTACAGTGCACTGCAGCACTGCTCAAAGGTGTCACCTCTAAATGGTGCTGCTGTGGTAGCACTAAGTGGGGAAGATGGATAGAAAACATTCAAGTGCAATTTGAGGAACAGGGTGAGTTAAAGGAAGGGAAGGGAATTGCAACAAATGTCTGTGATGTTCCAACTGCTCTTTAGGGATCAAGGCAGAATGTAGAAGTGGGGCACCACAGGCAAAGAGTCTGTTGCTTTGCATTGACTGCTAGTGGAAATGTAATGAAAAGGAAGAAAGAAGTTTTCTTTCTTTCTACTTGGGAACATCATGGCCATACCTTTAAGTACCTTGTGTCTCCTCAAGGGCCTTTTCTGTGTTCCGTGGAAGTGTCCTTTACTGTAGGTGTGCTCTAGGCTCTTACAATGTCAAGTATAATTCTAAATTGATGATGCTATAAAAGTAGTCTTTGTATGAGGAAAAGGTGGAGTATTTTCCCACCTGCTTTAGGCTGTTGATGTATCTCAAGAGCAGCTGGCAGTTGAGGCATCTAAGCTTGATGTAGTCAGACAAGAAACTCCAGAGCTTGATGCAGCCGTCCTAAACTGGATGTCTACTCAGAGACTCTGAATCCTTCCTACTCCAGTATATTCTAGTATAAAACACTTCTAAAATTCAGATAAATGAGGAAAAAAAATCATACACCTCTGTTCATGGTGGGTTTATATTATTTTAATAATAGAATAATCAAAATTAGACTGGAAAGGATTTCTGGAGGTCATCGATTCACCTTCCTGGTCAAAGCAGCATCAACCTCAATGTTCAGTCTTTTTATTCAGGATCATTTCAGTCTAGTCCAGTGATATGTTCCTCCAAGAATGGTGATTCCACAGGCAACCCACGTTCCAGTATTTCATTACAGTCTTTTCAATTGTTTTATTACCTAAGCACAGATACAGGCTGGGCAGAGAGTGGTTTGAGTACAGCCCTGAAGAGAAGGATTTAGGGGTGCCACAGGACAAGAAACTTGACATGAGTTGGCAGTGTGTGCTTGCAGGCTAGAAGCCAACCCAGTCCTGGGCTGTATCAAGGGAAGTGTGACCAGCAGATGAAGGGGGGTGATTTTGCCCCTCTGCTCTGGTGAGACCCCAACTGGAGCGAGATACTGTGTCCACTTCTGGAGCCCTCATCGGAAGGACACTGAGCTGTTGGAGCAGGTCCAGAGAAGGACCAAGAAGATGATGACAGGGCAGGAGCACCTTCATTATGAGGACAGGCTGAAGGAGTTGGGGCTGTTCAGCCTGGAGAAGAGAAGGCTCAGGGGGGACCTTATAGTAACTTATCAGTACCTGAGGGGGTCCTACGGAAAGGCAGGGGAAGGAATTTTAAAATGATATTGGATGGGAGGACCAGAAACAACGGATGTAAGTTGGAAGGGGTTAAATTTAGACTCGACATAAGAAGGAAATTCTTTACAGTGAGGGTGGTGAGGCACTGGAACAGGTTACCCAGAGAGGTTGTGGACGCCCCCTCTCTGGAAGTGTTCAAGGCAAGGCTGGACATGGCACTGAGCAGCCTGATCTAGTGGGAGGTGTCCCTGCCCATGGCAGGGAGGTGGAACTGGATGATCTTGAAGGTCCCTTCAAACCAAACTGTTCTATGATTTTATAATTGTAATTTCTCCTCATCAACAGATGTGCCTCAGTTTCATTTGAAGCAGTTATTCTACAGGATACACATAATACAGATAAATCAGAGTTTGCTTCAAATGAGCTGAGTTTGTTGTCAAAGCAGCTGGCTGCAGCACTGTGGAGCTACAAACGGCTAAAACCTATGTGACAATCACTGAGTGGACAGGCAAGGCAAGGACCGCATCATCTCTTAGTGAGAGGGCATAATGGGATTAAACAGACACAATTCAATCACGGGAAATGCTAGGAGAACATTGAGTACTTCAAACACTATACTCGTGCCCTGTGTTAAGTCACAGCTAATTGACATTTTATTGCCAAGTTTTCTAGTATCTCAAACTGCTGCCTCCTAGATTGCATTAAGTGTGAAATGAAAGTTGTATTTCCATTCATCAAAACATTGCTAAAAGGCCAGAAACCAACCAATTCCCTTCCAAAGTGAGCAAGGAACGACTGAGGCTGAGCTGAAGCAATTGGGATGGAGGGAATGCAGCACAGAGGATGGAGTCTGAGAAATGTCAATCTGAAATGGGACTGGAACCGAAATAATTGCCTACAGATACAGGAAGTCTGTGCAGAGGGAAGGGATGTGAGACTTCTATTCGTGATGAAGAAATATAGTTTGATTAGGAAAAATTCCAAAAAATGAGAGGCATGGGGAAAAGGAGTAGCTTCCATTTTTAGAGAGGAGATGCAATGCTCAATTCCAGTGGGGTGACACTGACCCAGGTTGTCCAGAGAGGTGGTGCCCCATCTCAGGAGACATTGGAAGGCCAGGCTTGCTGAGAGTCTGAGCAACCTGATTTAGTGCCTTGCTCACTGCAGAGGGTTGGACTAGATGGCCTTTCCAGGTCCCTCTCAACCTAATGCATTCTGCAATTCTAGCACCCTAACTCTTCAAATCCAGGAATACTGAAAAGCAGGAAAGAAGTATCTGTAAGTAAATTAATGCAACCACTTAGTTACATGTTAGTGGCACAGACTTAAATAACTGAATGTAGTGGATCCCTCTCAAATCCTGGGTGCACTTTTGCCCTGGTAGCCCTATGTTCCCGAAGAGTTGACAGAAAACCCAAAGTGCTCACAGGACTAGGACTTGAGCTCTGGGAAAGTGAGCTTTTAAGCTGTTTGAAAGTACCAGAGTACCAAAGCTGGAACCTAATTCCATGAAGGTAAACTGTTGTGCCCAGTATACTCAACAAGTAACACAACAGAGGGTAACGGAGGAATGATGAAGGGCCCAGGGATCCAATGTGATGAGTCTCTAACCTAATAACTTCTGTTCACCTTTCACAATAACTAATATTTTGAAACAAATACATTTACTTCACAATTTTATTTGAGGGCTATGACAAGAGGGCTTATACTTTTAATGAAATACAAAACATTAAAAAAAAGCAACATAGAAAAAGTTGATACCAGTGACTTAGATCAGTATCTAAAGTCAGATGAGCTGCTACGAAAATGCTAAGGATATTTGGATGGAAAATTAACTGATTCATGATCTTATCTTAATATATCAGCAGGATGCACTGTTAAAAATGGTAGTGATAGTAAAATGCAGATAACAGAACTCTGCTCTCTTCAGAGGTATGGTTGGTATGATAATATTGAGAGCTGAAAGGGAAAACGAGCTTTCAGTTAGACACAGGGTAGAGGTGGCCTTTCTGAACACCAGATCGAGGAGTATTTGCATCTTATGGTTGAATTCACCGTGCTGTAAAGATCAGGGAAATTTTATACAACTCTGATCCACTTTGTCATAGCCTGAATTTCAGTTTAGGTTTGGCACAGATAGAGCTGTGTTAATTCTTCAAGCAACTCCTGAGGATCTTTCACTGTCTGTCTTCAGTGAGTTGCCAACTCAAAAGATGGGATGAGCTCAGATTTGAGAGCACTGGGTTGCCTTGCATTCTATGACCACAGTAGTAGCTTTATCTGTTCAGAGGCAGCTGTTTGCAGGAAACCATTAAATACTGTCTGTCCCCTTTATTCTATCACATTATAGTCTCTGTAAGAAAACAAATGTAAATTTTAGTAAAATATGGTACGAAGGTTTCTAAAACTAAGCCAAGCCTGTGTGAATGTGTCAGTGTTTTCCAGCTGATGTAGTGAAGGGGGCAAAGGATGCTGCTTTGTGTAGGACTAGAGCAAGATCACCCAAATTCTGGGACTTAAGCAGTTGTTCAGACTGAACATTGTAGGTAAAGATCATGCCTCATGGCTTCAAGCTCATAAAATGTACCCTGAGTTAGTAAAATTAGAAGTCTGAGGTCTAGTGATTATCAAATGTTGTGTTATACCACAGTGGGGAGTCATGCAGGATAGCACACTCTGATATGGCTTTAGTTCAAGTTTTTTACTGGATATGATGCTTTCTTGAAACTTCACTGTCTGTTACTTGTGCTTATAATTTTTTGGCCAAGGCCATATGGCATCAATAATAAATTTCAGTTCTCATAAGCAAATATTTTTCAAAACCCACATCAGAGAACAGGCTTTTTGATCTCATCAACACATTTTAAATGTTCTTATATTGTTCAGGTTGTATTTTTAAAAAGGCATGTGACGAATTTTACTGCTGGGAGTCATTAGTGTGTGGATCTACAGCAAGATCTTTTTAAGGGTGAATGTGTAGCTATCTGCTTCATGTGTACTGTGAGAAGGGAAAGGTGTTGTATCTTGATCTGAGGACAGCTCAGCACAGAACAGCTCAGCTCCTCTTCCAGAGAGAGTCCAGGGTCAAGATCCTATTTCTTCTGCTCTACAGATTATCTGAAGTGGGAGGAAGGTGCTCATCTTCCTTCCCCCCCCCTTTTCTCCTGCATGTATAAATGTTGTGTTGGAGTTCTTTTTCCTTAGGGACAAATTACTGTGCTTTTTAGGTTGGTCTTTTGGGGCTATAATTCTTAGGGGAGGGTTATCAGAACAAAGGAGAATTCTGATAACTTCTGCTCTCAGCTTGCCCACGTTGTCTTTTCCATAGAGGTTCCTGCTTGACCCCAATGCAGGAAGGCTCAGTTACTTAAAGAGCTCCCAAACCATTACAAATGATAGCTCCATTACAGGGAGAGCTAAAAATCAATGCTAGTTTACCATTCTGAAATTTATTACAGTTCAGCTTGTACTTTTTAAAAATTTAAGGAGGCAGTGAAAAAAAAAAAAACCTTCCTTGAAAGCTTCCTTGGCTGGAAAGAGAATTTTCCTACTCCTTTTCTTAGTATATCTTTAAGTTTATTTGGTCCACAACTGAACCTTACCTACTGTAAGGAAGTGCTTGACTTTTGTCCAGTTCCCATGGAAAGCACAACCGTGTTTCTGTGAAAGATACATGTATCTCTTGCAACCAGATGAAGCCTCTGGATTCAGTAGCCTTCTTGTGAAAATTGCCATCAAACCTTGAAACCAAGTTGGAAATAGTAACTGCTTTTGAAAACGATGGTCTGTATTTTCATAAATTCAGACCTTGCTGTTTTTAACTAGAAATATTCCTGTAGTACTTTTCCAATGAGAAGAAAGCATTTCCTTTCACTCTTTCAATTAAGGATAGCAAATGTAGTGCTCAGTTTTCATCCCACAGAGCAGTTTATGCACATCATAATGGCAGGAACAAATACCTTGCCCATCGGCAGCCTGCAGAAGCCCCTCTTATCTGTACAGACCTGTCACAAATCCTCTCTGCAGTGTAAGTAATTGGCGATAAACAGAACTTATCCACCTTGGAGGAAACAATGGGAGACATTAAAAGGGCTAATTGAAAGAAAAGGCCCTAGTCATACTAAAACTGCAGTTATGTTTTAACAATAAATATATCAGGGAGAGAGATTAAAACTTGTGAAATCAATGGAAAGTTGGTATCTGTGCATTCAGTTTCTTTCCTTTTTTTTTGTGATACATATTTTACAGGAAACAGGCTGTTTGGTTTCCTGATGCAGAGTGTGTATGTTCTGTGTTTTTCTTTAAAACACACACAAATTGGCAAAGGCTGCCTGATCATGCTTAGGTCCTGTTTACTGACTGATAAGTAAGTCTTGGAATTTCTCCTGTTTCCATCCAGCATCACCCAGTGGTTGGAAAACAGAACAATAAGGCAGGCAGTGCTGCATCCTCTCAGGAGATGATGAGGGATTCTCTCCAGTAATATTGGCTGCAAGTATTTGTTGTCTGTAACCTTTCTTCCTCCTGACTTCCTCAGGAAAGTGAGGCAGGATTCTTCTATTGCAGCAAACATTTAAAAATGGCAGTAGAGAGCTGGATGAAGGAGTCAGCTCATTGAAACTGTAGGTGTCTAGGAGTAAAGTCTAGGAAGACATTCAGCCTGAGTGCAGTGTAGCTCTGTTGCTTTATTTAACCACGGAGAGCAAAACCACTCAGCAAAAGGGTGGTTGAGGCTACTGTGTTTCCCCTGAAATAAAAAAAAAAATAAATTATGGTGGTTTAAAGTTCAAATACAGACCACTAGACTCAAGTTTTAGTTTCTCCTACTATTTTGAGTTCTTCATCCCAATGCAGTGTACTGCATTGATATGCATTAGGCTTGTTCTCTAGGACTTTTTATTTGTATAAAAACTGAACAGGTAGAAAAACTTGGTGCCACCAGGTATCACTGATTCTAAGTGTACAAATCAAAAGTATTAAGAGATTGAAACACAATGAAAAATGCCTGAAGCAGATCAACCTTGAATTACATACACCCTCACTTCAGAGGCTGCACTGGCTCTAAGGTGATTTCCTCTCTGTGCCTGCTGGAGCTGGTCATTCCTTGTATTTCATGCAATTTAAAGTCACAGAATCACAGAATATCAGGGATTGGAAGGGACCTCAAAAGATCATCTAGTCCAATACCCCTGCTGGAGCAGGAACACCCAGACCAGGTCACTCAGGAAGGTGTCCAGATGGGTTTTGAATGTCTCCAGAGGAGACTTCACAACCTCACTGGGCAACCCGTTCCAGTGTTCTGTCACCCTCACTGTGAAAAAGTTCTGTCTCAGATTCCTGAGAACCTCCTGGCAGAGAGCACAAACTGGCTCCTGGACTTCTCTGTAAGGGCTGAGCCATCTCTCTCCCCTACACAGGGTTGGTTTCACCCTCATTTTCTGCTATCATCAGTTCTTTTACATCAACAGCAGGAAAATCAAAGCACAGTCCAGAAGATGGGAGGTGACATCCTGAAGTCACCTCTGTTTGGTACAATTTGGGTGGATCACTGTTTCTGTCTCTCTAGTAAGTTATCCTAAAGATACCCATGGTACGTTGGCCTAAAGTTACCCGTGAGGGTGGTGAGGCAGTGGAATATGTTGCCCAGAGAGGTGGTGGAGGCCCCATCCCTAGAGACATCCAAGACCAGGCTTGCTGAGGCTCTGAGCAACTTGATCTAGTGCAGGATGTCCCTGTCACTGCAGGAGGTTGTACTAGATGGCCTTGGAAGGTCCCTTCCAACCCTGTGATTCTACCCAAAAGATAACTTATGCAAGGTTTAAGAAGGGTGCCACCAGCAGGTGAACTCGAAATTCAGTCTGGCAAAGCAGCCTTGCACTCCAGCCCTGCTACACATCCTTGGCCTTACTGATTTAATTTCCACTGAGAACTTTTTTGCCTGGTTGGTATTTCAGCCTCTTCTCCCAGGTTTCTGGTTGCCGTGGCCTAAAAGCAAGAGCTACTTTTATGGTAGCTTTCCTTCAATTATAAACGTTGTGGGCTTAATTTTGGTCTTGCCATCTTCATGAGATTAACTTTCCTTGTTCTCTGAAATGTTGACATGCTATCTTTTATGAGGACTGTTTTGATAAGATGCTGACAATTGTAATCACTGTGATAAAGTCAACTATGGAAAATCCCTATGGATTGCAGTGTCATCAGGTCTGGGAGTGCCAGGAGCCCTGGCTGAGTACACCAATAGTGCTCTAAATATTGTTAAATGGAGGAGTATTTTTATTTCTGTGCTTTCTTCCATGCCAGGGAATTTTTAAACCAGTAGAGTGTATTTGTTCAGAAAGTATTCAGAGTTTTGTTGGACAAATCTAAAGTTCTTCTGCTACATTGCTTGTAGAAGCAGCGTAATTGAAAAAGCTGATCCTGTGGACACAAGACAGAGGCTGTGATTATCCACAGCTTGACTTTGCCAGTCAATTTCTCTTTTTAAAAAATCCATTAAATAGTACACTTCGCATTCCTTGCACTTTTCAGGTGGCTGACTTCTGTCTAAAAGCCTACAAAGAGCTGAATTGAGCACATTTCCAGTCTAGCGGTAGATCTTCAGGCATATGATTGCTATAGAGCCAGTTTATCTTATAGCTATCAGCTTATTTATTCATTTTGCTACATAGCTTCTTAATTTGGGGCTTAAAGGGGAAAGTCATTAGTAACTGTTGTGTGTGTATCTCAGTTCTCATGAACCTGAGCATCCCTGCTTTGTCTGCTTACCATTTATGTTACAACATCAGCAAGAAGGATGAATGCCTGCTCTAATTAGTTCTTTCCCCAGAGGATTGCACAGAGATCTCAAGACAATGTCCTGTAAGCACATTTACTTTAGAATTCAATTTCCAAACTGAGTTGTCAATTTTTTGATCAAGATGAAGGAAACAATAAAGAGTCAAGAAGCTGTGTGTGTGTGAACAGGACATTTGTATATTTATCCAAGTCCCAGTGGCGAAGAATCACAGAATCACACAGAATCACAGAAAACCCGGGTTGGAAGGGACCCCAAGGATCATGTAACTCCAACCCCCCTGCCTAGCAGGGCCACCAAACAAACACATCTACTAGATGAGGTTGCCCAGGGCCTCGTCCAGCCTGCTCTTGAACACCTCCAAGGACGGGGCATCCACAACCTCCCTCGGCAGCCTGTTCCAGGTCCTAACCACCCTCCTAGTAAAGAACTTCCCCCTAATATCCAACCTAAATCTTCCCTCCTTCAACTTGTATCCATTTCCCCTAGTCCTGCTATTGTCAGCCCTAAGAGACAAGGATCCTGCTGGTGCATTGTAGCATTTACTGAAAAGTGTAAAGATGAAGCAAAATTAAATTATCAATACAATTTAGTTTAAATATATATGACCCAAGAAATCCATGTCAGCAAGCTTGGCCACAGGTCACTGCAGAAAGCTACCAAGCTGCTTGTACAGAAGTTATTCTGGCACCTTTTTCTGACACTCTAGACACTGGTTACAAGTGTGGATAGAGTCAATGTACTGAAACTTTTGTGGGTGCACTGCTATCCTTACATGAAGAGACCACCATCCTAGTGTTTCTAGGTAGGTGTTGCACTCAGGTCCCTACCATAAGCCAAGGATCTCTGCCCTCTTTGTGTTCCAAGGGGTTTTACAGGGAAAGGTTTGGACACGTTCCCTGCTAACAGGCTTGTCCCAGCAGACAGCTGCTTGGGGAGAGAGAATCAGGGGGAAGTGAGATCTTATAGAGCTCAAGCTTCCCTTATGTTTATTTAATCCCCATGTACGAATGGGTAATAGTGCTAAAAATCTGCTACCAACAAATAGGCCTGTCCTTACCATCAAGCCCAGACAGCATCTTCTTGCAGCTGTCACAGTGCAAGTAGGAAAAAAAGCTTTAATAAGGAGCAGCTGGTGCTTTGTGCCTTCCCTGTGAGCCCACAGACTCCTCCCTTGGATGGATGAATACCTTAGAAACTATATATGCTTCAGCTGCAGTCCCAACTCCCTGCTTAAAGGGTAAGCTGCAAAAGTAGCCTGATGGGGTGGATCTACTTCAGCGACACTCCCTTTGCAAGGCAGAAAAGACTATTGCGGCATCACAGAGTGGGGTTGGAAGGGCCCTCTGGTACACACACCTCACCATAGCCACCCAGTTCAATCCCCTGCCAAAGCAGGTCACGCAGGAAGGTATCCAGGTGCGTTTGAATGTCTCCAGAGATGGAGACTCCACTATCTCTCTCGACAGCCTGTGCCAGAGCTCTGTCACCCTCACATCAAGGAAGTTCCTCCTCATGCTTAGATGGAATTTCTGCATTGCACTTTGTATTTCTTGTCTCTTGTCCTGTGTCTGGGCACCACCTCCATCATAGGTAACCATGTCTATCTTACCAATTATATGCTGACCTCCTGCTAAAGCATGGATGTTTACATCCACAGTGCCACCTTCTCTGGTGAAGGTAGTTCTAAAACTAGGTGTGATCTCTGCAACTGCTGAAGGCAAGTTTTCCCAGCTTCCTGTCGAGGTTTCTGAGATAGTCTTTGGTGGCTTTCTGATGGCAGGCTTTTCCAGAGGCTCTAGAAAAGTAGTGCAGGAGCCTGAGATCAGAACCAGGCTTGCTGGGTCTGGTAAATTTTGGCATCTTCAGTACCTGCCTCCCTGATTGGAATAAAAATGTATTGTACTGGGGGAACAGTGATCACCTCTGATGGGGTGCCCGTGGCTAACCTACAGCATCAGGACTCCAGCCACATAGTTCTTCCACCAGTGTTTCCAGACTGCTGGAAGTCTCAGACTGGGAGGCAAACGGTGTGTGGCAAGGAACTGCAGCTGATGTTGCAGCCGTGGGGGGAGTAAAATCAATTTAGAAACCCCCTGTTTTCCACTTTGTTTTTGCTCTCAATAATAGTGCTGCAGTCTAGCTGCTGAACCCCATGTTTCATGACTCTTCACTGATCAGCATGTGGTACACACACCTCACCATAGCAGAGTAGAGCATCATGGACCTGCTTTTCTAAAGAGAGCAGAAAAGGATCAACCCTTAGATTGGAATAAATGAGTTAAATGGTTTCTTTCAACCTGTCTGGGGGACCTTATCCTTGGTAAATGGAGGAAATAGAATCTTTTTTCTTACAGAGTAACAGAGTTTTAGCTGTCTTGATTTAGGTATTTTTTAGGCCTTGCAAGTGGTTAAAGAGTTTTTTTTAATACTGCTTTGGTTACCTAACACTGATTTGCTGTGAACTAGAATAACTTCCGTGCTGTGAAGCCTTTAGACTTCCTATAGCTAATAAAGTTACTTGTTATTTGTTAGTCTTTGAGATAAGTGTTTCATCGAGGTTTGGGTGGCAGAGGTGGTATGTGGTTTGCATGTTTTCTACTGCTGTTTCCTCATGGGAAGTTTTCTTGCTATATTGGTGTTTGTCCTTACTTCAGTGGTAGCGCAGATACTGCTCAACATCTAGTTTCTAACCACAGACAGAGCTTGGTCTCAGGTGTATGTTAGCAGTTTCCACCCGTGGCAGTAGAGCCATCCCATCCCAAAGGCCTAAGAACCAAACCTAAGTTGCTTGCTGCTGGTGAGTGTGTGGATAGTGGCTGAGCTGCCAGAAGGTTTGGTCCATGAGTGTCTTGGAAGGAGTGGCAAAGGAACAGGCTGCTGTGCTAGGAACAAAGTAAAGTTCTCAGAAGTGTCAGGTGAAGGTGGAATATTGCACCATGCTGGAAGCCAGTGTGGCTTTGTGATGGGTACTCTTGCTCTAATCCAAGCCAATGCCACCCACTACTCTTAACTTGTCTGCAGGGAAGGCATGGCCCCTGTGGGATCAAAAAAAAAAAAAAAAAGGCAGCTTTCCATTAGATCTTAAGGTAAATATTCAGGCATTTGGTGGTCAGGAGCAAGAAATAATAAAATACTTTTCAACCCCATTTCCAAAATTTGTTTTTATTTCTTGTTATCTGTATCGAGGATCTCACTGCCTTATCATGACTAAATCATGCGTCTAGATCAGGCTTATGTGACTTAACTAGCATAAACCTGACCTCAGCCTAGTTTATTTTGTAATGAGAATTCAAAGTCGGTGTGCTGGTGTGAGGAGAAACACAAAACCAGTAGACCCAAAGTGACTTCATCATGTGGAAATCACTGAAAATTAATGAAAATTATATTTTTAGACCCACTGGGTTTCTCTGAAAATGCCAAATATAATCTTCCCCTTTGCTTGTACTAGATGAGGTTCTGCTCATTCTGACATGGATCTGGAGCAGGAGGTTCCTAGATAATTCAAGGTTATGTTAATATAAATGAACAGAATTTGAGATGCTGCAGAGACTGTCTAGTGGTGAGTACAGAGGAAAGAAAATTATATCCATGGAATGGGTTGGGTTGGAAGGGACCTTAAACATCATCTAGTTCCAACCCCTGCCATGGGCAGGGACACCTCTCACTAGAAAAGGTTGCTCAGTGCCTCATCCAGCCTGGCCTTACACACCTCAGGGGAGGGAGCATCCACAACCTCTCTGGGCAACTTGTTCCAGTGTCTCACCACCCCCACCGTAAAGACAAGGCCATTTGATGTCTCAGGATAGGATTTATGCCAGGAATGGATTGCAAAACTTTACTTTTCCAAACAAGGCTGGATGCAAAGGAACAGTTCTGATGCCAGAGAACTTTGTCAGTGGACTAAGGGAGGTCTTCTCCCTAGAGAGTCTGAAAAACATCTCCCTGATCCATAGGTCAGAGAGGAAAATACAAGCGTTTAGGGGTTTTTTTCCTCTAAAATGGTCTCGCTCTGTGTAACATTTTTCAGGCAGCTCAGTCATTGCAGATTGTCATTCTCTGCCTTCACAGGCAACAGAGTTCTGCTCCTGGAACCAGTCAGACCTACCCTTACAATGATGAATCCCAGATGAGATGGAGGAAAGCTGAGAGAGGTCTGGCCTGAGAGTGGGAGATTCAACTTAGGAAGAGGGATAATAGCTAAATGCATGGACTGGGTGAGCTCAAAGAAGTAGGCAGTAGCAGCAGGTAGGAGGAACAACTTACATTTTAATTTCTCCTCCCTCTCTGCTCTTGTTTCCAATGGGAAAGCCAGGGAAAGTAGAGATCTTGTTATTTTAATTCCACTCTGATCTAAGAAACATGCTACTTCTAATTGGTACTGATGTTTAACTCCCTGTGCAGAAAAGAATGAGTCTACCGTGTTCAATGGAATTTTACCTTGACCATGAATAGGGATTGATGTAAGTATTTGCTGGAGTGATCCCCTTGGGGCAGTCATTCCTGGGAGCACCTTTGGAGCAGCAGCATTTCAGAGCAGCACATGAAATGAGCAGGGAAGGGTTCCACAGCATCTCAGTTAAAAATCAAACCCTTGATCCCAGAGCTTTGGTGCTGTAGATTCTCTTGGGTGTGCTGCTGTTTATGTGGGTTGGGTGAGAAGGGCACAGGCCTTCCTACATGTCCAGTAAAGAAAACAACATGTTTTCAGCCATAGCAGTGTAGGGGAGAGGGACCTGGGGGTCCTGGTGGACAGTGAGATGACCATGAGCCAACAATATGTCCTTGTGGCCAAGAAGGCCAATGGCAACCTGGGGTGTATTAAAAGGGGTATAGTGGGTACGTCAAGAGAGGGAGGTTCTTCCCCTTTCCTCTTTGCCCTGGTGAGACCACATCTGGAATATTGTGTCCAGTTCTGGTCCCCTCAGTTCAGGAAGGGCAAGGAAGTGCTGGAGAGATTCCAGCACAGAGAACCAGAAATGATGAAAGGATTGGAGCATCTCCCTTACAAGGAATAGCTGAGGGAGCTCCGTCTCTTTAGTTTGGAAAAGAGAAGACTGAGAGGGGACCTCATTAATGTTAATAAATATGTAAAGGGTGAGTGTCAGGAGGATGGAATCAGGCTCTTCTCAGTGACCTCCAATGATAGGACAAGGGGAACTGGGAATAAGCTGGAACATAGAAGGTTCCAGAGAAATGTAAGAAAAAACCTCTTCATAGTGAGGGTAACAGTACACTGGAACAACTCCCCAGAGAGGTTGTGAAGTCTACTTCTCTGGAGACATTCAAAACCCATCTGGATGAGTTCTTGTGTGACCTGGTCTAGGTGTTCTTGCTCTGGCAGGAGATGATCTCTTGAGGTCCCTTCCAATGCCTGATATTCTGTGATAGCTCTGTTTCTTACTTTGGGGCTTGTTTTTCTATTGTGGATCATACCTTAGTGTGTTTTTTTTGTAAACTAACAGGCACTGTACTTGCCACAAGTACAAATCAGTAATAAAGTCCACTGGTATTATCTCCAAAAAGTTATATCTTACAGCTAAAAAAAATCCCTTAAGATAAAGAGCTCACATAACTGGAATTAACTTAGTGCTCATTTCTTTGTAGTTCTGTCATTTCTGAGTACTTATGTCTATAATCATAGGCAAACACATTACAATCTTAAAATCTGCTCTGTGATTTTTTGCCCTGGTGTACAGTTCTCATGGATATGCCTGGACTTTCCAAATGCTCATATAAATTTCAAACCTTTAAATGAGATTTGTGCTAGCTACACTTCTGGATGTAGCTGAGCTTTGCCTGTGAGAATGATGTAACTGTTTCTGGAGTTACTGGTCTATGTGAAAAGAGGAGAATCTGAATCAGGCTTTCAAGAGGAAAATATCAAACATAATGAATGGTCTGAACACAATATATGATACTTTTGGGTGCTGTCAACATTTTAGTGTTGCTTGTTTGAGAAGAACAGCATAACTCACTGGGGCTCCACAGCTCCTGAGTAATGCAGCCATCTCAGAATCCAGCAGATTTATCAGTCATGGTGTGTAAATGAAAATCCTTTATCTCATTTCCTCCTAAGCCCCAACATATTTGAAAGTGTTTAACAATGGCTCATCTGCATGTGACTCCTTACCCTGACATAAAACATAGGTTAGACTGGGAAGTATAATCTGATGGGAATATTTCAGTGCCAGAGTGTCGAACTCTAGCTGTAACTTCTATTTCAAAGAGCACCAGAAACTCAAGAAAACTGTCAATGATGGCACTGATAGCAGCAGACAGGGTGTTACACTTGGTTATGTTTTTTCTAGACATTAAGAATTGCTTATATTATTAATTCTGCACGGGCACTAACTGATGTCTAACTAAAGTGCCAGCATGACTGCCATTGCGCTGAGCTTCCTTGTGCTCTCCTACATGGAGGGATCATGTTTCTCCCTCCTTTTATGGGCAGTGATTTTTGGGGGTGTCTGGATGCTCTGTTGCTGGGAATCGCGCCTCCCTTTTGGCCAGACCAGCTGCCAGACTCTTCTAGGGAGGACTCTGCTGGAGTAAGGAGATTCTGCCAAGCTTCGAGCCCACCACCTGCCTCTGCTGGGCCCCTCACCATACTGCTCCTCCCAGCAGCAGCAGCATCTCAGATGCTGCCCCCGCAGAGGCCATCAGCCACCTCTTCGCTCTCCCAGGTGTTCTGCTTCACTGGCCAGACTGCTAGATGACAATGGGATCCTGTGCAGGGTCAGCAGAAGGCATGTTTGTGTCAGTGTTCTGTAAATTATTAACGCTTTGGTTGGGTTTTGCCTCAACTTTGCCTATTATTATGACTTCCCAGTGAGGTGGCTGCTGGTGCTCAGAGGATCCTGCCTGCTCCCCGTCACTGCACCTGAAAGCGTGTGTCGATGGTGGGGCGGGGCTGAGAGCACATGTTGGGAGCTCCTGTCCTCTTTCCGTGCACATTTTCTTCTTACTGGCATTGTTTAAAAAAGAAGGGTAGAAACCCAGGCCCCGAGGCTGACTTTCGGGGGTAGCACCACAACGGCCACCCCCTGAAAGCCACGGGAGCTGGGTGCGCGGGGCCCCGCTGGGGAAGAGTGGGCTCGGGGTGGTTCTGGGGAGCCGGGGCCGGTTGTGCCACCGCTCGGGGCGGTGCGGGAAGCCAGGACCCGGGTGGGTTCGGTGCAGTGCAGTGAGCCAGACCCGGGTGGGTTTGGGGCGGTGTGGAGACTCAGGACCCAGGTGGGCTTGGGGCGGCGCGGGGGAGCCAGGTCCCGGGTGAGTTTTGGGTGGCGCGGGAAGCCAGGACCAGAGTAGGCTCAAAAGTGCGGGGCCGCCAGGGCTTGGAAGCGTTGAAGGGGCCGGGCAGGACCGGCCGTGTCGCCGCTCGGGCTTCGTTCGGGCCAGAGCCAGGAGGGCTGCGAGGGGCCGAGCAGGCCAGGAGCGCCGCCACTCGGTATGCGCGGGCAGGCGGTGGTGGGGCGGCGGCGGCGCTGTGCATGCCGGGCGAGGGCAGGAAGCGCTCGCTGCCGGCCGAGTCCAGCCCGTGCGTTGCAGCCGGNTGGCGGGATGGGGTTGGCTTCCTGAAGCGGGGGGGTTAGGAGGGGGGGCTGGTTTATGCGTTTCGGTCCCTCTCCGCCCCCCTCTCTCACAAGTTCGCCGCTCTGCCCGGGGCTTTCTCTCCGCGGCGGCTTGGCTGCGGGCTGCCCCTGCCCCGCTGCGGGGCGAGCGGGGACGGTGGGGCGCCGAGGCGAGCTAAGGAGCGGCCCCCAGGGAGCAGCAGAAAGGGGGTGTGGGGAGGTGGAGGGGTGGGGGGGAAGGCGGCTGGCACAGGCGCCGGGTTCCGCCGCCGTTCCCCGGCACCGCCGCCGTCTGCCTCCGCGCCGGCAGCACCGGGAGATGGTGACACATGAAGCGTGCGGGAAGGACCATGGTTGAGAGGACCAGCAAGTTCTTGCTGATCGTGGCCGTCTCGGTGTGCTTCATGCTTATCCTCTACCAGTACGTGGGGCCGGGGCTGAGCCTGGGTTCCCCCAGCGGCCGCTCCTACTCGGAGGAGCTGGACCTCTTCCCCACGCCGGATCCGCACTACGTGAAGAAGTACTACTTCCCCGTGCGGGAGCTGGAGCGGGAGCTCGCCTTCGACATGAAGGGCGAGGATGTGATCGTATTCCTGCACATCCAGAAGACGGGCGGCACCACCTTCGGCCGTCACCTGGTGCAGAACGTGCGGCTGGAGGTGCCTTGCGACTGCCGGCCCGGCCAGAAGAAGTGCACCTGCTACCGCCCGAACCGCCGGGAGACCTGGCTCTTCTCCCGCTTCTCCACCGGCTGGAGCTGCGGGCTGCACGCCGACTGGACCGAGCTCACCAACTGCGTACCGGGGGTGCTGGACCGCCGGGAGAGCGCCGCCGCCAAGACGCCCAGGTACCGGTCCTCCGCCGAGTCCTTCTTGGCCTGCCCTCACCTACCCTCAGCCCTTTCCCCACAGCGTCCCAGCTAGCTCCCCACCTTCCCTCAATCCCTTCTCCTCTCCTTTCTCTCTCCGTCTTTCCATCTGCCCCTTCCCTCTTTTCTCTCCCACTGCGCTCCACTTTCCTCCAGCCCCTTCCCCGCAGCATCCTGTCTTGATCTCCCACCTTCCCTCAGCCCCTCTCCTTCCTCCTGCTGCCCCCCACCTTCTCTCCGCCTCTCGTCTTCTCTTCCTCCCGGCTGTTCCCCGTTCTCCCTCAGCCCCTTCCCCAGAGGTCCCCGGCTTGTCCCCCACCATCTCTCAGCCTCTTCCCCTCTCCTTCCGCCCGGTGCCCAGTGCCTTCCCCTACAGTTCCTGCCGCCCCCCCGGCTCTCTCTCTCGGCGCAGCCGGTTCGCCGCAGCCTCAAGCTCCCGCTCTTCCTTTGCCGGCCTGCGCCTTCCTGCCGCTTCCCCTCCCTTCTCAACATTTAGTCTTCGCCACTCTTTTAGTACCCTGCTCTTGGGCTCGTCTTTGTAGCGATGTTGCTCTGGATCCCCCTTTGCCTCCAGCGGCTGGGGTTGTTCTCCTGCCCGATCCCCTTTTTCGCACGTTGCAGGAAACTACAATCTCGTGAACACCTTTTTGTGTGATCCTCGCTGCTTATCTCGGGAGTCTGGGGTGAAATCTTTTAGAGGAAAGGAGACACTTTCTGTGTGTGCCTTGTGTCTTCCCCCTCTGTGCAGCAGGAGAGGAGGGGAGCCATCCTAAAGCTCCCCTCGGTGAACACCCACTATATTTCTGCCCTTTTAGCCCGTTATTTATCTATAAACGGACAAGCTTCAGAGGGATTTTGTGTGTCTTGTACTCCCGTGAAGGCTATGGCTTATATTGAGATCCCCAAAGATTGTTCCTTTAGCTTTCTGGCTTTCATTTCAGGAGACAAGTTTTTTTTTTTTAAATTGTTGGTTTGTTTGTTTTTTTTTTTTTTTAGCACTCTGCACACTTTCCTTGACGTGTGAGTGTTTTTATTGCTATACTTTGTAATCTGTTTGTCTTAAAGTTTTATTCTTAAAGGTATCCAAGATCTTATGCAAACATTGGCTTATGCTATACTCGTTGCTAATATGCACACTGGTGGCACCAAGCGTCATCGCTTTAGTGAGAAGTGGCCTTTAAGAAAATGTGTTTTAGCATCATAACTGAAGGGGCTGAAGCAGATAATGTTTTTATCTGCTTTTTTTCCTCTGATTTTTAAATTTTTCCTTAATAATTTTTATTTTGTTAGAGCTGTTTGTGATTGCTGGGGTTCTTTATTGTCTCTATCACGATTGCTGCTGTTTCCAAACCATTTCAGTGTTAGTCATCCAAGTCTCATGCTCCAACTGCTGTCATGCTGCCTGACTCGGCAGCAGCAAACTGAATTGTGTGTCTAAAGGGCTGAATATTCTCTTATTTTATTAATGAGGTACTTCAAAATACCTGTAAGTAAAATATCCTCAGCCCATCTGATTGCTGATGAAATATGAGTGGAATGCTGTAAGTGAAAATGCACAAAGCTCAAATGAGATTTTAAACAGAAACAGAAAATGACACGTTTTTTGAACATTGGTACTTGGCTAGCAAGCCATTAGCCCAAGCTAAAGACTTGAGTAGTTTCATGAATTGTCTCAGAGCCTTGTGTGCTTCTGTTTGCAGTTTTATACTGAAATCTGCTGTGTCCAGTGTTTAGCTCCCTCATTCTACTTAGCGGTCGAGGGGGTTTTTTGTACAAGTAGGTGAGAACAGGGTAGTTTTGATGGGGAAGGAACAATTAAATTCTTTACTGCAGTTCATAGGCGATTGAGAACCAGAAGCCTATTGCCTCACCTCATGTGCTTATAAGTAATATTTTCTTCACAGCTTGTGTTGGAGCATGTATTCTTCCAGGTTTTCCTTAACTGTCTTGATCTTTGGATGTGCAGGGAAAATAATCAGTCCTCTCCCATTCCCTCATGTCTCTGCCTATCCAGAAATAGTTCTGCTTAATGTGGCCTCTCCACTTCCCTTAAATCTAAATTAAAGCTTCATTTTCTGCAGCTTGAGAATTACAGTATGGAAATTTTAGATAACTCAAGTCGGTCTGTTGGTCAAAACACCAGGATTTAGTATTCATTGTGTCCTGGGAATGGTTTTGGTGCAATGAGCAGCTGTTGGGTATGTTAATAGTAGTGTCCTAGGATACTGCACTGCTCTGCTCTGCTGCAGTCTGGTTTGGTACACACCTTCTCAGACTACTATTTATTAATGCCAAATAAAACTGGGCATTGCTTTTTTAAAATAAAAATGTGATGCCTTCTCTTTGTTAGATAAATGATAGTCTTCAATCCTGTCTGTCACACCATGTAACTTCATTTCTCTGTTGAGAATGTCAGATCCCTTACAGTCAAACAGGGAATATTTTTACATAAGGCATATGTTAGGTTGCTGTTTTGTAACCAAACTGTGAAAATACCCTTCTCTCTTTCAAAAGAAGAAAAGAAAAAAGAAAATAAAAAGGAGCAGCAGCAATTATCCATTCCGGCAGGGTTTGCTTAGATTCTGATGTTGCCCACCCTGAGGTTTGGAGCACAGACTTAAAATTCAGCTTTTAAAGCTCATGTACTGGCCCCTGCATTTACTGCTTAATTCAAAGTTTAAACCTTTGTTCTTCCAACTCTGTGTTTATCCCCCAAACAAAACCAGCTGACTTGTGATTACAAATAAATCTGCCTTCCAGTGAGCGCTGGGAAGCATGAAGGTCACCCAGGATTCCCACATGTACAAATCATGAGTTGAAAGCTGTTAACTTTGTAAGGAATGTGGTTTTATCACTGTGCAGTGCCCTCTTGCACTGCTTTCCATAACCTGGGCATGGGACTTAAATTTACAACGTAATCACTCTTTTTATTGTTCTTCTGTCTTCAGACTTAATGATTAGAAGCCCTAGATTGCCAAACACTGCAATTTTATTGTAGTTTTTCTTTTTCTTTCTGTCTTTCTGTTGTGCCAGTACAGTAAGCAGTCAGAGATGGATGTTTTAGCTCTAATGGGTCAGCACCCTTAAACAAACTTCCCCAAACTACTGGTTCTCATCTCCTTCCGGCCTCTCTACTAGTGACTTTCCCTCTTTTGCATTCAAAAACCTTCTGGAAGAGCACTTCTTGGAGCGAATGTTATGTTTTATATACAGCCAGTAAAAGCAGGAGATTGATTTCTTTGAAGGCTGTAAAACTCGGGGTTCCAAGGAACTCCGATACTGGCTGTGCTTTTGGGTTAAATCACTCCTCTGCAGTTCTCTTCCTGGCTTCAGCAGAGGGCAGATTGCAAGTTTTTTTTGGGAACGGAGCCCTATTTATTCCTTGTACTTTTAGGCATAAATAACTGCTGGAAGAGAGTTGTTTTGTTTTTTTTTTTTAAAAATACAGATAACAACAGACTACATGCTTTGAGTCACTGTGATGATATTTCAAAAAGTGGAGGCTAATCACAGTCCCTTAAATTTCCCTTCCCTAAAACTGCATGAGATCTGTTCTTTTCAGTTGATTCTGAAAACCTTAACTTTTCTGGGTTATTTAATTTACCTTCTAGAATTAGAAAATATGTCAAGTGATCCACTTGCAACTTGTACATCTCCTCTGTTTAAGGACTGGATGAGAGACCAAAGAGGTATTGGCAGGTTCCCCGTGGGGAACTGGTAGCCCCTGGGGGAGGTGTGACTTGCTGCTCTTTTGCTCCTTCTACTCCATGCAAGGAGCAGAGCTGAGTGTTTCCAAGCCATCCTTGTAGGACACTTCACGCCTGAGCTTGACTCAAACACAACATGCTGCAGGAACAACGAAACAAAAAAAATATATGAAGGAATTCAAATTACTTCCTCTCCTACCTCTTCTCAAAAAACCTTAAGCAAGCAAACCCTGAAGAACAGTGAGCTCTGTTGATATCCTGCCTGTTTCCTCTGTCTCATGAAAAGAGGACATTCTGGGGGCTTTAAGTCATCAGCTCCTTTGAAATGGTGTTTTGTGGAGAGCTTCTCTGCTTGATGGGGTGTTGGAAGGACATTTGTGGCTCCCCCAGCTCACACACATAATCTGCCTTCTCTTAGGCACTTTTGAGCACCAGGTAGATTTTTACTTTTTATGAGGACAGGCTGAAGGAGTTGGGGTTGCTCAGCCAGGAGAAGAGAGGGCTCAGGGGGACCTTACAGTAGCTTCTCAATATCTGAAGGGGGCTACAGAAAGGCTGGGGTAGGACTTTTGAATAGGGTCCAGGATGGCAGGACTAGGAGGAATGGATGCAAATTGGAAGAGGGGAGATTTAGACTGGAGATAGGAAAGTTTTTTCCTGTGTGGGCGGTGAGACACTGGAACAGGTTGCCCAGAGAGGTTGTGGATGCTCCCTCTCTCCCTGGAGGTGTTTAAGGCCAGGTTGAATGAAGCAGTGAGCAACCTGTTGTAGTGGGAGGTGTCCCTGCCCATGGCAGGGAGGTTGGAACTAGATGATCTTGAAGGTCCCTTCCAACCCAAAGCTTTCTATGATTCTGTGATTTTTAGCGAGCCACCTCATAGATGCTATAGCTTAGTCTTGTGTTTGCAAATATGCTGCTCCTCTAGTCTGTCACAGAAGTTGGGTTTTTTACTTCATCTCTAGCCAGAAAAACTTGACAAAAGTATCGCTTTGTGATCCCAAGAGCATGTGCACCAATTTCCAATTTCAGTGTTCTCTAGATTTCACATACTTTAGAAATAAAAGTACATGGATTACAATTTTTATGTGAGAAATCTAACCTGCTCTTTAACAGTTCAGTACAAGGTTTAGAATCTCTCTGAGATGTTTAGAGCTTATGTTTTAGCTTGTTTTTTGCAGTGTGGGTTTGTTCTTTTTTTTTTTTTTAATCCAAAACAATTAACAGGGCTCATCAATTTGGTTTGATTTTTCTGAAGTGTGAACTTTCACAGCTCCCAACCACAGATCTGTCCCTCTGCCTGGATCTGTTCATGATGGGGCTTTTATTATATGTGTGCTTCAGAGCTGCAGAGACATGTTGTCAAGCGACAGTTTGAGAATGAAAGGCTTTACCAAATAATTTTTATAATATTAGCACTTTTTAAAAGCCTAGATTTGTCTTACTCTTGTAGATCTGCATGTGCTGGGAGTTGTCAAATACCTGTTTGCAGGGTGCAAGGCATGTTTATTCCACTCACTGATTTGACTCGGGCTAGTTTCTCTGAAGGAATGGTGGGGAGGTATCAATGTAAACCTTTTTTCAGTAGCCTCAAAATAGGTTCTTCTTGGAAATCCTTGCCATCTAGTCCAACCCCCTGCAGTGAGAGGGACATCCTGCTCTAGATTGGATTGTTCAGAGCCTCAGCAAGCCTGGCCTTGAATGTCTCCAGGGCCGGGGCTTCCAACACCTCTCTGGGCAGCCTGGGCCAGTGTCTCGCCGCCCTCATGGGGAAGAACTTCTTCCTTATGTCTCATCTTCATAATGTCTCACCACCCTCATGGTGAAGGGCTGTATAGTTTTGTGGTTAAAATCTTTACACTGTAACTGAAAGTAATTGAAACTTTTCAAGTATCTGCCTTAAGCTTGAGACACGGTATTCATCTGAGATTAAAACTTTTGACCAATACACCATATTTAATTGCTCTTTTTTTTTTTTTTCTTTTTTACTTTTGCTGGCAGATTGAGAGTATGTGTCTTCAGATATGTCCTTACTTGAGCACATACTTAAGACTGACCTGATTTTTCAAAGCCATGTGGTTGTCTGTTTTTCATTAATCTTTAAACAAAAGTCATGTCATAACATACAGTTTTGGTTTTCTGCTTAGAAGTCTGCAGGTGCCTTTTTGTCCTTACCCTTCCCCACTCTACAGATAAAAATGTATGCTGTTCTGAGTAAAACATTTGATAACCACCTTTCTTTTTTTTTAAAACTTAACAATTCAGAAATAATAACTTCTAAAGAGCGGTATTGAATTTCAGTCTAAGGTTGGACTTTAAGGAATGGACCATTTAAATTCACATCTGATGTGTTCCACCCCACCAGTACATTAAAAAAGCTTTTGAGGTTAATTCCTTAGAGGTTACAGTTTGTAACACTTTGTCTTGGCCAAAATGATGCTGTGCCCTGGTTTCACGGCACTGCTGAGCAGTTCTGTGAGTTTGAAATGGCAAGCAGAGGGCCTGTTCTCCATTGCTAATTGTGAACTTTACATTGCATCCATCTCTCCTGCAAAATAACCTCATCTTGAGCAGTGCCTCCTTGTGAACTTTACATCGTATCGTGAAGGAAATCTGTGGTTTAGGAAAGTGGGAGTTCATGAGTGTTTTAGTTGGGGCTCTAGGTGGAAAATAACGTGGGATCTGTAGGTGTGTGAACATGGGACTGGGGGGAGGACATGCCTGTGGAGGCCTCTTCCCCACAGAGGGCTGGTGAGGGTCTCTAGTAGGGTATTAGGCTGTGAGCAGAAGAGGTCATATTACCTCGTAAGGAAGCAATGCTAGATGAGATTATGTTATAACTTGAAGATTATTACAATGCTGCCTTTCCTCTGGGCCATCTGTTTCTTCTAGGGAGGAGGAAGAGATTAGCCTCCTCTGGTGGCCTTGCCCTTCATTGATTTGCAGGGTTAGCCTTAATGGGTTTGTTCAGCAGTCAGCAGAAGCTTTTGGCTGCCTGTTGTAGAAATTGGAGGAGAGCAACCTGGGACCCTTCTTCTAGAAAGTAATTCTGGACGTGCAGGCCTGGAATTATTTAAGAAAACTTCTCTCAGTTAATTTCATAGATGAAATTGATGGTTGTGCTTTATCTGAGCCATACTTGGATGCAATGCCTAAGCTTCCTGCTCTCCTCAGGCTCCTGGATGACTCTTTGCCAAGGTATTCCTAACCCAGATGCCAGTCACAACAGGGACAAGTAGAGCCACAGAATAATCAGGGTAGGTGTAAGTCAAAGGGGTTGTGGTTATTTCTCTTACTTTGACCTGGGAGCAAAGAGTGACTGTAAAGATAGGACAAGCCTGGTTCTAAATCTGGCTAGGAGTATCTGGCTTATGGAGTGTATTGTGCATGTTTTGAGACTCCCTACTGTAGGTCCTGCTGCCTTTTGGAGATTATGGCTTTCTTGCATCTCAAAAAGTGGGAAAGCAGCACAGACAGTGGTCTTCAGTTGGTCATAGAACCAAGATCTCTTAGACTTCCCGTACTTGGCATTAACTTTACCAGATGCACCATCATAATGCTTTAAATCGGTAATTATTTTTCAGTGAACACTTTAGCTGGTGCTTGCTTTGGAGAGCCAAAGCAGCAGTTTAACTCCACTAATCTTGATGTTGTTTATGCCTGTATTTCCTTGAAATATTGGAGAAAGAATTTTTTTCATTATTAACTGCAGTTGTGCTTTGTCAAGCAAAGATGAAGTGTGGTATTTAATTCCTAATAGAATCACAGAATGCATTGAGTTGGAAGTGACCTTGAAAGGCCATTTTGTCCAACCCCCTGCAGTGGCCAGAGACATCCTACACTAGATCAGGTTGCTCGTAGCTTCAGCAAGCCTGGCCTTGGATGTCTCCAACGATGGGGCCTCCACCACCTCTCTGGGCAACCTGTTTCCATCCTCACGGTGAAGAACAATTATGGTATCACCATAATCACAATTGTGATAGTTGCCAAGTCAAGATATTTTGATGGAGGCTTGATTGATGGGAATAAAGGAATGATTCTTAGACATCACAAGCAATTGTGAAGTGCTAGGGTGATAGAAGAGGATATGAAGCACAGGAAGAAGAGGAGACCTGAGAAGGTCTACCAGTACCTGAAGAGGGCCTACAGGGAAGCTAGGGAGGGACTGTTTGCCCAGTCATACAGTGATAGGATGAGGGGCAATGGTTTGGAACTAGAGCAGGGCAGGGTTAAGTTAGACATTAGGAAAAGTTTTTCACCATGGTGAGATACTGGCAAAGATTGCCCAGAGAGGTGGTGGAGGCCCCATCCCTGGAGACATCCAAGGCCAGGCTTCCTGAGGCTCTGAACAACCTGATCAATGCATGGAGTAGGATTAGGTGGCCATGGGAGGTCCCTTCCGAGCTTAGGATTCTATGAACACAGGTGTCCATTACAAAGTCTTTTGTTTCTGAAACAGCAGTTGACCTTAAAAACAAACGAACAAAAAAGTCTCTGCTTTTTCTAAAGGAGTTAAAGTAAGAATCAATGAGGAAAAAATAGTCACTAGCATAGATCCAAGGCAGCACAGTTTCTGTAGTCATCCTTTGATGTATTTTTGTTCACCCTTTTATTTCTTTAAGTGTACTCTGGGAATCTCTCAGAAGTGTCCTTTGGAAATTATTGTCACAAAGATACAAAGAGCCTTAAACACCTCTGTACCTTAGCGTGTCAAGCCTCAGATCTGAAGAGGATGCTTCAGATCTTGTGTGTTACTACCAAAGGAGGAGCTGTTTTCCAGCACATGGCTGTTGGAACTGGAGCCATCTTTGTCTCTGGGAAAGGTGTTTTCAGGTAAGGTTTTCATGCAGGGAGAGGTCATTAAATGAAAATCACTTTGAATACTTAATAGGGTTTGCTTAATTCTGCTTGTGTTCAGTGGCTTACATCCACTGTCAGTGTGCTTAGCCTCTCTGGACTGGGTGCTGCTTCATACTCACTGACTGTGAGGGTATTAAATACACTGGGGCACCTCTGTTCTGAGATTCTTCGTTTCCACATGTATATCTCAAAGCCACTTTCAAAGTAGATAGTAAATAACACCTGTGTGTTACATTCATTCACAACATAAGCCAGCTCTTAAGTGGTCTGTCAAAAAACTGTATTAGACCGTAAATCTCAAACTTTATTGTACAGTCCCTGTGACTTTTTCAGAAGAAAGTAGTTTCTTAGCATGTTATTCCTGCTTTGCTCTGTACTTGCCTTCCTGCCACCTGATTAGGAGTAATGGATGCAAATTGGAAGAGGGGAGATTTAAGCTGGAGAGAACAGTTGCCCAGAGAGGTTGTGGATGCCCCCTTAGTCCCTGAAGGTGTTTAAGGCCAGGCTGGATGAAGCATTGAGCAACCTGGTCTAGTGGGAGGTGTCCCTGCCCATGGCAGAGGGATGGAACTAGATGATCTTTAAGGTCTTTTCCAACACATATCACTCTATGATTCTGTGATTCTATGACTCCTGCTCTGACAGAAGGATGGAACTAGATAATCTCTTGAGGTCCCTTTCAATCCCTGTGATTCTGTGAAATTTTACCTAACAACTTACCTACGTTTTTACAGAGGAAATATTTCACAATGTTCTGGAATTTTAAACAAGAAAACAGTGATTTGCAATTAACATTTTATGGTCTTACGCTCTGTTTTGCTTTATAATCAACGTCCAGCCTGTTAAGCAGAGGTTCTTTGATTGCACCTCACTGCAGATTGAAATGTTGTCATTCCTTTTGTGGACCTCTTCTTTTGAGAGGAGAGGACCTCTGAGCTTCCTGAACCTCCCTGGCATTTTTGATTAATTGCTCATCTTGAAGTACTAACAAGATTATTTTGTATTTTCTGGTGAAATATCATTGATTAGTTTCAAAATGCCTGATGACTTCATTAGGTGATATCAGGTAATCTGAAAGGGGCCTGATTTCTAGACAAGTGCTAAAGAGGTGAAAGTATTACCTTTTAAAACCTTCCACTCATTGGAATTACTCTGTTTTAGCCTTGGTTCTTGTGCTAATTAGACATATGCATGTGTAAGATACCTGATTACAGGGAAATATCCAGTGACTTTTGAAAGAAGATTCTGTAAAGAATGTACCACCTTCTTTTATTATTTTTAATTTTAAACAGCTTAAGGAAGTTAAGTATTATTTATCTGGTGTTTTTTCCTTTCAGGTGTCTCATAAAATTTCAGGTGTCCAAACAAATGCTGCAAAAAATAGAATTGTCTTTTTTTGTTTAAATTAACAGCTCTTGCTGCTGTGACCCCTTTGTTCTCAGTAAAGATTTTAGCTGGGATACCGGTGACCCTCTATCAAAGTACTGGGGAAAAAAATCAATGCCTTGGAGCCAAGACAAACAGCAGCAGCATGCTGACTCATCATTTTCCTAACAGCTTCTGCTTTCCTAGAGGAGATGGGAGGGAAAGGACAGGGAGCACAAGAATCTCTTCAGTCTGATCATGATCAGTCAACCATCCCTTCTGCTAACATGCCTTAAATCATAAGAGACTGCATTACCTTCTCCTTTTCTTTCCCCCTTTCTTTTTCACTCCTCCTTGTACCTTTTTTTTAGATCTTTTCAAGAGAAAAGTAGTTCTGCAAGGAGGAGGATTGGGCAGATTTATCCTCTCTGCTGAAGCAGGTACAGTAGGGGTCATTTAGATTAAACCCTCCATTAAGGCAAATACGTGATTCATTGCATTTTGTACAGGAAAAGTGGTGCATGTGCAAAGGAGCCCTTTCAGATAAGGAAATACCCCAGTGTTCTACGGGGTCAGAACTGGAATTTCTTGTTCCAAGGATCTGAGGAGTTTCCGTTATTGTTGGTGGTTGGAATTATTTGTAAAGCATCCAAAATAAATAATCTTCATCCTGAATTTTTCCATTGGTTAATTTGACCACATTTCCACGGATTTAAAAACCATAGCATCTTTCCACTATGTACACAACCTCGCTCCAGGAGAGCCTTAGACCAGGCCTTTAATTTCACTGTTGTTGCAGGGAGATGCTGTGTTTTTAATGACCATATTGTGTTACCTCCATTGGGATTCCTACAGTTGCTACTAGTAGCTTTCATTTTTGAAATGTAATATTATGCTAAAGACTAATGACTCAATAGTGACCTTAATTCAAGCCATTATTTGGGCACAGCTTCTTTTTCTTACACTTAGTAGACAGGCTTTGTCCAAGCAGTGTATTATTTCTTCATGATACCTGAATAGCCTTTGTTTTCTGTCCCCTGAAGGTAACGATTTCCACCAGTCTGGCATCCTCTTTTGCCTTGATTACTTCTGTGCTGTCTTCCTGAAGACATGTTTAATAGGGTGTTCAGCTCTTTGAATGTTTTCCAATCTTGCAGGACATCACATGCTTTGTTAAATCAGGTGAGGTCAGAAGAAGCTGTGCATATTTTTTGCCTCTTTTGATTTTTAACCGAGATTTCACCCCATAATTCTGTGACCTCCTTCCTTTGCCTTTCTTACCTGATGTGACTGTAGACCATTTACCATTTGCCTGCATGTATGAGTTCCTTAGGGCAAGCAGATGATCAGCTTGAGGCAGGAAATAACTACAGAAATCTCTCATTTTTCTGCCTTTAATTAATAGATTTTTCTTATGCCATATAAAGGATGGTTGTGTTCTTGCACCATGAAAGCCACATGTTCCAGAATACTAAAACCCCCCTCACACTTCATCTGTTTTCAAATGCTGGTTGATCTTGAGATTTTTATTTAGATTTTCTTTTTCTTCTGATACTCAAAGAACCCCTTTTTTAGTAGGTTTGTGTTGGAAGGGACCTTAAAGATCATCTAGTTCCAACCACCCTGCCACGGACACCTCCCACTAGACCAGGTTGCTCAATGCCTCATCCAGCCTGGCCTTAAACACCTCCAGGGATTGAGGGGGCATCCAGATTGCCTCTCTGGGCAACCTGTGCCAGTGTCTCACCACCCTCACAGTAAACAACTTCTTTCTTCTATCCAGCCTAAATCCCCCCTCTTCCAATTTGCATCCATTCCTCCTAGTCCTGCCATCCTGGACCCTATCCAGAAGTCCTCCCCCAGCCTTTCTTTAGGCCCCCATCAGGTACTGTTAAGTCACTATGGTGTCCCCCCTGAGCCTTCTCTTCTCCAGGCTCATCAACTCCAACTCCTTCAGCCTGTCCTCATAAGGGAGGTGCTCCAACCCTCTCATCATCTTTCTTTCCTCTTCTGGACCCACTCCAACAGCTCCATGTCCTTCTTATGTTGAGGGCTCCAGAACTGGACACATTAACTCCAGCTGGGGTCTCACTAGAGCTGAGTAGAGGGGCAGAATTACCTCTCTTGACCTGCTGGTCACACTTCTCTTGGTGTAGCCCAGTATTCTGTCAAGACCCACATTCAATCAAACGCTGTAAGTAAAGATCTTCTAAATCTGTTTTCTAAATATTCTGGGAGAAATGTAGAAGTGAAGCTTCTGGAGACTGCTCACAGCATGACGACTTCCATTTGGAAATAACTTACCCTGAGGCCTTCTCTCAAAAGGCTTTCTTGATGAAAACTTTTTCTTCCATCTGCTTTAGCTCCTGTTGGAGGGAGGGGACCTGATGGTTGGTCTGTGATGACAATATCAATCGCAGTAGGAAGGGTGCAACTGCAGTTTATAGAAGTTGCTGAATGATGGGTGGTTTCTCTGGTGTGCTGCCTGGGTAGCAGTTAGCCATGATAAAGCTCTGGTTGTCAGCTTAACACTCTGCTCAGAATCCTGGGGAAATTGAAGGATGGGCTCTTTGAACATTTGGGAGATGTGGGATGCTTGGTCTGCCAAATGCTTCAGGCAGGATAAATTCACCCCTTTTGTAACTGGGACATTTCCTGACTTCTGAAGTTATTTGAGGGTTTTCAGGAAAATTCTCTTTTCTGGTTTGAAGCCTGGCCCATCCTAAATCTGGAAATAATTGCTTTTGATAGAAAAAAACCCAAACCAAAACAGTTAATTTTGTCAAATTTGCCATAGTTAAGTCAGATTCAGAGTCCCTTGCCTAGTGCAGAAGAAATCTGAGAACAGATTTCCCTCATGGAAGTCTGTAGAATTAGTCACATACCAAGGAATTGTTAGGTCTCTTTACTTCTTCTTTTTGTAGGAATATGGATGTGTGTTGGGATGTTTGAGAAAGTTTAAACCAAACCAATAGATGCATTAAACTCAAGCTGTTCTATGGATGTTCTGTGTATGTGAACCATGGCATCTTTGAGTTATTCTGAGAAAATATTGTGATTTGTGCAAAAAAAAAATCTAATACAGGTTGGAACCAGGGCTAGTGAATTCCATAGGTGTCAGACAGTAAGTTTTTGAATCCTTCGGGTTTTATTGTATTGTGATATCCCTGTCTCAAAAAGAAAACTTTTCCATGTGAAGGGGTCCCTCTCGGCTGTGTGAGGAGAGAATACAAGGGGGAAATGGCTGGGCGTTAACAACTTCCTGTGGGATAAAGCACAAACAGTCCTCCCTTCAGACGAACACAGTGGATGAGAGTGAGTGGGAGCTCTGCATCCTGGGGAGTTTCTGCAATTGAGAATACAGGCCTCCCTGCTTCAATAAATTATTAAGCAAGTGTTTGTAGTATTGAGGGAACTCGGAGAAGGAGCTGGTTATACCAATTAATTCTATTTATTGTCTTCTCCCTCACCCTTTTCTTTTCATAAGGTTGAGTGATGTTCTCCTTCCTCTCTGCCCTGCCCTGGTGAGACCACATCTGGTGTATTGTGTCCAGTTCTGGGGCCCTCGGTTGAAGAAGGGCACGGAACTGCTGGAGAGAGTCCAGCACAAAGTCACAAAGATGATGAAGGGATTTGAGCATCTTCCTTCTGAGAAAAGGCTGAGTCTGAGGGCTGACCTCATTCATGTCTATAAATATGGAAAGGGTGAGTGCCAGGAGGATGGAGCCAGGTTCTTCTCAGTGACCTCCAATGATAGGACCCGGGCCAGTGGGTGCAAACTGGAACACAGCAGGTCCCATGGAAATATAGGAAAAAAAATTGTCAGGGTGAGGTTGAGAGTGGCCCATGCTGCCCAGAGAGGGTGTGGGGTCTCTTTCTCTGGAGACATTCAAACACCTCCTGGACGCCTTCCTGTGTGACCTGATCTTGGTGTTCCTGCTGGGGCAGGGGGATGGGATTTGATCTCTTGAGGTCCCTTCTGATCCTTGGCATTCTGTGATAACTAACTGTGACTAATTGCTAGTGGTAGAACTACACTGCATGTCACATAACCTTTCTTTTGTTTTGTTTTTTTTTTTCCCCACTCCTTGGTGGTGCAAGTTGAAACACAAAGGCTCAGTTGTTTAAGCTACCTTTAAGCTCTATAAAATATTTCACATTATCTAGGCCATGTTTTTAAATCATGACTCTGAACTTGTATGGGAAAGCTACAGGTAAGTTGTGAGGAATTCCTTCTGGGTTTTGTTGAGAACACAGAGGAGGGTATGTGGGAAGCCAAGAGAGGGAGGAGGAACATAAGCAAGAGAATGGTTCTTGCATTGTGTTTGGTTAGAGCTGGAGGTGGGATCCATGCCTTGTGATTGTGTAAGGAGGTATCTTTTGCTGCCTCCAGGTTGTTAGATTGATGCAGAACATGCTTAATTAAAGTGCTCAAAGCTCATATCCACTTGGTTGGTACCTTCTGGACTGCTCTTAGGTGACAGATGTCCTCTGTATACATAGAATCATAGAATGATTTGAGTTGGAAGGGACCTTAAAGATCATCTAGTTCCAACCACCCTGCCATGGGCAAGGACACCACCCGCTAGATTGGGCTGTTCAATGCCTCATTCAGCCTGGCCTTAAACTCCTCCATGGTGGGGGCATCCACAAGCACTCTGGGCAACCTGTTCCAGTGTCTCACCACTCTCACATGCAACCATCACCATGGCACTAAACACATCCTTGTTTCTTCTGTAGTCCTAGCTGGGCATCTAAGATTGAATTTTAAATGGAGCATCTGAGCTCCATCCATCACTCATGATGTTTTATAGCTTCCTCTGATGCCTTCTGATGTTGTTAGCTAAGCCACGCTCACACCATAGCACCCTTCTGCTGTTTGTAAAGAGAGTAGTGATGGTGAAGTGGGATTATGTAGGAACAGAGTGAGTAAGTGCTCTTGGAGCATAAGCAGTGCAGTGATAAAACTCTAATCCTCACTTCCATGCCTCATTTCACTTTAGTTCTATGATATGTGGAGTATCTGAACTCAAATCCAAGTGTTCCTTGAACACAGGGGCCACAAACTTTTAACTTCAGCTTAGTCAAATATGAAAAGTTCCTCAAAGCCACACAAAATGTAGATCAGGAGAAACCTGGCCCTTAAAATGAGATTTTTTTTTAACTCAGTCACATTAGGCATCATCTTAGTATCTTGGGCAGGTACAGGGTGGTCTTATTTTTCCTTTCCTTTCCAAGGACACAAATTTTATAAAGAAGTTTTTATATAGATAGTGAATTGCAAGCCGAGGAGACAGGAGCAGCTTGCCCATATCTGTCAGGAAGGCAGTGATTTATTACCCAAAATAAAGATGGATCTGATCTTTTGTGGAGTTCAGCTTTCTCAATGTTTGTACAGCTTTACAGTCTTGGTTCCAGTTTATATCTTGTGAGGGTCTTTTGAGTTTGTGAGGAGGGAAGTGTCTTTTCAGGTGCAGATATTAGGGACACAACTCCCTTAACATGTTGGTGCAATGTTGTATTTTCTGTTTTTTTCATTTGGTGTCACTTCCCCTTCCCTCCTTATCTTTACTTTTGGATTAGAGAAAAAAATTCTTTCCTCCTCATCTCTATTATTTTAGATCAGGAAAAAAAACACTCCAGATCTGGAAATGCTGGGCACTTAGCTAACTCTCAACCTGAGGAAGATGGAATTGGTTTTCATTTGGCTGGAAGCCACCAAACTATGTGAACCTGTCATAAGATTCTTAGCCTGCTTGTGAGGGAGGTCTGGGTTTACTTTCAACAATTTAGTAATACAGTTCAAGCACGGGTAATGGATGTGGTTTAGGGTCTCGGGAGAGGTACACTAAAAGGTTTCCAGCCCTCTCCTCCAAGCTCCTGTGGTGCTGGGAAAGCTCCAAGCTGGGCCTGTGGTGCATCCAGCTGTGGGAAGATGAGGCTTCTTGTAGTATTGATCCTGTCTGGAGCGGAGAGGAAATAAGGACTGGGCTCTTCATGCTCAGAGCACTTGATTCCACTGGAAGCATGGCTGAGGTATTGTTCTAATTAATTTTTGGCCTTATGTGGCAATGCTGCTTGGGTTTTATGTGCTGTGTCCTATTGCATCCTGGTAGAAAAAACAGGCAGCAGGAGGATATTGGAAAGTTCACTGGACGAGAATCTCCATTTGCCCTTGGGCTTTTTCTGGCTTGATTTTGCTTGGCTTCAAGTGAGGGAGGGTGCATTCTTATGCAGTTGATTTGTAGGATGCAACTTCAGGTTGTTTCCTGAATCTGACAAGTCCGCATCCACTTTTCTGTCTCCACAAAGGGAGAGATGTGGGAGGTTTCCATGGTCGGGAGCTTTGACAAGCACCATGCCCATGCCAGCAGTTCTGGGAAAGCAAATTTGGAGCTATGGCTTATAAGAAAAACCTTTTTGTTGCTGCTTTATCTTTATGAGAGCTGTTGCACATGAGCAGAGAGCACTGCCCAATTTTTAAGCTTTTTAGCCCTGACATTTTGTGGTTTATAGGTACAAAGTTTAGCATGAGCAGCTTCAGCAGCTCTTAGGCTTCTTTACTTCTGCAATCAATCCTCAGCAGTCAATCCTCTCCCTCTGAGAACAGATGTCAGAGTTAAGTTGACATCATCCCAGTGCTAAACACTTGCCATGACTAAAAAAGAGAAAGAATGAAAAGTTTTATGCCATGCCACAAAGCATGTCGGAATGTTGACTTGCTTTTCTAAATTTTGGCAGGAAATGGGACAGGAAATGCTTTATTAGGAGCCTTCTCCAAGCGATCTATAACAGCACAATTGAATTATGTTGGCAAGGTGCTCTGGAGAGGTGGTGGAGCTTCCATCAGACAGTGACAGGGTATCTCTGTGGTTTGCCAGTTGTTGCCTCTTCCCCCACACTCTGGCATTTTGGGAGATCACTCAGTGGTTAAGTTAGACATTAGGAAAAGTTTTTCACCATAGTGAGACACTGGCAAAAAGTGCCTAGAGAGGTGGTGGAGGCCCCATCCCTGGAGACATCCAAGGCCAGGCTTCCTGAGGCTCTGAACAACCTGATCTAGTGTAGGATGTTCCTGCTCACTGCATGGAGTAGGATTAGGTGGCCATGGGAGGTCCCTTCTCAACACATCCTATGATTATTCTTAAAAAATAATATCCTTATTCTTAAATAATACTGTTTTTCGGAGTGAAACTGTTGCCCAGAGAGGTTGTGGATGCCCCCTCAATCTCTGGTGGTGTTTAAGGCCAGGCTGCATGAGGCACCAAGCAACCTGGTCTAGAGGGATGTGTCACTGCTTATGGATGGGGGTTTGGAACTAGATAATCTTTAAGGTCCTTTCCAACCCAAGACGTTCTATGATTCTATGACTATTTTCGTTTGCAAATGTCATAGTACCTCATTTTCATTAAGCTGTTAATTCCTCTTTTGCTGGTGTGATATGAAGTAACTCTTAGATTAGTGAGTTACTTCTCTGTCCCATGAGATGCCAGCTTTCTCTTCATGGTATGTATCTTTCTGAAATGGACATTGATCCCTTAGCTGTGTCATTTGCAGAGTTGCTCCTGAAGTTGGAGGAAGGGCAAAAAATAATCAGCCTAAGTAGAAATGCAAACAGACTGTCATGCTTTTAATCTCAGAGGGCAGTGTGGGAGTCATAAATCAGAGAGATGGCGAAGGCAATGGTTAGAGGAAGCACAGATGGGTAGGAAAGGCTGGATTCTTCTTTAGAGGTCCTTTTGCTACTCACTGACCCCGCACGTGCTGGATTTTTTTGCATAGTCGTTGTGATGAATAGAGAACATGATTACACAGAAAGAATTCAGCATCAGGTAGATTCTTCTCCTGTGGCACTCTCACTGCATTTGATGTACTCCACCGTACTTGTGTGCCTCTTAACCTCTTCTGATTCCCTGCCCAATCTTCTGCTCCTCTTTTTTTCCTTGTGTTCTTCTTTCCCTTGCTGCCTCTCAAGAATGAAATAGGGCTGTGATACAATAGAGTTGTTCTTCCTGAGAAGAAACTGGTGAAATCTGAAGAGGCAGAACATCATAAAGTAGCCTTTTTTCTGTTCATGCAGACACGAGGTACTCCTTCATTTATTTCTTAAGCAAGCAAGGGCAAAATTGGAAAGCTCATTTTGTTTCATCATCTTTTGCTCTAGATGCTGCTTTAAGCCTGGAACCACCTGCAGCCATGAGAATTTGGTAATTCAAGGGATGTATCACAAAAGTGTTTATATTTAAAAAATCTTCTGTGCTTGATAGCTTCTCTTTTTTGATGCTCTAATAGTTACTTTCATCATAGCTATTTAATTTCCTTTAGCTTTCCAACTTTTGCTTTGATGACCCTTTTTTAATGCTTACAGCAATGTTTAGCTTTCCTTCTGGTAGAGTAATCCAGACCTACTGCTATGATAGCATCTGAAGATTGAAGATTTCTAGGACTTAGTTCCTCATCTTAGTTTTGGGATGCCTTCAGCTTTTGGCACAATCCTTCAAATGTCCTTATTGTTAATATATCTCTAAGATAGTATCCAACTTTTGAAACACCTTTGTCCTGAGTTGGAGAAGTACCCAAGCTTCCAGTGGATGCATCACAAGCGATGCATGACCAGAAACTCCATATTTGCAGTTTTATTGTTTACAACTTCTTGAACTTTTTCCTCAGTATCCATTTCACTACCCAGTATCAGTAATGCCACTGCTGTCCCCCTCTTCATGGTCCTCTGCATAAGCTTTGGGGGCTTTGTTACAACTTGTCAGTGATAGAATTTATTTGTTATATTTTTGACATGCAAAAATATTTTAGCCTGGAGTTCCTCTTTTTTGTGGGTAGCTCAACTGGGTTACTGTGTCCAGTTGTGGAGCCCTCAACATAAGAAGGACAGTGAGCAGTTGGAACAGGTCCAGAGGAGGGCCACGAAGATGATAAGAAGGCACCTCCCTTCTGAGGACCAGCTGATGGAGTTGGGGTTGTTGAGCCTGGAGAAGAGAAGCCTCAGAGGGAACCTCAGAGTAGCTTTTCAGTACCTGAAGTGGGCTACAGAAAGGCTGGAGTAGGACTTTTGAATAGGGTCCAGGATGGCAGGACTAGGAGTGATGGATGCAAATTGGAAGAGGGGAGATTTAGGCTGGAAAGAAGAAAGAAGTTCTTTCCTGTGAGGGTGGTGAGACACTGGAAGAGGTTGCCAGAGAGGTTGTGGATGCCCCCTCCCTGGAGGTGTTTAAGGCCAGGCTGGACAAGGCACTGAGCACCCTGGTCTAGTGGGAGTTGTCCCTGCCCATGGCAGGGGGGTTGGAACTAGATGATGTTTGAGGTCCTTTCCAACCCAAACCATTCTATGATTCTGTGTCACTCATTGAACAGAACAAGGTGTCAGTGTAGGGCTTTCCCTCCAAGTTTGCATCTACTGGTTTAGAAACAAGTTTGAAATTAATCAGTGCCGCTAGTGTCTTGCACATTGAGAGTCTCCCTTTTCCAAAAAGAGGGTGCCTTCTTCACTTGAGTTCTCATCCCATAGTAATTTCTGTAAAATTTACATATGAGTTTCTTTTGATCAGGCCATCTCCTGCTCCAGCTTCTTCTAGTGCAGTAGCCTGAAGTCCAAGAGGTTTTCCAGAGGGCAAACTAATGCTGTGGGAGTTTGTGGATTAGCAGAAGCAACACACGGGTTTTCCTAATGAAAGCAGAGCTGCTCTTGTGAAGTTCCTTCAGCCTTCTCATGATGTTTGCTGACTTAACAGTCTTCAAGTGACATTGGATGAAGATGTATTTTTATTTTCTTTTAAAGCTCTGTGATTTCTCCTGTTTCTAATTTGAGGGCTCTCCATTCTTGCTATTAGGTGATCTGTTAATACTCCGGAAACTGGAATTTTTTGAAAAAGATCGATGCCTTCAACATTTTAAAAAGGAAAAAAAAAATTTAAAAATTTCCTTTGCATTAGTCCATTTTAACAGACAAGGCAATTTTCCACATGGTGGCTTTATGGAAATGGGTTTGCAGCTCTTGTCGACCATGACCAGAACATTACAGGAAATGTATTTTCATGGAAGATTTGCTGCAATTGCCAACTAAAGAAAGGGAGGGGGAATGGGGCTTTGTTCTGTTAATGGACAACCATGTGCCGTGATGTGAATCCCCTCTGTTAAATTAAATTGGTTTGCACTTTCCACTATTGCTTGTTCCACGCGGAAAGAAATAGTGGCTGATAAGCCATTTCCCTCTGTAAGAACCCAGGTTTGATACCTCCTGCTGAAATGGGGTGAACAACAAACACATTTAGGTGTCTGACTGAGGTAATTGAAGCAGTACAAACAATTGGAATGTTCCCATAGAACGGCTTGGTCAGAACCAGAACTAATAGGAGTTGACTTTGTGACTTCAATGCTTGTAGGTATCTCAGGTGATTTATGGTGGGACAGAACAAGGTTTTAAATCTTCAGGTCCTTTCTCTAAGTTGGAGAGATATGGATAGACCGTTGGGTGGATAAGGAACTGGTGGGATGGTTGCATTCAGAGGGTAACTGTCAATGATTCAATGTCCAGATAGAGAAGAGTGATGAGTGGCATCCATCAGGGATCTGTGCTAGGATCGGTGCTGTTTATTATCTTCATCAATGATACAGACAGTGGCATTGATTGCACCCTCAGCAGGTTTGCTGATGACACCAAGCCAAGTGGTGTGGTCAACACACTGGAGGGATGGGATGTCATCCAGAGGGAGCTGGAGAGGTGCGCCTGTGCAAACCTCATGAAGTTCAACAACAACAAGTGCAGGGTTCTGCACTTGGACCGGGCCAGTCCTCATTACCAGTATGGACTGGGAGATGATGTAATAGAGGGCAGCGCTGTGAGAAAGCACTTGAGAGTACTGGTGAATGAAAAGCAGGACATGAGCCAACAGTGTCCTGGGCTGCATCAGTAGAGCTGTGGCCAGCAGGTGGAGAGAGGGGATTCTGCTCTTTTACTGTGCTCTCATGAGACCCCACCTGGGGTTACTGTGTCCAGCACTGGTGCCCTCAGCACAAGAAGGACGTGAAGCTGTTTCAGAGGGTCCAGAGGAAGGCCACAAGGATGATGCGAGGGCTAGAGCACCTCTGCTGTGAGAACAGGCTAAGAGAGCTGGGTCTATTCAGCCTAGAGAAGAGAAGGCTGCAGGGAGACTGTATAGTGGCCTCCCATAACCTGTAGGGGCCCTACAGGATAGGACAAGGGGCAGTGGTTTAAAACTAGAGCAGAGTAGGTTTAGGCTGGAGATCAGGAAGAATTTATTCACCATAAGAATTGTGAGTCACTGACCCAGGTTGCCCAGAGAGGTGGTGGAGGCCCCATCCCTGGAGACATTCAAGGCCAGACTTGCTGAGGCTCTGAGCCACCTGATCTAGTGCAGGATGTCCATGCTCACTGCAGGGGGTTGGACTGGATGACCTTTGAAGGGCCCTTACAACCCTATGATTCTAGAATTCTATGGGAATAGTGCCTCCACATTAAAACTTCAGAATGAAAGTCCAAAGGTTTGGGTATGTGTGGGTTTTTTTTCCCCATAGCTGCTACATCTGGAAGTTCAATACTTTCCAAGTCTAAGCTGGAATGGTATGTGACCATTTTTTTATGAGGAGATGTTGTCTGTGCTGGGAATATATAGTTGCTTGTAGGAAAAATCACTGCATGACAGATTTCCCTGTGGTAAATATTTGAATTCTAGAAAGTTCATCATCAATTCCATATGGATATTTCCTAGCTTTCACTGCATTCTTAGGTGATGGTAACAAAAAAGAAATGGAAAAGAATCAAAAACCAGCAGAGAACTTAAATTCTGTGCACTAAGCTGAACATTTTGTTCCAATTGAAAGTAGATGGGAACCATGGGGCAGGGATGCCTCTTAAATACTTAGGTAGGGTCTTACTGACTTGTGTTTTTGCTTAATTTTTCTGCAGTTTGATTTCAGTCATCTCTTGTAAAGAGTTTAAAGCTGTGCTCTGTAAGTTTGTACTGACCCTGATTTTACTTCACAGAATCACAGAACATCAGGGGTTGGAAGTGAGATCATCTAGTCCAACCTCCCTGCTGGAGCAGGAACATCCAGATCAGGTCACACAGGAATGCATCCAGAGATGGAGACTCCACACCCTCTCTGGGCATCCTGTGCCACTGTCCTCACACACTCACTGTGAAAATGGTTTTTCTCCTATTTTTATGGAACCTCCTGTGTTCCAGCTTGTATCCTTTGCCCCATGTCCTATCATTGGAGGTCAATGAGAAGAGCGTGGCTCCATCCTCCTGACACTCAGCCTTTCCATACTTATAGACATGTTGTAAGGTCACCCCTCAGTCTCCTTTTCTCCAAGCTAAAGAGACCCAGCTCCCTCAGCCTTTCCACAGAAGGGAAATGCTTCAATCCCTTTTTCATCTCTATGTCTCTGCACTGGACTCTCTCCAGCAGTTCCCTGTCCTTCTTCAACTGAGGGCCCCAGAACTGGACACAATATTCCAGTGTGGTCTCACCAGGGCAGAGTAGAGAGGAAGGAGAACCTCTTTTGACCTGCTGGCTACACCCCTTCTAATTCACCCCAGGGTGCCACTGGCTTTCTTGGCCACAGGGACATGTTGCTGGCTCATGGTCACCCTGCTGTCCACTAGGACCCCCAGGTCCTTTCCCCTACACTGCTCTCTAACAGGTCAGCCCCCAACTTATACTGATACTTGAAAATGGTAAATGTCATTCTAAGAAAGCATCCGAGCTGGAGTTTTCTCTTTAATAGCAGAGTTATTCCCAACCGGGGTGGAGGTGGTGAACCCATCCAGATGGTTAAAATAGCCTTAGTAAAAATAGTTTTGGAGGGGTTGACGTTTTTATAGTGATGTGTGGAATTTTCAGTGGTTGAGTTGGTTTTGCTTTGAATTTACTCTAGAAGGTTAGAATGTTGATTGTGTGATGTTTGTAATTACCTGAGTATGGAAAGAGGAAATGGTGAAGTACGACTAATTGGATAAAATTACCCTGAGCATACAATAGATGTATTTCTTGACTAGTTGCCAATCTGTGTGTTAGAAGAATCTAATTATTAGTCCTTTAATGTCCCATTCCAAACAAAGAGGAATTGATTTAATTACGTTTATTTGCTGAGCTGTAGAGCTTGAACAATCATAGAATCATAGAATTGTTCTGGTTGGAAGGGACCTTAAAGATCATCGAGTTCCAACCCCCTTGCCATAGGCAGGGACACCTCCCACTAGATCAGGAATCAATTGAAGTTCACCCTTTTGAGGGCATACTGGTTTATGCTGAGAGTGTGTACTGGACCAGTAAAACTGATAAAATTTATGTAGTATATTATATATTCAAGGTCCATTTTAGATTTTGATCTGGCTTCCTCCTTGTGGCTAAACTTTGGAAATGTTCATTTTTTTGTGAATCTTTTGATGGTGGTGACAGAATACTAAGGGTGAGTTATATCCAAATGTTTCTCTTGTATCTTGAACATCAGACTTTGATGTTCAACATGTATAACTTTTATATGCATTAAAATCTTGACACTGCAAAAGTAATAGAATTCAGAGCTGAGGTTGGGGAATTGGTCATATCCTTCAAGGGGACTTCTGTACTGGCAGTTGTGACTGCCTGTCTTCTGAACAAAAGCATGGTCAATGAGCAACCTCCACCAAATGTGGTTGACATGGTGCCAGCTGGCATGGAGTTATCCTTCTTATGAGGAGCTGGTGTATAGTGCTAAGGTTTGGGTTTGTGATGAAAGTGAAGTTGGTAGCACACTGATGGGTTTGGGTGTTGCTGAGCAGCAAAGGCAGTGTTTGCTCCTCACCCCACCCAACCAGCGAGCAGGATGGGAGGGTGTGAGAAGTTGTGAGGATACACAGGTGGGACAGCCGAGCCCAGGTGCCCGTACAGGGAAGAAGGGAAATTAAAAGGGGGAGGAAGGTAAAAATAAGCTGTGAAGTCCTGTCTGTATAGTAAATACAAACAGGGAATGAAGCCTATGCTTGCTCTGTGTGATTCCTGCTTTTTCTTTGCCCCTTTCTCTTTAATGGATGGGTAGCCATTCTTTTCAGTGTAGATAATTGAAGTCAAAGCTACTTGGTTGGAAGACCTGGAGTTCAATAAAGCGATCGAATGAGACACAATGAAATAGTGCAATTGTTTTACATGTCAGCATTCCCATCAGTGACTGTTTCCACCTGACTGGAGTGGCTTCTGTGGTAGATCAAGTATGATGTGCCATCTCCAATCTCAGAGTTATTAAAGCAATGTACCATACCTGAGTTCTTAACACAGTATCACCAGAGGACTGTTAAATATTCATTGGGACATAAAGAAATACAGACTTTAGGAAGAAAATTGAGTTCTCCTGTGCCCAGTGAGTATTAAAAACTTGATGAGAAACCAGAGTAGAGCACAGTTGTGGCACACAGTGCACTTGGAGAGCTACATATAGCTTGTTCCATTTCTGTTCCCAGTTAGTGAGGCTGCTTCTGAAGGAGGGAGACACTGCTCTGTGTAACTGTGTGAAACAATGGACTTCTGTGCCTGGTGGCAGATGGATATGGTGCTTAGAAAAAAGGAACTCTAATAGTTGGTGTGGGTGGTGCTCAGCCTTGAAATTTAGTGAGATAAACTAGCACATGTACACCTGGCTGTTGATGCAGAGCAGTAGGAACAATGTGCTTTCAGTCAGTCAACATGTCATTTAGTTGAAAGATGAGTGTTAGCAGGTCTGTGTTGACATGGGTGGATGTAGTAATGCTTTTTGAGGGAAAAACAATATTTCTTGTAATGCCTGTTTCAGGAATAAGCATTAGATGCTTGCACGGGAAATCACTGTAGAGCTTGATGCCAACCCATAAAAGTCCTTTAAGGTCTTTGTATGCCTTGGCCATGACAGCATCTAAAAATACAGCATTTAGTTCTGTGTCTATTACCTCTTTGTGAGAGTGAATGCACATAACACAAGCCATAGAAGTGGCTGCAAGTGACAGTCTCAGAAATCTTTTGATTTCTCTCTTCACTGCAGTATGTCAAATGATGGGAGCACTCTGTCCTTTTGCTTGGGCAGGAAGGTTTTATCTTCAATGTCAGACCTTTTTGTTTGTATTTATTTATTTTAGTAATGATAAAGAATGGTGATGGATTCTACATTGAAATACTCCGTGTTTTGTTGTCTTGATTTTTCTTGATAGCAGTTTTTTCCCACTGGTTGGGTATCTAGCTCCCAGAACTCAATTAGCACATTGTGGTAATTCACTTGTTGCTGTTTGAATCTGCCTCACTCGACTGGGGTTCTCCTGAAAGTGAAAAATAATAAGCCAAAGGCAAAGTTTTACAAGTTGTCTCCTGTTTTTGATCAGCGATTCTCGAGTTCATAGAAGAGACCTGCATTGATTCAGAAAACCCCCAACTGGCTCCTTGCCATTTCTTACTATTTATAGTAAGAAATAGTTCAACAAGCAGATGTTTTAGTTATGAGACAGCCAGCCCTTGTGATCAGTAAGTACCTGTTCTGAAAGGAGTAGTGACCTCAGACACACGTTGAGTGGCTGCACATGATGCCTGCAGGCTGTTACTAACCAATGGGGCAGATATATTTTGAGCATACTCTTGGTTGTGTTTGTTGAGAAGGTGTCAGGCTGAACACCTAGTGATGGGTGTCTGAAGATGAAAGATTCTGGTCGCCTTTGAAACCATGATAGTAGAAGCCTGTTGTTTACATTATTGCTGTTCATTCTTTTTTATGGGTTACAGAACATTCGGAAAGAAGAAATATCTGTATCTTCATCCACTGTCTTGAACACAGAGAAAAGTCCTGTGCTGTTGGAGGTCATGATTTTGAAGCCAACAAATATTACAACTTAGTGGTACTTGATAACATAGATTCAGGGTCTTACCTGAGTTGGGAAAAAAAATACAACAGATTATGGTGTATTTCTGGCATCCTGGAGTGTAGGTCAAGAGAGGTTCTCCTCCCCCTCTACTCTGCACTGGTGAGGCCACATCTGGAGTACTGTATCCAGTTCTGGGGCCCTCAGTTCAAGAAGGACTGGGAGCTGGTGGAGAGTCCGGCACAGAGATGATGATGGGATTGGAGTTTCTCTCTTAAGAGGAAAGGCCAAGGGAGCTGGGTCTCTTTAGCATGGAGTAGAGGGGTGACCTCATTCACGTATGTAGTTACATGATAAAATAAAATAATGATATAATATTTAAATGGTATGTGTCAGGAGGATGGAGCTAGGCTCTTCTTAGTGACCTCCAATGACAGCATTTGGGGCAATGGATGCAAGCTGGAACACAGGAAGTTCCACAGCACAGCCTGCCCAGAGGGCTCTCCTTCTCCGGAGGCATTCAAGCCCCTGGATGCCTTACTCTGTGACCTGGTCTGGGTCTTCCTGCTCTGGCAGGCAGATTGATGATCTCTCCAGGTCCTTTCCAATCCCTGACATTCTGTCATTCTGTTTCAGTGCATAATTTGTTCATTTAGCCCCCAGAAAGAGACCTGGTATGAACATGAGTTGTGAAGGTGCTGATGAAGGCAAGGTCAGATTGACCATTAAGCCTTTTTCTTTGCCCTTAACATTGATGTTAAGCTTTGGATTTCTTATCCAAGAGACCTCTTCTACCCAGGGCCACGCTGAGATGAATAAAATCAGAACTTGACAGTGAGATTTGGTGTTTATGGTTGTAAACCACTGAAAAATGCTTTCAGGGCTGTGGGAGCAAGGCAGAGTGTAATGTGTGCCTTGGGAAGTGTGGAAAATTCTGTATAACACAAGTGAGATGTCGGGATAGAAGGTCCACAGTAAATAGAGGAATTACGTGGATGATCTACCAGAGTTGAGACTCTGAAACAGTGTAAGAAGACAAAAATAGAGGATTCATCCTTTCTGTAATAAAAAGCTTCATTGGGTTTTATTTTGTTTCCTTCAGGCATCAACTGAATTGCAGTTATGCTTGGAATTTCCCCCCCCTATTATTAGAAAAAGGAAAAAATAGCAGTTTCTTATTCTAGCATTTCTGATTCAGGCACAAAAATGAAAATGCATATTTAGGCTTTTTACAGAGGTTAAGTGTGTGATCTCACTTGTATTGCCATCAGTGGCAAAGCTCCCATTGATTTCAATGAGAACTGGGTTGTCCTCTTGCTGGGAACAGGAGATGCTGTGATCAGCTTGATTCAGAGCCAGGGGTTTGAAAAAGAACGCACAAAAACATGGGGAAAATGTATGGGGAAAAACATCCAGATATCCTATCTGTGGGCCTAGTAATAATTTTTGGGGAAGTAAACAATGCCGTTGGAACTTTGAAAACATGCATTTGCCAGTAAAAAAATAACAAACTGTTGGAAAGTTCTTCTGTGGGGAATGTTGTCTCTCTTGACAAAGTTATTATCTCCAAAGAGATAGAGCAAACACATGAAATTGATGTTTCCTAAGCATAAAATGAGAGGCATGTGGGTGGGATTTGGTATGGTTTACTTTGGGTGCCTAATCTTGGCCAGTCTGCCTTCAGGCTTGCAATGGGGGAAGGAGGATGTCTGTGGGGTTATGTCCAGGTCCTGGGACCCCAGTCTCAGCAACCAATGTGTGCTGCTTTGTGCTCAAAGATGACTGGTTTTCACTGGGATTCACTGAGCTGTGGGGAGTAGAGCAATGAGTGCATTTTCAATGTGTGCTTGTGCTGCCAGACATGAAGTAGAGCTAATTCTGTTTGAGTTTTGTGGTGTCTGAGCCAAAGTTTATATACTCTGTGTCTCTCCTGTTTGGTGAATAATCACCCCAACTGAAGTAATCAGTCTGTATCTTGTGTCTTTTTTTTTTTTTCCCTTGAGTTGGAAAACAGCAAATTTTCATTATGAGTGCTCTTGAAATAGAGGACACGAAAATGCATGTTCCTTGGGAGAAAGGAACACAAATGACCTTTTGAAGCTGTTAATACCTTGCTTTAGGTAGAAACCTTTAAAATTTAAACAACAATTTTAAAGGGATGGAAAACGCCTGATAATACAGTCATGGAATGGTTTGGTTTGGAAGGGACATTCGAGATCATCTAGTTCCACCCCCCATTGCCATGGGCAGGGACACCTCCCACTAGACCAGGGTGCTCAGTGGCTCATCCAGCCCGGCCTTAAACACATCCAGGGATTGAGGAGACATCCACAGCCTCTCTGGGCAGCCTGTTCCAATGTCTCATTACCTTCACAGGAAAGAACTTATTTCTTATCTCCTGTCTCCAGCCAGACTTTGGAAAGGTTAAATTTACACCCATTCCTCCTAGTCCTGCCATCCTGGACCCTATTAACAAGTCCTACCCCAGCCTTTCTGTAGCCCCCTTCAGGTACTAAGAAGCTACTCTGAGGTCCTCCCTGAGGCTTCTCTTCTCCTGGCTGAACAGTGCCAACTTAAGTGTCAAGCTTTTGATGCATCTGCGTTCGCTTGTGAATGAACTCGAGCAGAGCTGTGATAATTCTCTGATGGAGCTAACTTTTATTTCTTGTTCTGGCAGTTATATTTGTGATCGATCCTAAGCCTTCAGTACTTACTGAAGATTCAGTTAATGCAGCCCTGGTGTGATTTTGACCTTCTGTTAGGACACCAGGGGTGGGAGTGTATTATGGCAGGGCTTTAAGCAGGCACATACCTGACAGGACAAGCTGCCATGGTTCGTTGAAGAGCTCATTGACAGTCCCACAAATCAGTTCCCTTTCCAATGGGCAGGAGCCATCCTGGGACTTCTTCTTGCCTTAGATCTGAAAACCTTCTGCTCTTTCTTGCCAGGAGAAGAAAAGGATCCCAGGGAGACCTCAGAGTGGCCTCCCAGTGCCTGAAGTGGCAACGGGGAAGCTGGGGAGAGGCTTTTTGACAGGGCATGGAACCATAGGACAAGGGGCAATGGTTTGAAACTAGAGCAGGGCAGGGTTAGATGAGACTTGAGGAAACAGCTGTTCCCCATGAGAGTAGTGAACCACGGGCCCAGGTTGCCCAGAGAGATGGTGGAGGCACCATCAAGCCTGGAAAGATCTAGGCCAGGCTTGCTGAGGCTCTGAGCAACCTGATATAGTGCAGGATGTCTCTGCTTACTGCAGGGGGGTAGGATTAGATGGCTTTTGAAGGGCCCTTCCAGCCTGTCATGTTCTGTCATTCTGAGAAGAACAGAGAAAGGGAAAAAAATGTGAGGGACACAGGCCTTGGGCTGTGAAATGTGAGTTTGGTGATTCTTGGAGAGCTGGGAGAAAACTCGCTGCTCTAAGACTCAGTTCCACACTCATGTTTCACTACAAGAATCACTATCCCTGGCTTCAGCAGCTGTTCTTCTTTTTCCTTGGGTGCAGCCAGGATTCATGTTAGTCATTACCATAAGCAGCATGATACTGAGTAATTCAGTCTGTCTCCCCATTGCTCTTCCCATGCTCTTGGGAACACACTTACTCCCTGCCTGTTGAGTGTTGGGAGGTGGTAGAAAAGAGCACAGAGCACATCCTGGCAAGAACATGGAGAAGAACTGGTGCTGCTATTTCATGTTCTTGCTCAGATTCTTGATCCGGGAAGCTTAGATTTGTGCAGCTGCAGTCAGCATAATGGATTGGACTTTTGGGGTTATAAGGACAAAGATTTGCTGCTTGTACTGTTTGCTATCTTCAGATTATTTAATGAGCTTCTGGTGACTGAACTTCCCTTTCAGTGTGTATTAGGGTGATTCTGTGTTCAAGAGCTTTCTCTCTGTATTTTCTTGACTCTTCTTTCTATATAGCGTTGGTTATAGCCTGATCTTTCTTGAACGAAAGTGCTGCTACCCACAAGTTCTGGTTCTTTCCATGACCTTTTCTCTCCTTTATGGTGGAAGCTGGGTCTGTAAGCTGTTGTCTTCCTGATGCTTAGAAGTGTTGAGAAAAGAGAAGGATCCCTGTGATCTACCTTCAGCTCAGAAGTATTTGCATTACTGTATTTGCTGTTGGAGCAGATCCAGAGGAGGGTCATAAAGACAATCAGAGGACTGGAGCACCTCCCTTCTGAGGACAGGCTGAAGGAATTGGGGCTGTTGAGCCTGGAGAAGAGAAGGCTCTGGGGGGACATCAGAGAAGCTTCTCAATACTAAAAAAGGGCTACAGAAAGGCTGGGGTAGGATGTTTGAATAGGTGACAAGATGGCAGGACTAGGAAGAATGGATACAAATTGGAAGAGGGGAGATTTAGGCTGGAGAGAAGAAAGAAGTTCTTTCCTGTGAGGGTGGTGAGACACTGGAAGAGTTTGCCCAGAGAGGCTGTGGATGCCACCGTGATCCCTGGAGGTGTTTAAAGCCAGGCTGGATGAGGCATTGAGCAACCTGGTGTAGTGGGAGGTGTCCCTGTCCATGGCAGGGGGATTGGAACTAGATGATCTTTTAAGGTCTCTCAACCCAAACCATTCTATGATTCTAATTTGCTTTCACTGGATTTTTCTCAAAACCCCAAACGTCTAACTCAAACCCTCAAACCTCTAAAGATCTCTTGGTGTTTCCATGCCTTCAGGAAAAAGTCAGGCCTGACATATGTGGTTGAGTTGGCAAAGCTGGGGTGATTTCAGGCTTCATACCCCCTTGTTTGATGCTATTATAATTTTTAAAAATGTATATTGCCCACTTTAATGCTGGATCTAGCACTGCCTGTATTCAATAGCATTTTCTTCATTCATTTTTTCCTGTCTAATTGCATGTTTTCATGTACCTTTCAGTTGGGATGAGTTAATACCAGGGTGTGTTAGTTTTTAGTATGCCAATGATAAGCAATTTCTAGCCTGTCAAAGGGGAGAGAGTAAAACCTGCCGAAGTGTGTGAGTTCTGGACTGCCATTCAATATTCCTCCTCCTTTTCTCTGCTCTTGCTGCCCACGGCCCTTCAGGTGAGCAGGGTGAAGTGAAATGCCACAGGCTGCAGTTCCATCTGCACTGCAGCCACCATGGTCATGGCTGCTGGGTCCAAAGCTGAGCTGGCTTCATGTAGTTTTAATACTGGTAGTACCTTGTCTTATCTAGCATGAGGTGTCTTGTGCTATGAATAGGTTTTACAGCTTGCACTAATGATACAGCTTGCCAGAATGATGCTGTTACCTCTACTTGCCAGTTTAACTGCAGACCAAGCAGTGACCTCCAGTGACAGGACTCAGGGCTATGGGTGCAAGCTGAAATACAGGAGGTTCCACAAAAATAGGAGAAAAACTGTTTTCACAGTGAGGGTGAGAGGAACTGAGGGACCAATATGCAGAGTTGACCCTCAACACAGGGACGTCTGCTGTCTTCCTGGAGCCCATATCAGGGATATCATTAAGATACTCCCTAACCTGGTGAAGCCAACAGAATACTACCCACTGCTTGTCTTCCAGGCAAGTGGGGAGGGAGTTATGTCCCATAGTCAACAAGGGATGAAAGAAGACTTTAAGACCTTGGGACAGTTGGTGAAGGGGTATGGAGCCTGGGTTATTTTCTGCTTCTTACTACCATCTCCAAGGAACGACAAGGAACACAATGCCAAGACTCAGTCTATGAATACCTGGCTTCGAGACTGGTGTTACAGGCAGGGCTTTGGGTTCTTTGATACTGGCAGGTTTAAAACTGTTCCTCCACTTTCTCATGAGGGTGGCGAGCCACTTGCCCAGGTTGCCCATAGAGGTGGTGGAGGCCCCATTCCTGGAGACATTCAAGACCAGGCTTGCTTAGGTTCTGAGCAACCTGATCTAGTGCGGGCTGTCCCTGTTACTGCAGGGGATTGGAGTGGATGGCCTTTGAAGGGCACTTCCTACCCTATAATTCTATGATTCCTGATAGAAGTCCCTCCCCAGATTTCCTCTAGGCTCCTTGAATGCTGAGAATGCTTTGGTAGATGGCTGTTCCTAAAATCACTTCCCCTTTCTTCTTTTTCCCTTTGCTTCTGCTATTTAAAATGCATGCACCCTCTGGCCATCTGGCTGCTTAATTCCTCTGCACTATTTCCAGAGCCTCCCAAGCTGGACCTTCTTTTGCAGGCAATATTAGCCTGAGCACAGCAGGAGGGTTCTTTCTAGCAGCTTGTTAATGTGAAGGACCTGATGAGCATCTTTAAGGAGTTCTAACCTTCAGAATTTTCCTGAAGGATGCTTGTTCATGGTGTAAGCAGATTTTTATCTACAGTTCAGGTTTCTGTCTCAGCCCTTTGTGAATTTCTTTCTTCCTGTTTCAGTTGAAAAATTTATTCTCGGGCACTCATAGTTCTTGGATCCTTACTTCATAGAATGCTTTGGGTTGGAAGGGACCTTCCAGATCATCTAATTCCAATCCCCGTGCCATGGGCTGGGACATCTCCCACTAGACCAGGTTGCTCAATCCTCTTGCTTTCCTTGCCTGTGTCCAGAGTTCTAATGTGCTATGTTTTGTTTTATGTATAAAGCCATGAAATAACTGCAGTCACTCTGTCGCACAGGTGATAGGTGATATTCTGCCATTTTAAGATGATAAATTGTGTGACTTTAGAATAAGGTATTTTGTTTGCTGACTGTAATGTTGGTCTTCCTGAGTTTTATTAGCATGGGAGCCATTTTTTTGTGGTTTAAATGGTGAAAATTTTGGGTTGTAAAATTGTTTTATGAAATAGAATGGCTTGGGTTGGAAG
>VZTY01000864.1:290688-320136 GCA_013400935.1 Turnix velox | reverse complement strand
CTATGATTCTATGGTTCTATCATTCCTGAATGATCTAGCATATCCATAATTTGTTTTCCAACCTACTGTGTTGGGAAAGTGGAAATGAGAAATGAATGGTGGTTGCAGCTTCAATGAAAAGTGGTAAATTATTAGATGCAGGGTAGGTACCTTTACACAGCTGTAAGCTTGATTTGAGTATGCTAATTTTAACTTATGTCCTCTATTCTGATGAATATGGAATGAGGAACAGATTTCTCAAGGATGAATTCAAATCCACAAGAACAAAGATAAGGAGAATTTGGGGGTAATAAAATCAACACAGCCACATAATTATTATTCCTCTTTGTATTAAAGCAGTACTAAGTGCTTGATAATTTGCTGTTGTCAGACTTTTCATGTATATTTGCTATACATTTTAATATCTTTCCAGTGATGTATTTTTTGAAGTCCCTTGCATTGTGAAAATACAGGAAATGAAGTTTGTTAACAATTAAAAGATCAGAATTTACAAACTATTCCAGGCAGTGTTTTCAAAACATGAAAATGTCTCTGTACCTTTTGGCTTTTCAGCAAACTGTGGGCCTTCCTGCAAGTAATCATGAGTTAAACATTTAATCTCTTGTCCTCTGCGTGTTCCAACCTGTCTAGAAGCTCTAGGTGTCAAAGTGGGAATTAAGGGATAGTTACTGTGTTCTTACTACCCTGAGGGCCAAAGTTACCGTTTGTTAATGCCACTGTTGTACTCTGCATAACACCAGTAAAACCAAGAATGTTCTTGTATGTAAGTGATTAGTTGTTCAGAGGAGGAGCTCCAAGAATTCTGCACGTGTCTGGAAAACTTCCAACTCAAATATTTGTTTGTTCTTGCACATAGAACTAGAAAAATCAAAGTCACAATTAAGAGTCAGGTGGCACTGAAAGAAATAGAGAAAGCTAGGAGGGCTGGCCGTAAAAACTTCGTCTTTATTCAGTTTTTAACTATATACAACAAAGCATTAGAAGTGAATAGTTGACCACAGATCTGGAACTTCATTCGGAAAATTCTAGTGCTTGGGGGAGTGTCTGTGACAGACTGAGGACTCACTATAACCTTGTGTGCTGTCTGTACCTTTCTCATCTGTGGGTATGCTGTCATTGGAGAAATCATTGTCATGAGTAGGGTCTTTGGATGCTGGTGAGGGCTGAGAATGCTGCATCATCATGGGGAAGGTGTAATCTGTCAAATACGAAACATATCACAGAAGCATAGAATCACAGAATGGTTTGGGTTGGAAGGGACCTTGAAGATCATCTAGTTCCAACCCCCCTGCCATAGGCAGGGACACCTCCTACTAGACCAGGTTGCTCAGTGCCTCATCTAGCTTGGCCTTAAACACCTCCAGAGAGGGGGCATCCACAGCCTCTCTGGGCAACATGTTCCAGTGTCTCACCACCCTCACTGTGAGGAATTTCTTTCTTATATCTAGCCTAAATCTATCCTCTTCCAATTTGCATCCCTTGCTCCTATTTCTGCCATCAAGTATCCTATTAAAAAGTCCTCCCCCTGCCTTTCTGTTGTCCCCCTTCAGGTATTTTATAAGTCACTCAGAGGTCCCCTCTGAGCTTTCGCTGTCATATCTTTAAATGAGCTTCTCATAATTCCAGCAAGTCAGTCATTATGTGATGATGATGATTATGATATCAGCTGGGAATCTTTTTTTGGATCTCTGGCTTGCCGCCTGCTTGGAAAGCATCTGCTAGGTTTACACTAGTGCTATATCTGAAGTTAAAAACTGTAAGACAGACTACATTCAGATAATGAGATTTATTTTAAAAAGAAAAGGTTGCATTCTAGTTTATATTCTGTTTATGTTTTTAGGATCTGAATGTTCAAGGTTCTTTTCTGCAGGTGTGGCAGCTAGAATTTTTGCCCCTTGCTCAAAAATGGAAAGTTAGCCATGTGATTCCAGGACCTGGAGTTTTAATGGAGGGAGAAGGGAAGTATATTTGAGGCTCCTAATTAATTTTTTCAGGAGTTTACAATATGCTGTTTTCTATCATCACCACTTTTCTAACTGAAAAGAAAGGACCTGGATAAGGTGGAAAAGTTTGTGCCTAAAAATTAACCAAAGTAAATTTATTATAATATATTTATATGATTATAAAACCTTTGCTGCTCTAAGTCTTTCAAATCCTCTCTCTAATCATCGCCAATCCTTCCTGCTCCGTATTTCCTTTTTCCCTAGAGACAGACACTGGATTTCTGTGTTGTTCACCCTCTGGCCCTTGTCTCAGAGCTCTCTGCCCATGTACCGATGCTCTCTCCATCTTATGTGTTCCCAGTAGTTGTTCACACTAGATGACTCTTTCCAGTTTGCTCCTGAACCTTGTTGGTCAAAATATTTGTATTTTTTTTCCTAAAGAACTTGGTGGGGCCTTGGATCTTGCTTCTTATAATGTTTTAAACAGTGGTCTACATATTAAAGTTACAAAAATTGTGAAAGAGTAGGATCCTGAGCTTGTAAAAGTAGAATACACACAGGAAAAACATTACATGGGAGCTGTTAATTGGTTTATGTTCTGTGTTTTGTATCCAATAGACCAGATGAAAATTCGGGTTAATTTTGACCTGTCAGTCGTCAGTGGGAAATAATTTCAGTTCTATTATATGAGTTAGTTTCTTTTGGACACTAGGATTCTCAACAGGCCAAAAGAAAAAATATGTAGACTCATTAAATCTATGGGCAAATGTCTCTTAAGATACCCCTGCTTTGCAAAGAAGGCTATCTTGTGTGAAAAAGTGTTAATACATGCAGAGAGGAATAGAAAACCACTAGCTTTAGTAAAGAAAATTGTTACAGAACACAACTGAACATTGACTGCAGCAAAGCCAAAAGGAGACTTGCATTACAATGACATAAAATCTTTATTTTTTCCCCTAACCTCTGATTTCAGCTGTCTGACTAAGAGCAGGTGCTGGGCAATAGCTCAATTTCAACAACCCATTGCAGCTGAAAGAGTGGATGCAATTATGCTGTATCCAGCAAAACTGGAAATTACTTTGAGGGGGAATGCAAATATTTTAAGACACAAAATCTTCATTCATCTGCAGAAGGAAGCATAAAATTAGCACAGCCACACAATTCTTCTTCTTCTTTATATTAAAACAGCAGAAATTGCTTGATAATTTGCTGTTACCTTTACATTTTAATTTCTTTCTAGTGATACATTTTTTAAAGTGCATTGCATTGCATTGTGAAAATGCAGGAAGTGGAGTTTGTTAACATTTAAAATATTGGAATTCTAAGCAATCCCTCCAGGCAAATGTTTCCAACACCTGAAAATGCCTCTGATCCATTTGGCTTTTCTGCAGCCCATAGTCATTCCCTTCAGTAATCATCAGTTAAACATTTCACTTCTTGTCCTCTGCCTCTTCCAACCTGTCTAGAAGCTCTAGTGGCAAAGTGGGAGTTAATAGAGTGTTACTGTTTTCTTACCACATGAAGGCCAAGGTATCCATTTGTTAATGCCAGTGTTGTACTCTGTGTAAATCCAATGAAACCAACTGTATTTTTATACATAAATGATTAACTGCTCAGACACAAAACTCCTAGAGTTAAAAACTGTTGCAATAAGATTTTGATGTTCCTAAGTGTAAGACCAAAAGGATTAATGAAAAAATATTCTTTTCTGGCAGCATATTCCATAGATTCATTAAGTGCTTTCCATTATTTTCTTTTGGGTGTTCTGATCTATTTCTTGTTGTAGCTGCAGTCCCTTCTATTTTTCTAGTTGCTGAAGAAGGAACTCTAATATTCAAACTTTCATTCAAAATACTCAAAATTGTATCAACCTTTCTTAAGCCTTATTACTTTATAAACCAGGAGGGCACTAACCAGAACTGTAATTCCTCCTGGTATTTATGCCACATTAGGAGATTTAACTGTTCAGGAAGTTTCAACAATTATTCTCCCATACACACAGCTAACCCCCTTTAGATACATTTGGCTCCCATCCCTCTTGCTTAGGAAAATAGCTGTTTTAAGTGTTGGAGCATTAGAGAGTATTGGGATTTCTAGAGGGTTTATCTCTTTAGAAAAGAAAAATGCTAAATACTCATTTAGAATGAAGGTGCATCAGCTCAGTTTGAAGTGCATTTGCTATGAGAGAGACCAGAACCCAGAGGAGGTATTTTAGTCACTGGCATGTAATAAACCATGTACTCTTGCGTCTGTGTTACCTATTGTTCTTGTGTGGTGTTGGACCAGGAATGTCAGCATGTTAACAACAGATGAATTCTGGTGTGTCTATGCATGCTGTATAATTTTTCCTGCATTTGCAATTGATTTATAAATTAAAAAAAATGTGTTCTGTATCTGCACAACACAAATCTCAGTCTGAGATTTTAGAGTCAAATGAGGGTTTTTTGTGTTTTATGTATATTAGTAAAACCTTTGTGATCTGATTTGTATCTTCAACTAGCCTTGTATAAATTCATAATATTTTATGATATTTTTAGGCAGAGGCAGTTGAGGCAGAACTTCTTGCAAATACTGTGCAATGCCACAGTTTTCAATTCCATAACAATATTAACTGTTTCAGACAGAATAGTATTAATGTTTGCATATTATAGCACAAAGGCTTTGATAGAACCACGTATGCATTGCCAGAAAGGAGAATATGAGCTGCATTTCTGATCTTTGAAAACATTCAGAAACTAGAGGAAAATGTCTTTGCTTGTCCACAAAAGATGCAGAATCAGAAACAGCAAAAGACGTGAACAAGCAAGTTATGCTTTGATGAGGTAAACAAAGAGTGGAAATGAGCACAGGACATTAGGCAGCAATGAGCTGAGGGCCGATGGATAGGCTGTAAATATAAGTCCTAGCTCAGCTTCTGCAAAGTGAACAGGTGTTACGGCCTTCAGTTCATTGATTACCAAAGTAAGACATGGAAAATTGCTGATCCATGAAACTCCATTAAGAGCTTGGCAGGACAATTATGAATTTGCTGGTTGAGAGTTTGGTAAAGATAAATGGTCATCTGAAGAATGTCAGCAATCAGTGATGATCCCTTAGTACAAACCCTTTTTGTGAAATGTTGATGTTGTTTGTTAAGAAATTATGGTTTGCCTATGACTTGAGGATTTGGCTCATCTTCCTTTTGAAATGTAGCTGAGACCAAGCTGTATTTCATTCCTGGCATGAAATACATGTGAACAATTTGTGGCTTTTTTTATGTGTGTAAACCTAATTTATGTACCTTAAATCAGCAACTTTTTTCTCATTACAAACCATTGTCTGTGATTCTAAGAAAAAGATGTGTACTGATTATTTAAAAGTTTGTCTTCATTGTGATGGCTAGAACTGTGTTGGGGTTCTTTTTATATCTTCTACTGTATTACAACAGGGGAGAAAATTATGGAACATTCATTGTCCAGAACAAGGAGGAAGAAGTAAGATGACAATTAAGAAATTTAAGATAAATGATTCATGGAGAAACTTCATTTTGCTCGTTTGCTTTGCATGTGAAAATTAAAACATCTTTCTTCATTAAACAGTACATTCCAGGGTAGCATGGACTTTTTTGTATTAGTCAAGCATACTATATTCCACACTGTTGAAAGCCTGATTAAATTTGGTAGTAAATTCTGGATTTTTTTGGACTTTACAGCAGTTTGTGTAACATTTTTAAAGACATTAAAATGAGAATGGTATGAAAATAAATAATTTAATATATTGCATGTGTAATGTTTTATTTTCAATTTTATTGAAACTTAGAATTTTACATTTGCTTGCTGCTTTTTGAGCCAGTACTGTATAATTTCCACACAACAGGAAAATTCTAGAAATTTTTGTTAATTATAAATGGAGCAAATAATGATTTGGGGAGGTTTGGAAGGAAATTGGGAGGGAAAGTATGATTCTAAAGTAAACATTGAGGGCCCAGCAGTGAAAAATATATAATAGTTTGATAATAGATGATAAAAAAGTAATTTTATGTTTGTGCAGAGATTTATTTATATTACAGTTGTTTGAATTTTTTTAACATTTAAATTTGAACATTGAATTTAGAGTATAGTTAAGAAAAAAAGAAGTAGTTTAACACAGATTTTTGAGAATTTTGTTTACATAGGTTCTGAATATACCAGTTGCATGTTTGAATAAAATTACAAAATGCATGTTTATATCAGGTAGTCTCATCATGAAAAGTAAAGATGGTATTTTGCATGTCTCTTTACCTGTTTTAAGTGGCATCCATATTGTAACTTTTAAATTTTTTAAATTTTGAATGTAAGAGGGTATTTCTATTCGTCTTACCCTTATTATGTAGCTGAAAAGTTTCAGGCCAAATTAGGCACTCAGCATTGCATGTTCAGGAGTAATTAAAGGAATACTGTGATGGAAGACTGATACAGAAATCATTGGGCTCTTCAGACTTTTATGCCCATAAAATGTTCCCATTAATGTTGTTGTAACTTACTTTATTTCACATAATGTACTACAAATAATTTTTAGACTAATTAGTAGCTATGTTCTCCTCTGTGCTGCTTTTAGTTAAAGCCCTGGATAAAATTTCTGCTTTCATGTCATCAGGCAAAGCATTAAAATATAAATCCTTGAAGGTTTAAAGAACAGAAGGCGACTGTCAAGGGCTTTGTTTACTTAGCGATTTGTATGCTGATTCTCTTATTCCATGGATCTTTATTCGTGATGCGTCAATACTCAGTTCCTAACTTTTTTATTTTTTTTTACTGTTGCCTTAGGTACTATTGTAATTACGCTTTATTGCCACTTGAGGTCAGCAGCTGACGAGAAAATGCAAATAAACTGGCTTGCTTCACTGCAGTCCGTTTTCAGTTGCTTTATTTAGAATACTTAAAAATCAATACAGTATTCAGATCCGTATATACATTGTGCAAAAGCAAAGAATTTCTTTTCAACGCGCAGCCGCTTCAGCAAAAACTCTTCCTTGCAAGTTACTACAGAGTGAAAATCTAGAATGGCTTGAGAGAGTGTGTATTGACTTCCCCAGCAGCATCGCGTAATCGCGGTGGCAGACAATGGTACTCTGTACAATGTGATGGCGACAGGGTTTCAGCCTGATCTTTTTCATATAATAAATTAGCGGTAATAAATCTGAATGGAATAAGGTATTATTGCTGCAGGGAATAGTTTGGTATCCAGAAATGGCAAATATCCTTTCTATTAATTGCAGTAGTAATCAATGTTTTGTCAAGATGTGGGGAAAATGTTGCTTAAAAGTGATGCTCATGTAATCCCCCTCCCCCCCCTTCCTTCTAAAATCTTTGCTTTAAAAATAAGTAACTCGATAAATATAAAAAGCATGAGCTTGGTACCAAAGCTACTGAAATGGAATATAGGGAAAACATTATTTAGTCTCTATCATAGGCTTACTGTTGGCTAATAATTTCCTTAACTCACATCTCAGTTCCCTGTATGGAATTCTGTGAAAGATACTCACTTCTCCATTAAAATTTTAATAGTGGAAGTGTCAGTAGTAGCATCTGACCTGAATCTTGGTGTCTGCTTTCCTAAAATTCATACTGTTGTTTCTTGTGAGTATTGTGTTCTTTCTGCCCTAGATAGTTGTGTAACATTGCTAGTAAACATATCCTGCTTTTTAGAAGTGATTGCTTTTTAACAGTTTACGAAGTTATCCCATGCATGATTGGCACCAATTGATATTCCTGTCAAGCCTTTTACCCAAAAATCCTCCTGCACCAGGCAAATTTAACAAATGATATGACAAGTATCCATTTATTGGTCACCAACATGCAGCAGGGGAGATGTAGGTTAAATATTAGGAAATCTTTTTTAGCTGTAACACTGATTAAGTCAAAAGAGCAAACTGCCAAATGAAGTTGGGTAATTGCCATCACTAGAGATTTTCCAGGCTATGGGTATGCATCCGGTTAGCAGGGATGGCTTAAAAATAATGCAGTCAGCATTACCACTGTTCAGCACTTAGGCTGAATTACTCATTATATACATGTTTTAGCCCAAATTTTAAAAAATTCCTTCCTGCTTCATCCTAGTGAAGGATAAAGCATCAGGGACATCAGCAAAAAAAAAAAATTTCTCTCAGCATGTGCCTAGCCTACTTGACATAGGAAACAAGTTATAGTGAGAGAGAGTAAAGCCCAGATTGATGTGACCTTTATTATTTTAACAGTGTCTTTCAGCACAATTACAGAATTGCAGGGTTGCAAAGAGCTGGAGTATAAAATAACATAAATAAATAGAAGAGGAGCCAAAGCAGTCAGCAGGAGGTGGTTGGAATTGGGTGGTGAAGGATAGGTGAAGGGTTTGCATTGGTCAAAGCCTTTATGATTCAGCCACCATAGTTGCAAATTCTGGAGAAGGAAAAAATTTTTTTAAAATATTATTTTAAAAAAAGAAAAGTAAAGGAGGAGGAAGCATATTACAATATTTACAGAGTCACTGGTGTAGCAGAAACATCTCAGCAACAGGAGAAAAAAGAAATCTAAGTTAATTCAGGGGAAAGTACAACTGGGGAAATCTTACAGTGAAATGAAAGAATTTTTTTGAGGGTAAGGGATATACGTTATACATGCCAGACTGTTATTACTGTCCACCACTATTAATCTGTAGAACTTGATTAGTTCTCTGTTATTCCTTTGTATTCCTTCTATGGGTTGAAGGCAAGAGCAAGAAATTTAATTTTACGATGAGATAAATTTCCTTTATATCAGAGTTTGGCAAAGAGACTTATTAATGAGTCTTTCAGAGTATCCATGTCCCTACACTGTAAGTATATTACATTTAAACTCAATTATATAATGGCAAATTGACTGAAAATGACAGATTACAGAACCACAAGGCTGACACAAAACTGTACCAACTCGACCACATTGGTGACACTGAAAAAAAATTCCCCTCAGAGGGCCAGGATTTTGCCAGTGGCTCCTATTAGTGTTACATTAATGATATTTACATAAATGTCTCTATGTTGGGGTTGGTTTTGTGGTTTGATGTACATCATGCCTCTCATCAAGCTGATAAAGTGTGGAAAAGGCACATTTGAATCCCGGTGGGTAGCTGCTTGGCACAATGCACTCTGAATGCTGTATTACCGAAGGAAGTTATAATTCCTAGCTCTGACCTTGGAACATTTACACTCGAGAATACCTTGCATGGCTGTGTGCCTCAGAGCATTAAAAATGGCAGGGAATCCCAAAAAGGGTAACAAAGATGATAGAGCTATTTGTGGGTATATAGAGAGAGTGGTTTATAGGTTTAACATGATCAGCTGAGAGGGAAATGACAAAAAGGGGATGCAGTCATCTGTAAAAGGGAAAATTATTGAAGTTGGCCATAATGAAGAATAATATCATGGAACTGAAAAAGACACAAGATGAAAATTAGGCATTTTAAGGAATATATTAATGTTGAGTTGAAAAAAGTTAAACTCTTAGTGAGATCTTCCCGATCTTCTTGTACAATCAGATAGCACTTTCAACAGTTTGTCCAAAAAACAGATTGCCAAAATCTGACAAACCAGACTGAGAAATAAAAGAGTCAGAGGGTTTAAATTAAATCCAAATTTATCCATAATTTTGAAAGATGCAAATCCAAATTAGTATTAGTGATGCAGATTATTTAAAACACATATAACTCCTGTATACACTGGGTGCATAGATTGAATATGTTGCAAACTGAAATTAAGAGATAACAGAATACTTGTGATAGAAACTTAGACTATCCTGGGGGAAAAAAAAAAAGGGTGACTAAAAAAGGGTGAATAAATCCTGCACACAGAAACATGAACTGCAATGGATGAAACCTTTCCAAAAGGGAAAACTGACTATATATATTCCATTAGAAGAAGTTGTCATACAACTAAATTAAATCCTTTTTATAATAATTTATGTCTACAGAATATGTTTGGAAAATGTTATTCAGACTTGCAGCCAAATATTTTCTATAATACATTATGATCGTGACACTATCTCTTCATGTGCACTTTCTAATAGCTATCAAACCATTAAATGCTCCTTTGTGAATAATGGTTGTGCACTTTATACATTTTTCCAGGATTTTCAGTGTACTTTAAATACTTCAAAGTTGTTCCAATTGAAATATCTTGTAAAGTAGCTCACTACGTGTTTTCCCGCCCAACTGTGGGTGGCTTCAAGAGGCTGTTACAAAACATATTCATTTATGCAAAAATTCTGAGCTAAGGCACGATATATTAGCCCCTGTCTGATGGTAATTCTCATAAATGTTTATTGCCTCTGACTTGTCTGTTAGTGAGAGAATCCTTGTGATGGACTGCATCCTCTTTTCTGGTCATAATTCTCCTCACAAACAAAATTGTATCTTTCTTCTACAAATTATAGTTTTGAATTACAAGGGTTTAGACTATTTTGTAATTTAAAAGAATTTACAAGCTACCTTGTGTCATAGCTCTGATTTAAAAGGATTCCTTCACTGTGTTCAGTATCGTTTAGTGGCTTATAACAGTCTAATATATGTCCTGTAGTATCTTACTGGAATGACAGGTATAATTACAGAAGATGTGTTGTAAGCTAATGATTTATCCCATCAGACTGTGTTTTATACATTGTCTGTACAAGAGCAAATCTCTAGAGTCATAAGCAATGACTTATGCTAGTTTACTTCAGAAAATACAATAGCACAGAGAGAAATAAGGACTTCAAATACATTTTTCCTTTTTGTCCTGATTTTTACTTGTGTCAAGGTCATGACTTATCAGTTTTAATTTTGGTTGCTTGATGTCTCATTTTTACTATGTTTAAAGAAAATAAGTGAAACATTATAAAATATTTGCAGAACTTGAGCCATATTGAGAAAAATATCTTGACTTTTGATTTGTTCTGTCTAGATTGGATAGGGCTGGAGCAACTGCCCTATGAGGACAGGCTGAAGGAGTTGGGTTTGTTCAGCCTGGAGAAGAGAAGGCTCAGGGGGGACCTTATAGTAACTTATCAGTACCTGAGGGGGTCCTACAGAAAGGCAGGGGAAGGACTTTTTAATATGATATCGGGTGGGAGGACTAGAAACAATGGATGTAAATTGGAGGGGGGTAGATTTAGACTTGACATAAGAAAGAAATTCTTTACAGTGAGGGTGGCGAGGCATTGGAACGGGTTGCCCAGATAGGTTGTGGATGCCTCCTCTCTGGAGGTGTTCAAGATCAGGCTGGACAAGGCACTGAGCAGCCTGATCTAGTGGGAGGTGTCCCTGCCTATGGCAGGGGGGTTGGAACTCGATGATCCCTTCCAACACAAACTATTCTATGATTCTATGATTTGAATCCTCTATGTATTTTCTCAAGTCTACACATACCAAGAAACTGGAAGTCATGAAGTATATGAAGTCCAGTGCTAATACACAAAGCAGTAAAAAAACCCATCATGAGTAGAAATCTTAATTTTCTTTTTTCCTCTTTCTTATGAATGTTCTGAAGCTGATAGAAGTACTTCAGCATTGGTTTCTAGGTTTTTTAGGTGACCTGGCCTTGGCCTGCAATTTTTTTCCAATTCATCATCTGTTCACATCAGTGGAAGATGAAGGAGGGTCAGTGTCACACAGAAGATGATCACGTCTTGCATGAACAGGCTGCAGATTTGTTTCAAAGTGGCAGATCAGCCACAAATTACAAATCTTGATTGGACAAGAGAAAAGCTAATGGAACTATTTCAGAGCTGAACAGTCTTAAAAGAATGATAAAAGGTTTCATGCAGGAGATCTAAGAGAAAACTTGTCATGTGAGGCCTCTGGAAGAAGGGTGTTTTTGTGATGATATGTCTGAAAAAAGATGATGCGGTGGTATTAAAAATCTGTGAAGATCAGTTCCTACAACTACCATGGGCTCTGGAGGGACAACTTTCAAGGGCAATGTAATGAATTAATATTCACCCCTGTGAAAGGCTACAGATTTGTGGCCTATTCATGATGTGCAAAGCTGATGTTTGAAACAAGGCGTAAAAGTGAGGCCTGACAATTCTGTTACAGGGAAACAAACAAGTGGTTTGCAACAGAAATACAGGATGGCAGTACTGAATATAAATGGTATGTACATTCCTGACTTTACATTTCATTTACATGAAATTATAATCTGGAATCTGATTTGAAAAAACAAAGGAAAAGCAGGAAATTATCTGCCATCCTCACACTCCCAATTCTCAATTTTGCATGTATTTCAAGCCTTTCCAGTGCAACAATTTGCTGCTGGGGCCAAATTTTCCAAGAAGAATTAAAAAACCCCAGATAATGTGGTATAGCAGGAATATAACCAGAAGAAGCAAAACAAAAGGATCCTTCATTCCCTTCTCATTATTGTATATAAATTCAGAGTCATTCCAGGGCAAAGTTAAGGAAGGGTAAAAGTTATAAAAGAAAGAGATTACATGTCTCCTATTTTGTTACAATGCACTGTTACAAGGCACAGTTTCAACTTTAAAAAGTGTTATGACCAGTCTTAAATTAAAATTATAATGCTGTGTTCTCTAGTATAAGCCAAAATAATTGTGTAGTATGGTTCTTCTATTCCAATTGATACTGTGGTTATTTTGCAGCCTTCCAGGATAAAAGTGCATCTGATGTGAGTCTAGTGGATCTGCTGTAGGCTGACTTACCTGAATCATATTTTTCTTTGATAATCTTGCTTACTGATTTTAGTACCATTGCCACTAATTTTACTGGAGTAAGAAGGACTCTTATAATAGAGCATTCGAAATGTCAAATAATGATATGCTCCCCAGGTTCAGTAGTACTCCTAAGGTTTAGCATCAGCTTCCCCTAAATGCTTCATAATTATTCCTTTGCAACTCTAATATTGCCATGATGTGAGAAATTAACAGGCTTTGCTCTAGAAATAGGATCACAGTTTACTAATGTGCCAGTGTGATTATGGACAGGCAGTTTTCCCAGTATATTACTTGACTAATATGTCAGCAGGTGTTTTTTTTACATCCCTGATTCAGCTTCTAAAACGGGAAACTGTTAGTTAACCTTATTTTGCTTTTTATTCCTTTTAAAATTTCTTTTTAGATGAAGGCAACATTTTTTACAAATCCTTAAGATTAAGTAACAGGAAGCCATGTGGAGGTTTTTTAGGTGTTGTTTAGATATCACTCTGTCACCACCCTGTTTCACCTGATCATCTATATAGTGAAAACTTGGCAATAGTCTGCTGTCTAGATAATCTAGAACTCTGACCACAAACCTCTGTTACTATCTCCTCCAGCAAGAAAAGGTTTGATGCAAAAATAAATCTCTTCATCTCTGTTTTAATATGTCTCAGGGATATAGGAGAAAGAGAAAAAAAGGAGAAATATTGTATGTAGGCTAATTTGATTCATCCCTGGGAGGAACACATAACAGCAGTAATTTTTAAATTTGTAGGTCTTCTGTTTAGTGAAAGGGAGTGACAAGCTTTCTTAGCTGTGAAGACCCACATAAGCACTAGCAAAAACTGGACAGAGTGTTATTGTATGGAAATTCTGTAGCAAACTGACTGTACTTTGAATTTGAAGAGCATTGCTTTGCTAAGTCAAGCATTACTTTCCTGTTTACTAATCATCAAACAGAAATGCTAGTAGTCAGGTTTTTTCTTTCTAAATTCTATGCTCAATCCTGCGTCTTTCAACTGTCAATGTCACTTTACCGAAATCAAAGGAAAAATTAAGATAACTGACGCAGAATTTGGATGGGTACTTCATTTGTCCTGTACTGTAGTTGTGCCTTAACATTTTGGTTTCTATAAACTCTCGCCCCCTCTAGTGTCAGAACTTGTCTTTTGTTTCCCCTAAAGCCTGCAAGCAAGGTATGGCAACTGTAGCAGGACTTGGCATTTCATTAAATCAAAATTATGCCCTTCAGAAGGACACAGCTTCCCGTGATTCCTAGATTTCCTCAGTTCTTAAATGTAATAGTAGTATTCCAATGCTACTGTCAAAGTTTACTCCTCTAATCACATACCATCAGCGCCAATTTTACCATCACCGTCCTTATCTCCAGCAGCCAGAAGAGCCTTCGTTTCTTGGTCTGATAGGTCCCTTCCTTCTGGGGTAAAACCCTTCAGTACAAACCTAAAGAGGAGGCATGGAAAAAAAGGGATTTTGTTTTTTTCCCCCAGAACACTTGCACTTTGTATTTATTTATACCACTGATTTGATATGCGAGATGGTATCCAGGGCTGTATCTTCTGGTATTGACCTTCTCTAACTTTCAAGGACAAGCACTTGACTCTGGAACTGCATTTGACTGAAGAATTATCTGTAAAGTACTGCTCACTCGTGTGTTTTAGGGTCCTGTCAAAAAAGCTACAGCTTGCTACTACCAACATATTTTAGACCATATAATCAGCAAACAGCTGATTATATTACACACATACTGATCAAAAGATTGAATTACATGCTGCTATCTACAGTCTTGTGGAAAAGCAAAAGGGAAGTTAGACTCTTAATGCAGGGTTAAAGAATGGACCTTTGCTTACTTTAATTCTTCCTCTTCGATGAAGCCACTTCGATCTTTGTCAAGAATATGGAAAACCTTCTTCACATCTTCTGGGCTCTTATTTTTCAGTCCCACCATCTCGAAAAACTTCTTGTAGTTGAAAGATTCGGCTGCTGTAGGAGATGAAAAGCCAGAGGACTGCTTAGAAAAAAAAAAGTATACCAATACGTACCTGTGATTTTCTTCCCTCCTGCTGCGTTCCTTACCCCAAGAGGCACCGTCTGCCCCAACCGTTGTAAGAGCTGGGTGTAGACACTATAGTCATTCATGCTTCCCAGAGAGCAAGTGAAATAAAGGAAGGGGGAGAGAGGAAGAGATGAGTTACAGGGGTATGGAAAACTTGACCAAGGTCACAGAGGAAGTCTGAGACAGAGTTGGAAGCTGAAGTATAACCTGACCGGTCTCGTTTCAATGCTTTAAACACAGGGTTTTGCTAAGTTTTACACTAAAATACCCATCTGAACCACTCTGACTATTAGCTCCTTGTCACTTTTTGACATTTCCTCCTCTGGAAAAAGTAAGCAAACACATCAGGTCGTGCTCAGCTACGGAGCCTGACATTGACGAGAAGTGTTTGTGAGCGCATGGCTGTTTCAGTTCTCTTTCTTTTGTTCCTAAGACTTACTGGAAATCAGTGTTGCATTTCCACCCCTAAAAGTATGTGAAATCGTGGACTATAAGCTCAGACACTGCAGGGCAGTGCTGTTCTGTGTGCAGCCTGCAGGTCTTCTTCTCCCTCCTCGCCAGGAAAGGGAAAAAAAAAATCCAACAAACCAAACACAAACCCTCAACCCTTGAGATAGGAGCCGAGATGAGTTTTACCTGTTCCACCCCTTGTATCATTTCTCTGCACCCGCGTTTGTCCCACGCGTGTAAACTAACGACTGCATTAGAAAGATATGGATTAGAAATCCAATACAGTGACCTCCAAAACCTGCTGTGGAGATTTTTTTCCCCTTCCCTTCCTGATACATCCTTATTCCCGCCGCAGCTTTTCCTGTTATGTAAAATTAAGGAGGCTCAGTCTTTTGGGATCTGCTTGACTTGAGATCTGTCATTAGCGGCTGCTAATTACTCTTGCTCCGGGACTTGGAGCAGACCCCAGGACGGTGGAAGATAATGAGAAAAGCAGGAGTTGGGTGGAACAAGGCAGTTTGACGATCCCTTTGACTCAGAGTACGTTCAGGCTGAGCGCGCTTTGTGCTCCTGCCTGCGTGGGAAGGTCACCCCACAGAGCTGGACAGAAAGAGGCTGCTCTCCTGGACTGTGGGATCAGTCAGCTCGTTTGGGGAGAAATGTAACGCGTTCGTCCCGCAGCACCATTGCTGGCGGTTTCCTCCTTAACTACCTGCATCCCTGTAAGCACAGTGTGGGTTTGCTGTCGGTTTAGGGGTCGCGATGTATTAAGGGGCAGGGAATTTCTTAAAGCCGGAGGAGTCTAAGGGGGAAGCGTGGACCATTCGCTGCAGCCATTCATCCTGCAGAAAGCTTCTGCAGTCGAGCGGTTCACCCCCTTGCTCTGCTCTTGCCTTCTGCTCCATCCCGAAAAGCAAAGCCCACCCCGGGGACACCGCGTTGGAAGTAAGAAAAGATCCGTTTCTTATCTCCTTGGAGCGAGAAACGGCAGTTTTGTAATACCTGAAACTCAGTTTGGGAGGTCAGTGGGAAGCTGCCGACATCCACGGCTGACTTCCCTATACACCAAGGTATGGTCCGCCCCGGTTCGCCTGGGGTTTTGTTCCCTTTGAAACAAAGTGTCGTCTTGGCAGTAGCAAAGTCTGTCCGCAGTTACCGCTTGCCTTTCTTTAAAATGAGCATTTCACCTCTCTAATGTGCAGCGCAACTTCGCTGGGAATGCAGCCCTGCACTTGATAAACCCATCACGCTTCCACCACACTTTTGAAAACGCATCCTCATTTGATATTTTCTCTATTCAGATCCTTTAATCTTTCCCCGAGTTTAAATAAATGCACTGCCATCCGTAGCTGAAGAGACCAAAGAGGGTAAAAGAGGAGAGTAAAAAAAAGGCACTCACCTGAGAAGGCTCCCACAGCCTTCTTGATATCCTCAGCGCTGAGCACGTCAGTCATAGCCATCCTGCAACTGTTTGAACAGGGAAGCAAGTGCGAAAAGATTAAAAAAGTGCTTTTCTCGTCATTTCTGCTCATATGACCAAAGCTGCAGTGCCGTGTGGGGACGGCACACCGGGAGAGGCTGGAGCCTTGCCAGCTATATAGCTCAGCCTTGCCTGGAGAAGTGCCACGGGCTGTCGCTCGCCACTTCGCGGAGCAGCGAGTAGTCCACAGAGGCGAGAGTTCGGCTGGAGAGAGGGGACGGGGGATGCCTTTTGCGAGGTGCAAGGGTGTGGGGAGGACGCGAAGGCGGAGGAGGAGAGGAGAGGGGTCGCCCTCTGGAAGGTTGGAGCCTGAGCCTTATTGGAGTAGCTCCAGAGTCTTGTGGTGATAGCGACGGGGGAGAAGAGTTGTGCCAAGGTCAAGTTCTCGGGTGCGGTGGAAGAGCTGATGGTGCAGAGCAGAGCCTTTTCCTTTAGTAAGTCAGGACAAGCTTCACCAGTTATATTCGGAGATGAGAAAGAAACTGCTGCATATGCCAAGCTTCAAGCTGCTCTTGAGGTCGGGAAGCAAATGTAATGTTGCTTTTGAACATTTGCCTTATCGTTCAAACACTTTAAACATCTACTTCCCTCTCTGCCTCCCTCCCTCCCCTTCACACACAGATTCCTTCTAGACCTCGTTTCTTTCGGGCCAGTCCATATTAAGCATCATCCTCGCCGCATTAATTATCACATCCCTGCGAATCCCACAGATCCCGTTTATAATGCACAACATGCTGCAGAATCTTCCACGATATTATACGGCGAAATGAGATGCGAGGTGACAACACACTCGTGCAGCAGCAGGACCGGGCACTTCTCCACACCGCCAAGAAAGAAAGATTTGGGAACTGTAGTACTATAATGGGTTTTCTAGGTTTTTTTCCTTGGATGGTTGTGGTGGTTGTTTTTTGGGTTTTTTTTTTTGTTGTTGTTGTTTTTTTTCCCCCTCCCCTCCAGGAATCTGTGCCCATATGGCAAGTGGTCCAACTCGTTCTCAGAGCTTGGGCAGGAGCCATGAAGCTGAGATAGCCAAGGTTAGAGCCCAGTAGTAGGGCAGATCTCCGCAGGAGCATTGGCATCTCTGCTTCGGGACAGAAGGGAGAGGACAGAGGGTGGCAGAGAAGTCCCCACGCTGCCGCCAGCGGGTACAGGCTGGTCTCGCTGACGCAGTGGCACCCTTGTCCTAGGGGAGAGGCCTGGAACGGGAGGTGGATGCTGCAAATACTCGGGCCATTCCGTCCGTAATTGCTTGGATGTTTTTAAAAGTACTTTACCTATCCCTTTCTGCTCGGCCTAAGTTCATTAACATGTCTTCTGAGCACAGAAGGTTGGAGAAGGAGGTGACAGTGGGGTCCCCTTTTTTTTTCCGTTTCTTTTTTAAACAGCGAGTCTTCGTTGTGGGAGTGTCTGCCTGTTTCTTTCTCTGTGGAACTTCCCCACTCCCTTTTCTCTCTATGTCCTGAGATACAGGAGAGGCTTGGTTTTCTCCAAGGACAAGCCAGGAGACGGATGGAGGAGCTGAGTCCCTCTCCTTAGGCTGAACACTTCCCCTGATGTAGGGGAAAGAGGAGCTTTGCACTCGGATGCGGGGCCAGAGACAAGCTTCCGCTATGCAAAAGGGCTTCTCATAGATAGTTTTCGCTCAGCGGAGGAGGTGAAAAGGGGTTACTAAGAACTATTACTTAGCAGGCTTCCGACTGGAGAATGGAAATGAAAAAGTCTGGTGTATGACAGGTTAAAACCCAGTCGTTTTAAGCTTTAGTTAAGCGTAGACCCATCAATATGAAGCTATTTACAAGAGAAATCAATGTGCACGAGCTTCTGTAATTGGCGTCCCTTTCCTTTTCCTTAGCTGGCGGAAGAGGAAAGAGTCCATCGTGATGTCCCGAAGCCTCCGGCCTGATACGACGTGGTGTCCGCTCTCCTGCTGTGCTCGCAGAGCACAGAGACAGTTCCTTTCATTTTCCTGCGAACTTTTCGTAAACTCGTTGCTGAGATTTCGTCGTTCTTGGAGCGACGAAACCTCCTTTTGCTGTGCTCGCAGAGCGAAGGCCCCCCCGAGGGGAAGGCCGGAGAAGATGCTCTCCGTGTGGGTGAGTCGTGTTTCGCCGTATGCCCCGCTCTGCTGACAAGGCAGGGCACATTTGGAGGGCTGCCCTCGGACGTAACTGAAGCCGGGAGCTGGCAGAGGCGACGAGCCCTACTGGCAGTCGCCCATCGCCTTAACTAGACTCATGCCAAGCCAAGCGGGCAAAGCCCCGCGTCGCTCCCCGCTGTCTTAGCCGCGTTCCGCGCCCGCCTCCCCAGGGCTGGCAGCTCCCTCCGCCTCCCTAACGATGCGCGAAGCTCTCCCCTTTCCCTCGTCACCGGATCCGTCGGACCGCAACGACCTCATGGTGCTGTGACGGCGAAAAGTGAGAGGTGCCAGAAAAATGAGATCAGGTGGAACGGCTTGTGGAGCGTAAATAACGTTTCCCCCCAGCTTCCCGTCCCCCGCTCAGCAGCCGGGAAGGACCGGACCCTCCGTAGGCAGAAGTGTGAAAGCAGCGACATACAGGATGACAAAACGAACCGCTGGAGATCTAACATGGAAAGGTGGCTGAGGCCCGCGTCTAAGCTCAGCCGTGCATCCCTTCCTAGGACAACAAGCAAACTTCTAGAAGCTTATAAACCACCGAGCTGTAGCCCGAGCTACTACATTATTCTAACATAAAAAAGCGTTTCACGAACTGGCAGCTTCCCACTCTACCCTTCATGTTTTTTCTCATCATCCCTGCGAGAGGGATGACAAGGTTTTCTTTATTTTTGAGGTTTTGCCAATTTCACTGCCCGAACCATTTGCAAAATCCACCCCGTGGATTTCCAAGTTGCCTGCACAGAAGCTTTGCTATAGGTCAGCTCCCCCTTCCACCGGCGCCAGAATGATGATATTCTCTACTAAGTTAACGGTCAAGTAAATCAAGCAGAAATCAAACCGCCCTTCCCTAAAGCAAATAATTCAGGGACATTCGCATGAACAGCAAGAAGCCCCCACGCCAAAAGTCGAAGCAGGGAGTCTTTTGCAAAAAGGGATGACACGTTTCCTTTTATCTTCCTACTGACTGCACCACGGAAGGCGACTTCATCCCATACCTTGAGATCTTCTGTGCCTAAGGAGAGATTTCATTGTAGCGGCATGTTTTGGTTTTTGCCTTTGGCTCACGATTAAGCATTTCAGTAAATTTCTTCCCCAAGTCCTTGTTCCTTCACTTTCCCCCTCCCCTTTCTTTGTTTGTTATTTCCATTTTTCCACTTTCTCCCCTCCTTTTCTCCTCGTTCCCCCTCAGTGCGTTCACCCATTTTCTGCTTTCATTAGCCCTTTCTCAGGTTTTAAGTCTTCTCTGCGGGAAGCCATTCCTCCTCGTTTAGAAGATTCGCACTTCTTGGTCTCTGCGCTTTTATTTGTGGGCAGGGGGATGGAGTCGCGGTGAGATCCTCATCTGCCTTCCAGCGGGCGAAGGTCCTGACTTCCTGCTGGGAATCCCCATTTGCTGAAGTTTGAACATTTTCTTGCTACTTACCTTCTGAGTCTCTTCCAAGCACGGTTGAAAAGGGTGTCAGATATGGATGTGGTCAAAAAGAGATGGATCTGGGGGTAGCAACTCCACTTATATAATCTCCCTCGCTCTTCCTATTTTTAGCAGGTGATACCCACTCCTCACCGATATCAGATATTCAGGGATTTTGGTGACGGTGTCACATTTATCTTTCCCTTAACTAATCAAGGAACGCTATTAATAATCTTTGGCACTCACCTTTTCCTGGCTGTGAAAACCTATTACCTCGGCAAACTGACGGTCCGCTTGAAACTTTATTGTTAAGAGCAGAGACAGGCGGGAAGAATCAGCTGTTTGGCACCAAATATCTATTAGGGCTTTTAAACTTCCGTTAGATGGAGGTGGCGGAGCCGAGGAGATCCTTTACGATACATGAGGAGCTTCAATTTGTGAGTTGGGACTCTGCTCAGAACATAGAGAACAGCCTCTTTAGCAGAGAGAAGGAAAGCAAGGACTAAGTGGTCGGGACTTTGCCTTTTTGTCTCTTTAGCCGTCGCAGATACCCCTCGAAACAAGAGAGGACAGTCTTAAACTGCCTCCCGCACGTAAAGCTGCAGCTTTCAGCTTTGCCTCTTGGCCTTGATGGAAGGTAGAAATTTTTTCCTGAAAACAACAGCTTATAGGGGCATCCAAAATCCCTGTGTTGGCTGTGGAAGTCTGTAAAATGTACATCATGAGCTTTCTTAGGAAAAGTGGAGTGTTGAAAATGAAGAGATACTATCTATGCAGTCATAATACATTGTCTGTAACCTTTTCAGCATATAAATTTTCTTTATGTAGAGTTGCTCATTCCAGAGAAAGATGCCTTTGAAGACACCTGTATTAGGCCCCCCCGAGGCAATAATAACAACAATAAATATGCTACTGAGACCCATTTGCCATTCTGCAATCTATCTGGGGACACTTTTCCTGATATTTAATATTTTCCCATCAAGGGAAAGAATTTCATACAGAACTATGAATCACATTTATCTGGTGTACATTTGTGAATAAATAAAAGAATATTTTCTGTTTCTGGTCTCAAATCCTGTAGTTCTTAGGTTAAAAAGCGACCAAGTCTTTTGTGGTCCAACTGAAATTATCTTTTGGGAAAGGCAGGTACTGCAAAAGAAGGATTGTTTTTTTCTATCTTCATTAATTGATCCTAGAAGGAAGAGAAGATAATTGAGGTATGTATGGGATAAGAACACTTACAAATATTTCTCCATTTTCTATTGGCATCGTTTTGATGCTAAATTCTGTGACAAATTTGAATTCTCCTGCAGCTTCAGGTAATTTCGAAAGAGGAAGCTTTATTGAATCAAACGTAACATAGGTTAATTCAATCAGTTTAAGGTGCTCCCTCGTATTTATTTTTATTACTCTTCCTTAATGCTTTCTGAATTTTCAGTCTGCTAGAGTAGTAAGAGAGGTATCTTCCAGGTAACTTTATTTCTCACAGACACTGTGTCAGTGCACTAGTTTAGTGCAGGTGAGACTTTGTATTTAATCACAGTGTGAGGCAGCTGACTCCTGTGAGTCCAAATGTTTCAAACAACTTCTGTGTTGCCTTTGGAGCAGTGTGAATCATAGCAGTTCGCTATATAGTTCTCTAGATTCAGTGATGTGGAGTCTGCATTACTCTTTCACATATTACATACTCATGATATAGCACTAAGATTAGATTCTGGTTTAGAGATACCAGTATCTCATGGTGGTTAGCTGTATGCTCTGTTTCCATTTGGTACCTGGCACAACAACTATTCTCTCTCAGCTTTTCCTGGCATCTACAGGAGGATAAGGAGTGTAGGATTGTCTTTTTGGCTACTGGAGTGTGACTCCACTTCTGTCTGCTCCGTGGGAAGGGGTGCATTTACCCACTGGTGAAAGGAGAGCAAATGCAGGGCTAGTCATTGTGATTCCTCTGTGTAATTCAGTCATGTGAATGGATTCATACAGGCCACCTCCAGCTTAAAAAGTTCCTGAGCTAAAGAGGTTGGGATTTGGAATAGGATTGGGAAAAAATGTCATAATATGATTGCCTTGTGCTTACATTCCTCCAAAGACTTTTGTCTGTATCTACTGTTGGGGACAGGATACTGATTAGAGAATTAGAGGAAACATATTTTGGTCCAGTATGATGGTTCTTAACTTATTTTCCTTAGTGTAATTTATAATACCACATAGGTGTGAAAAGTGGAAGGATTGGATGAACAGAAACCTATGTGAAAAGTNGAAGGATTGGATGAACAGAAACCTATGTGAAAAGTATAGTATAGTATAGTATAGTATAGTATAGTATAGTATAGTATAGTATAGTCATCTAGGTTGGAAGGGACCTTTCAGATCATCAAGTCCAACCATCATCCCAACTCTTGCAAGCTTCATACCTGGACAGGGACTTGAACCCTTGACCCTCAGATTAGGAGTTTGATGCTCTCCCAACTGAGCTACACACCCAGATTCAAAGAATGACCCACAGGACCCCTGCAAAAAATATTTTCCCTTGTAAACATTAAACAGGAAACTTCAGTCTTTGTTTATTCTGACTCGGCTTATGAGTTGCTCATAAGCTCTTGAGTTCATATATGCCCTATTTAGGGTACATATGAGAGTATGTGTCCAGGTATATATATATTTTACATTCTCTTTAGGGTACATATGACAGTATTTGTCCAGGCATATATGTATATATGTTTTACACTATCACCTTGTGACTGAAAATGCCAGTTGTTTTGTAATATACTAATTATGATTTACTTCTGCCAGCTGGAGTATACCAGACTGACTCAGGCTTTTTAAGTTCCATTACATCTTCATAGTCCTTGCAATGGGCTGTTCTTTGGTTTGCCTGAGAGAAGTGTGTACTCCTAAGATCAGAGTTCAGTGGTTCCATTTTTACACATGACTCCTCTGATAATTGTCTCAAAAGCTGGAAATAGCAAATGGCTACAAGAGATACCCCAGAGGCTGGAAGTAGGTCACTAATCGTCCATGTTACCAGTGGGCTTTGAGGACTCTCCAGCTTGTATTGCAAATGGTGTGGAAAAGAAAGTGAAATGTCTTGAACATTAGCACCCAAAGGAGATAATACATATAAAAAATAGTGATAGGTGTTTCTGTGTAAAGCCCTGGTGAGAGTCAGGCTTAGATTACCACACAAGAAAAACACTAGTGCTGAAAGACTAGGTCTGTGTATCATAACACCTCTTAACAACTCACAAATGGATACTTACAGTGGGGAAAAAAACTGTTAGTCCCAGTGGGAAACTCTGACCCCAAGGTTAAGAGAATGGAAATGGTTTTTTTTACAAGAGACACTTGTGGATATCAGACATTTGTCATAATTGACACTCTGGTGTGGTTCACACTGGGATGGATAAGCACTTATAATTATTACCACAGGGGTTATATTCCAGAAAAAGTAGCACAGCAGAAAGATGCCTTCATTACTTATCCCCATTTATACTAGGCTGCAGGTAGGAGTGCAGGCAAAGCATTTAGATCAGGGTAAACAGCTTTCGGAAAAATTTTACTTTAGTTTCAGCAGTTGGAATCCTGTGGTAACCTATGGTAGTGCCCATTGAGATGGATTTAAAAGTATGAAGTTTGTAAAGGAGTCATATCTTTATGTTGATATTTCATTAGAATCCAGTTCTTCCACATACTTCGTTGGTAAATGATGTATCTTCTCATGTTTAGGTCATAATTTGGAGTCAGCCAAGGAGAATATCAGTAAATAAAAGCCATTATTCTGTAGTACTGTTTCAGTCACACTGATGAAATGAGCTGAACAGTCCCACTCCCGTTGTTAATAAACAGACACACACATAGCATTTATTTGCACTAAAAGAATATCTCCATGTAGTTCACAACTTGAATCAGACTAAAATACTGAGTTTCCCTGTTCTTTTTCTTCTTTATTTTTTCAGGTTGCCTAAAAGGAGAACTGCAGCAAAGAAATACGACCTTTGTTGCCTGTGCTTCTTCAGAGAATGGATGGGGCTTCAAGTGCGAACTAGTCTGCTAAGATTCACTTCTGCTGAATCTGAGTTTCCCTCTGGTAAATGATGATTTGAAAATGTGAGTTTGTCTTCTGTAACCTTCTTATCTTCTGTATTCCAAATGTAGTTTTTATTAAAGAAAAACCCATGGACACATTCCTAAGGGAAGTGTATTTTCCCAGTGTATCACAACTTCTTCTTACAATTCTCATTCAGATATTTGTTTTGATGATCCTCTTATTGCCTTGTTCATAATCTTAGGTATGAGGATCTCTTTTTTTTTTCTCCTTGGAAATGTGTAAAAAAATTATTCCTGCATTTTAAAACATTATTTGGCAAAATCAGAAGTATTTGTCTCACCCATTTAATAGAAATTTACATAGCATTTTTAAATATTCTACACATATGAATTGATGGTTATTATGGATATGCTTTACTTTTTGGATGTTTGGATTGTTTCAGCTTCCTAAAAAGGATTGTGGAGTCAACCTCTTACATAAATCACTTTATTGCAGGGCCTTTTTGTGCTCCTGCTTTCAAATTTTGTGAGTATTCTTTGTGTAGTTAAAATAGATTTGTTAATCTAGAAGTGGATCATCAACATGGCATGTGCTACAGATCTGAATGATACACAACACCACTTTAAGCTCATGCTATGGTATTTTGACAGTTATTTGTAAGAGGCAGTAGCTCTAAGGCCCTTTGACTTTTGATCTCAGTGGAACACAGATGCTGCTGTCATGAAAAAAATGAGATATTCAATAATTTGATCATTAACACATCCTTTTGGATGAAACACAGGGTTTCAAGATACTCGTGATGTGCTGATTTGCAGCATTTTGCCATTTTGAAATTGTAGGATAATAGGGGTTGGAGGGAACCTTCAGAGACCACCTATCCAACCTCCATGCCAAAGCAGTTTCACCTATAGCAGGATGCACAGGAACACATCCAGGCGGGAATACCTCCAGAGGATACTCCACACCGTCTCTGAGTAGCCTGTTCCAGTGCTCTCTCAGCCTCAAAGTCAAGAAGTTTTTCCTCATGTTTTGAGAGAATTTTCTGTATTTTAGTTTGTGCCCATTGCCTCTTATCCTATCCCTAGACATAACTGCAGAGAGCCTGGCCCAATTTTCATGACACACATACATATTCATAAGCACTGATGAGTTCCCCTTTCAGTTTTCTCTTCTTCAGGCAAAACTAACAGAGATGCTCCTGTCTCCTGATCATCTTTGCATCCCTGCACTGGACTCTCTATAGCACTTCCTTCTTTTTCTTGAAGTTGGGAGCCCAGAACTGGACACAGAGCTCCAGATGTGGCCTCACCAGAACAGAGTAGAGAGGGAAGATAATCTCCCTTGACTTGCTGTCCACACTCTTTTTAATGCACCCTTAGTCCTTTTGGCCACAAGGGCACATTGCTGAGACATATAATCTGTTATTTTTCTGCACTTCTTTTGGCATTTCTACCCTATTTTTGAGAAAGAAAAAGCAGCAGGCATACTAAAATCCTCATTGATCTCTCAGGTAGTGCGCCTCCATGTCATAATTTCATGTCATAATTTCATAATCAAGGTTGGAAGGGACCTTTCAGATCATCAAGTCCAACCATCAGCCCAACTCTGACAAGCCTCATACCTGGACAGGGACTTGAACCCCTGACCCTCAGATTAGGAGTGTGATGCTTCTCCCAACTGAGCTATACATCCAGGTCTTCCATTACTCTTGTTTGACTGTTGTCTTTGTTTTTCTGGATGGATCTGACAGGATATTACTTTTCCAACAAGTTTCTCCTGTTAAAGGGCAGACAACGGAAACACCAACAAATCAACAGTTTGCAGAAGACCATACAATACAGTGGCACAAGAAGTTATATGTTGCATCCTGTCATGGGATAATGNCAGACTAAAATACTGAGTTTCCCTATTCTTTTTCTTCTTTATCTTTTCAGGTTGCCTAAAAGGAGAACTGCAGCAAAGAAATACGACCTTTGTTGCCTGTGCTTCTTCAGAGAATGGATGGGGCTTCAAGTGCGAACTTGTCTAGCAGCATTCACTTCTGCTGAATCTGAGTTTCCCTCTGGTAAATGATGATTTGAAAATGTGAGTTTGTCTTCTGTAACCTTCTTATCTTCTGTATTCCAAATGTAGTTTTTATTAAAGAAAAACCCATGGACACATTCCTAAGGGAAGTGTATTTTCCCAGTGTATCACAACTTCTTCTTACAATTCTCATTCAGATATTTGTTTTGATGATCCTCTTATTGCCTTGTTCATAATCTTAGGTATGAGGATCTCTTTTTTTTTTCTCCTTGGAAATGTGTAAAAAAATTATTCCTGCATTTTAAAACATTATTTGGCAAAATCAGAAGTATTTGTCTCACCCATTTAATAGAAATTTACATAGCATTTTTAAATATTCTACACATATGAATTGATGGTTATTATGGATATGCTTTACTTTTTGGATGTTTGGATTGTTTCAGCTTCCTAAAAAGGATTGTGGAGTCAACCTCTTACATAAATCACTTTATTGCAGGGCCTTTTTGTGCTCCTGCTTTCAAATTTTGTGAGTATTCTTTGTGTAGTTAAAATAGATTTGTTAATCTAGAAGTGGATCATCAACATGGCATGTGCTACAGATCTGAATGATACACAACACCACTTTAAGCTCATGCTATGGTATTTTGACAGTTATTTGTAAGAGGCAGTAGCTCTAAGGCCCTTTGACTTTTGATCTCAGTGGAACACAGATGCTGCTGTCATGAAAAAAATGAGATATTCAATAATTTGATCATTAACACATCCTTTTGGATGAAACACAGGGTTTCAAGATACTCGTGATGTGCTGATTTGCAGCATTTTGCCATTTTGAAATTGTAGGATAATAGGGGTTGGAGGGAACCTTCAGAGACCACCTATCCAACCTCCATGCCAAAGCAGTTTCACCTATAGCAGGATGCACAGGAACACATCCAGGCGGGAATACCTCCAGAGGATACTCCACACCGTCTCTGAGTAGCCTGTTCCAGTGCTCTCTCAGCCTCAAAGTCAAGAAGTTTTTCCTCATGTTTTGAGAGAATTTTCTGTATTTTAGTTTGTGCCCATTGCCTCTTATCCTATCCCTAGACATAACTGAAGAGAGCCTGGCCCAATTTTCATGACACACATACATATTCATAAGCACTGATGAGTTCCCCTTTCAGTTTTCTCTTCTTCAGGCAAAACTAACAGAGATGCTCCTGTCTCCTGATCATCTTTGCATCCCTGCACTGGACTCTCTATAGCACTTCCTTCTTTTTCTTGAAGTTGGGAGCCCAGAACTGGACACAGAGCTCCAGATGTGGCCTCACCAGAACAGAGTAGAGAGGGAAGATAATCTCCCTTGACTTGCTGTCCACACTCTTTTTAATGCACCCTTAGTCCTTTTGGCCACAAGGGCACATTGCTGAGACATATAATCTGTTATTTTTCTGCACTTCTTTTGGCATTTCTACCCTATTTTTGAGAAAGAAAAAGCAGCAGGCATACTAAAATCCTCATTGATCTCTCAGGTAGTGCGCCTCCATGTCATAATTTCATGTCATAATTTCATAATCAAGGTTGGAAGGGACCTTTCAGATCATCAAGTCCAACCATCAGCCCAACTCTGACAAGCCTCATACCTGGACAGGGACTTGAACCCCTGACCCTCAGATTAGGAGTGTGATGCTTCTCCCAACTGAGCTATACATCCAGGTCTTCCATTACTCTTGTTTGACTGTTGTCTTTGTTTTTCTGGATGGATCTGACAGGNAGATAGGATCCATTTGTTACTTGACCTCTTTGCTACCAGTTTAACACTATGTGTTGCACAGAACATTGTCTCTTTTTGGTTGGTCTTCTCTTACCCTATCTTAATAGAGCTAGATTTCTTCTAATTATTGTTCATAAGTGAGTTTATTATAATAATACTTAAAGCTGTGATCGGAAGAGATTGGGGAAGGAGAGTGGCTCTTCCTTCACCCAGGAGAGGAAAAGTTTGCTAATGCCCTGTGAGGGAATGACAGATGATTTCTCTCTCAGGTTACACACGCTCTAAATCCTCTTCATCGATTTCTCTCCAGCAATGAGGAGACAGATGCTACTGTAACAACACAGAACTTCTGTGCATCCCCTACAAGGACCCTTTATTACTGCTTTGAGTGAAAACAAATTACTTGCTTGGCCTTCCATTCTATTTTTAGACATTTGCATTTCTGAAGGACATATTTGATTGCCTTACATGGCTTTGGCTAGTTTTATGGTGTTGGCTTCTTTTTCCCCTTTTATTTTCGTGTGGTGTGGGAGGATGAAGGTGGGAGAAAGCAAGCATCTGTTTCTCTTAGCTGTTGTGTTGGAATTTGTTAACCTGACATTTTGCATGCTCTGATGTGTCCGATTCCCTTTTGAGCTTTCTCTAGTAGCTATGGGGATACAGACAGCAGAAATCACACTGCTCACACACACTTTCTGTCCTGAAAAAAAAAAAAGACAGACAAATAATTTTGGAAGCAAATATTTGATGTGTCCTCAGAGTAAATGCTATGAAATCTTTAGAGAGGAAATCTGTTTTTGTTTCACTAGTTTACTGTCACCTGGTTTTCAAGATTTGCTTTTACATGCAGAGACCTGTAGTGTCAACTTCGTTGTGTTTTCAGAATCTGAGTCAACTTCCATAGCTGGCACTGTAATTCTTGTGGTATTTTAAATGGAGCTTTCACCAGGCCCCTCTTCTAGAGTTTATGCAGACATTGCAAAGACATAGGAATCACATATTATCACTGAATAGTTACTTTGCAGAGAAAAGTCCAATATGTTAGGAATTTGACTGACAAGATAAATCTACATGGGTTCTAATTTCTCGTTAGATATCTGTGACCTCTGAAAACTACTGATGGTTTAGCTCGCATTTTTCCCACAGGTAAAATGTCTGTATCATGTGCCATTTCCTCTTTCTTCTTAAGAAAGAGTAATTACAGGGCAGTCTCTTTTTTCTATGTTTTGTTTTGTCTTGTTTTTTTTTTTTTTCATTTGTTTGGGGGGGTTTGTGTTCTGATATACCATAGAAAATCACAATTCTGTAATAATAAGGGAATATCATCTATTGTCATTAAATTGAACACTTGTTGATGTTGTCATGCAAGTTATTTAAGACACTACATATTTTACTACTCACTAAAAGTAGGAGAGGAAGGAGGAGGCATATATATATTGATGTATGTAGATAAATACTCTTTGACC
>VZTY01000864.1:102529-290229 GCA_013400935.1 Turnix velox | reverse complement strand
AGATAGGATCCATTTGTTACTTGACCTCTTTGCTACCAGTTTAACACTATGTGTTGCACAGAACATTGTCTCTTTTTGGTTGGTCTTCTCTTACCCTATCTTAATAGAGCTAGATTTCTTCTAATTATTGTTCATAAGTGAGTTTATTATAATAATACTTAAAGCTGTGATCGGAAGAGATTGGGGAAGGAGAGTGGCTCTTCCTTCACCCAGGAGAGGAAAAGTTTGCTAATGCCCTGTGAGGGAATGACAGATGATTTCTCTCTCAGGTTACACACGCTCTAAATCCTCTTCATCGATTTCTCTCCAGCAATGAGGAGACAGATGCTACTGTAACAACACAGAACTTCTGTGCATCCCCTACAAGGACCCTTTATTACTGCTTTGAGTGAAAACAAATTACTTGCTTGGCCTTCCATTCTATTTTTAGACATTTGCATTTCTGAAGGACATATTTGATTGCCTTACATGGCTTTGGCTAGTTTTATGGTGTTGGCTTCTTTTTCCCCTTTTATTTTCGTGTGGTGTGGGAGGATGAAGGTGGGAGAAAGCAAGCATCTGTTTCTCTTAGCTGTTGTGTTGGAATTTGTTAACCTGACATTTTGCATACTCTGATGTGTCCGATTCCCTTTTGAGCTTTTTCTAGTAGCTATGGGGATACAGACAGCAGAAATCACACTGCTCACACACACTTTCTGTCCTGAAAAAAAAAAAAGACAGACAAATAATTTTGGAAGCAAATATTTGATGTGTCCTCAGAGTAAATGCTATGAAATCTTTAGAGAGGAAATCTGTTTTTGTTTCACTAGTTTACTGTCACCTGGTTTTCAAGATTTGCTTTTACATGCAGAGACCTGTAGTGTCAACTTAGTTGTGTTTTCAGAATCTGAGTCAACTTCCATAGCTGGCACTGTAATTCTTGTGGTATTTTAAATGGAGCTTTCACCAGGCCCCTCTTCTAGAGTTTATGCAGACATTGCAAAGACATAGGAATCACATATTATCACTGAATAGTTACTTTGCAGAGAAAAGTCCAATATGTTAGGAATTTGACTGACAAGATAAATCTACATGGGTTCTAATTTCTCGTTAGATATCTGTGACCTCTGAAAACTACTGACGGTTTAGCTCGCATTTTTCCCACAGGTAAAATGTCTGTATCATGTGCCATTTCCTCTTTCTTCTTAAGAAAGAGTAATTACAGGGCAGTCTCTTTTTTCTATGTTTTGTTTTGTCTTGGTTTTTTTTTTTTTCATTTGTTTGGGGGGGTTTGTGTTCTGATATACCATAGAAAATCACAATTCTGTAATAATAAGGGAATATCATCTATTGTCATTAAATTGAACACTTGTTGATGTTGTCATGCAAGTTATTTAAGACACTACATATTTTACTACTCACTAAAAGTAGGAGAGGGAGGAGGAGGGATATATATATTGATGTATGTAGATAAATACTCTTTGACCACGTGTGTATCAGTTGGAAGGGATGCCTTCACCTAAGAGCCTCTTTACACACATCTCCTCCATATAAAATATGCAGACTTAAAGAGGCATGTATGTACCTGCATCTGGTTTTAGGTATCCACACACCTACTATGTAGTGAAATGACTACTTGTTTCAGTAGTTAAATTTTTGCTCTTAAAAAGTCAGGGGAATTGTAGTGATCTTGAATAATGTGTGGCAGCTTTGAAAAACCTTTAGAGAAAAGCATGGTTTCCCTTCATAGGTGGAACATTTGGAGCATTCTGTTTCACCTCCCCTACCCGAAGTGCATCTGATACACTGTACAGGGATTTCTAAGTTTAATTTAGCTTAACTCTTGGCTGCAATCAAGTGCTGATAAATTTAGTTGGAGGATTAGGGAACCTTAAAGACTAATAGCTCCTTAAAAGGAGCCTGAAGATGAGACAGCAAAACAAATACATCAGCTAAAGTCTCCCTTAGTATCGTAGCCACACAGTCAAAATTTAGAGAAATAAATAGTTTGCTTTCAGATGAGAAGGGATTTTTGTAGATAAAAACACTTGGAGAAAAAAACCCAGACATGTTAGTATTTAATAGAGCTGATCCCTTTATAAAGTGAAGAAAAGGGTATCCTGATTAGCAAAGTAAAGGCATATAGCAAGTATCATTCTCCTGTAGCTCTTAATAGTTTGCTAGACAATAAAAAATAGCTCGTGTTAATTCCTTTTCCCCATTGCATTTTTTTTTAATAGACATTTAGGTAAAGTCTTTGTGTTTTTGTGGCAGCATTAATTCAAGTGTGAATTCTTAAGCATGGCTACCACACCTTCTTGACCCTGTCTGTGGATAAAAAAGTAGATATGATGACTGGTACTTCATATGTGCAGCCAGGTATAGAGACTGAAACCAATTCAGTATAAGAAAACTCAGACAGATATCTATTTGGAGGGCAGGTCTATCAGAAATTACTAGAAGTTTATGTTTCTAGGTGCATTTTGCCCAGAGAGATTGTGGATGCCCCCTCTCTGGAGGTGTTCAAGACTAGGCTGGACAAGGCACTGAGCAGCCTGATCTAGTGGGAGGTGTCCCTGCCTATGGCAGGGGGGTTGGAACTCGATGATCCCTTCCAACCCAAACCACTCTATGATTCTGTGCTCTTACTTGTTCTCATACCGCATCACATTTTGTAGATCCAGCTGCTACTTATTGTACGTATTGTACCTATATGTCTCATAGCAAGCAACGATTCTTGTGACAAAGACACAGTGATCTTGCACAACTTTCTGCTTTATGATTGACTTTTAAACTATGAATAGTCCCTCTGAAGTCAGCCTTGGAGCCTAAATGAGAATCCAGTAACTATTTCACGCCTTATATTTTTTCTTGCCTTCTTCACACTGCCTTCTGCTGTCCTGAAGTTACACTTTTACAATCTATTGCCCAAGGGCCCAAGAAATGAGTTAGATGAGAAAAAGTTAAAAAGAAAAAGTATTTGAATAATTATTATTCAAATTAAGATGGAGTAATCACTTGATAAAATTTAAAGCTGCTTAAAAAGAAATGTCCTTTCACAGTGCTTAATTATCTTGTGGGTTTAGCAGCTGGATGGCTATTATTTCAGTGAAGAGTTTATTGAGATTTGAAGGATTGTCAGTAAAGGCAGACTATCTGCTTTGCCTGGTTAAATCTAGTGTCTTTGAAAGCATAATACAATCATCTGTCGAAGTAAAAATGGGAATTGTATTTCCAAGGCAAGCAAGCGTGCTTCAGTTTTTTTTCTTTGCTTTTTTCTTTTCTTTCTGCAACATATGAAATAGAGCACTATCGAAAGAAAATATTTCAGAGTAGAAATACAGGTCTGCTCTGAGTAATCAAAATATGAATTCAGGAGTGAAACTAGCGATTTTTCTCGTATAAAAATTTCTGGTGCTTATAAACTTTATACTTACATCATAATATAGATGGACTGGTAAGTTAATGTGAACAGTGACTTTTCTGTAATGAAGAGTAAAATGGAACTGAATTTTCAAATTATATCTCTAGAATACCAATTGAACTTCTGTAGTTGTGTGGTGAAAAGGGTTACCTTGTGTTATTCTTGTTCTCTGAGTCAGATGTATTTTTAACCCTTTGCAGCTTTTCTTATCCCTCACTGGTTAATGGGCTTGAGAGTCCAATTTCAAGTAGTGTAAATTTTTCTTCATGCTTTTTTTCACTGCAAGACATATAGCCAGGCTTGCTAAGTTTCTGTAACCAATTTATTTCTTACAGAAAGGCTCTTGATTTCTAAAGGTCACAGCACAAACAAGAATAGAGAGACTGAAGGTAATGGGAGCCAAGCTATTAAGGCTAAAGAAAATCTGAAGAACTATATTGATTGCTAATAAAATTAGTGCAGGTCTAGTCCTTGTGTGCTGCATAAGTTTAGTCTCTCTACAAATTTCCATGGTTGCTGTATTCCCTTCCTCTCTCCATGTTAAGCACTAACTACGTGCTATGTCAGACATAATTTGAGGAAGGATGCTCTATGGTACTCCAGATATCAAAGTCTCTCATTTATTTTACACAACCACTAATGCAGACCAGGCTTTCCCTAGGATTACCACATCAGTTTATGAGCTTCTCAATCATTCCAAATCTTCCTCACACACTTGATGCACCTGATGACAAGAGAGAGCTAACAAAGCAGGAGTGGGCCCAAAGCCAAAAATTAGCTGCTCTTTAGGAGAGGTGCCTTGAAGAATTATTTTCCAACTCAGGATCAGAGATTTAGGACTAGAAGAACAAAGAGTCAGACAGGGATAAAGCAAAAAAAAAGAAGAGAGGAAGTAAATTGGGGAGGAAGATAGGCTCTGAAATGGAAGAGTTCTGTGAGAAATTGTGAGGAGGGAAAAGTTGACGTTCAAAGAGAAAAGAATCTGAAGATTTGTGAAACAGCAAGGTACAGAGGTCAGATTATTGCTTCTTCCTAGCAATCTGAATATCCATCAGTAGGTTTTGATATGAAGTTATGAAAGTTAGTATTTTTAGCAGTCTTTTTTCTAAGAGAACTTGTGATTTTTCCTATTCCTTTTGTATTTTGTTTTTCTTTCTATACAGGAATGTTAATTTTTATAGATGACCTAAAATGTTCATGCCAAATGCCTGCAAGATTTCAGTTTATGTCAAGCAGATTGTCTTGGATAATATGAACAGTAAGTCGGAAGGAGACTTTTGTTAGCAAAAGGTATTATCTGGTAACTGAATATAGAAAAAATAGTGTTAGAAGGGGAGACTGGACGTCATCTATGTATAAATAGAGGAAAAAAGCAATGAACTTATATGAAATAAAAGGAAAATGCAAGGGTTTGAGCAGAGCTTGGTCAGCAAACTTGCAAGTATTGTAGATCTGAAAGTTTTGTTGTGCTTGGTAGCCATGCTATTAGGCAGTGGAAAAGAGGCTCTGATCTATCATCCTTTATAATGGAGAGGTCTTGGCAAGGACTACTGCCACTTCAGGACACCTGCAGATTTTAAGTGCCAACAAAGTATATCCCAGGCTGTGCCCATGAGGGCAAGGGCAAGATTCCTATTCACCAGTTTTCCCTTCCTCTCTCCTAATGTAAATCATCTTGGATTGCCTAGGAGACATAATTTATGGCCAGCCTGCTGGCTAGTCAGCTTCATATCTCTCATAAATTAGATAGCCAGACACATGTGGGTCAAGTTTGGAAATGCAATGCATGTCTTTAGAGGAGGGATGGATTCTTTCTACACATTTTTTTTTTGTTCCTCTTTTTGTCAGCTGTTCACTGTCCCCATTTTTTCTCCAGTTTTCTTCATTTTCTTCATTTGAGTGAGTTTATGGCTGTGCTAGATGAATGTATGAACTTATCTGACTTCTACATCTAATCTTTTGTTTATCCCACACTCATGAAGAACTTCACAATATTTCCTCCCTTCCCTTGTTCTGTCTACATAGAGACATATTAATGATGAGAGGAAATACTAAAAAGTTCTTGTGTGTCAAAGCTCATGATGCTCTTCTGCAAAATTCCCAGGTCTCCCCAGACTCTCAGGAAACATCATATTTAATCTCAGATTTGTGAACTATAATAACACTTGCCTTAGAGCAAGGCCTGAATTCTGTTAAAGACCAGGTCTCTACTTAATTCTGCTGCTCAATGTAACTGTAAGAGAAGAAACATGAGTGAGGAGGATACTGTGCCATGCAATCTTTAGGCATTGCAATTTATTTTGTTCTGGTATAAAATGTTTGCAGTAGGAGAAGTTATTTATATGATTCTGCTCTGGTATTTTTTTCGTTTTAACCCAGCCTGTATCTGTTCTTGGGGTTGCCCTGACCAAGGTGCAGGACCTTGCACTTGGCCTTATTGAACTTCATGAGGTTGGCATGGGCCCACCTCTCAAGCCTGTCAAGGTCCCTCTGGATGGCACCCCTTCCTTCAGGTGTATCAACTGCACCACACAGCTTGGTGTCATCTGCAAACTTATTGAGGGTGCAACTCAATCCCGCTGTCCATGTCTCCAACAAAGATTTTAAAGGGCACTGGTCCCAGTACTGAGCCTAGAGGAACGCCACTTGTCACTGTTTTCCACTTGGACAATGAGCCATTGACTGCCACTCTTTGAGTGTGACTATTCAACCAGCTCCTTGTCCAGACAGTGGTCCATCCATCAAACCCATACTTCTCCAGTTCGTTGACCAGAATGTCATGTGGGGCAGTGTCAAATGCTTTGCACAAATCCAGGTAGATGATGTCAATTGCTTTACCTTTATCCACTGCTTCTGTAACTCCATCATAGAAGGCCACCAAGTTATTCAGGCATGATCTGCCCTTGGTGGAAGCCATGCTGGTTACCTCCAATCACCTCAGCATCATTTTTAATGTGTCTAAGTAGAGCTTTCAGGAGGATCTGCTCCATGATCTTGCCAGGCACAGAAGACAGGTTGTGAAGGTTATTTGCGTATTCTCATTTTAGAGGAATATATTACAGTGCAGACTATCTCTGTGAGATACAGAAATGTTAACCAGGGTGGGGAAAAAGAAGAAACCTATTTTTCTTGTAATTCCTTGATTGTAATCTTGCAAAAATTGCTTCTTATTGTGTCTTAGTGTAGTATTGAAAGAGCCTTGTGGCCAACACTCTGGTTTAAGTTGACCAAGTCTCTGTAAGTGCTGGCAAATTCACTGGACTTGTCTTTTGATAAATAGGACAAAGAGATCTGGAAACAGAACCCAGATAGATCTGAGAGCCAAAATTCAGCCAAACATTTTGGAGAAGACTGTAAGCTTATTTCTTGTTCATCTCCTTTCCTTCTCCCTTCCCCCATTTCTCTGCAGCAGCAGCAGCAGCAGCAGCATTGAAGGGTGTGTACTCTGGCAGACTGATGGAGGAGTCTCTGGCCTCAAATTACACAGCATGAGAACTCTGTGCATAAAATTAGCAGCAGAGTTCTGTGTATTAGGTGCCAGGGAAAAATGTCACATTCAGCAGAACTCAGAGGCGAGAGGTGGAACAGAAAGAACTGGAACGGGACATCAACCCCCCTCTACCTTCTACTGTTTTGCAGCTGATGTATCAGAGAGTGTCAGAACCAGCTGGCTTGGAGTATATTTTGGTAGTATATAGATTTTATTGCGTGCCTTAGTAACATGGATGTTTGATTTTTATCATCCCCTCCCCAATTGCTCTTTTTCCTTTATTCTGAAGATACATTAATTTTTTGTCTCACAAGGAAATAACCATTCATGAAAAAATACAATTGATACACAGTTTTGTGCATCCTTTCCTCTCACCTATGGTCTGATTCCTGGTAAGACACTAGTGTAGTGGCACTCCATTAAAATTATGCTTTTACAAGTTGTTTGCAGTGAAATCTGGAAAACTAAACTAAAAATGCTGGCAAGCAGGGCAAAGGCAAGTAGACAGAAGCAGCTATTCAAGGGCTGAATTTTTTAGATACTCTCTCAGTAGCAGCTATCTCATTCAGAAAAACTATCACAGAAAAGGTCAGGGTTTGAGGGTGGGTATCAGCTCCTTACTTGCATGTAAAAGTAGTAAAATACTTGCCACAGTAATATTAGATTGCCCTGCAGCATATGCATGGGAGAGGCTGAATTAGCATTGGTATGTGGAGATGGATTGCAAGATACATAAATATACTCTTGCCTGAATTGCTTGGGGATGTAAACATGCACACATACATTCACTATGTTGGCAGAGGGCTTTTGTAAGACACAGTTATCAGGCAGCAATGCTGGTTTCATGTATTCCTTTCTGTGTGTTCTCCATATTGATATCTGTGTTGTGAGCTGGGCTGAGAAATTGATCCATGCCTTAAAGAAATACTTTTACAGCTGGATCAGTTAGCTGATATTGCAGCACAGCTTCAGATGTGCCTTCCTAGAGGGCAGGGAAAGGGATTTTCCTAAACTGATATTATCATCACTGATTTCTTGAAATCATTAACTTCAAAGTCCCCCACTACCTTTGTTCATCTCAGATAATTGGAGCAATCCGTGAACGAGATGATGTATTCCAAGATTAGATACCACTCTGTGATACACAGCTAGCCTCCTTGTTGTTTTCTTGTTCTTTTCCATAGTAGGGCCAGGCCCATTGGCTACTGCTGTTTAACATCTGTGATATCTAGCAACTATATGCTTTTCTTGAGGTTCTGGAATCAGTTCTAAGGCCCGGCATCAACACACTGCTGAAACATTTTTTAAAAGCTAAATTTAAATATTATTTTCAGCTTGCACTGTGGGTGACTTTAAGTGCTAAGATTTGGGTTGCTAAGGATAATTGCAGTTTCTCAATTTTCACCTAACTTTCCCAAAGACTGATACTTCTGTTGAGCCTTTTTCCTTCTCTCATGCTTGCCCATGAGAAAAATATTGCTATCGTAAGCCCCATTTCACTGATGGCAAAGCTGAGGCATGAGGGATCACATAGCAAGCCAGAAGCTGAACTGAATACAGTTGAGAAGACTCTTATTTAGATTTGGCTTCACATAACAAGGCAACCATCTGTCTCTTGAGTTATGGGAGACACAAATTCCAGCCTTCCACACTTCAGATGATCAGACTGGCAGCTGGCTTGGCAGCAGTTTGCTTATTTGTACAATAATTGATGGTCTCATTCCACAAGTCTATTTTGCAAGGAATAAGGGCTGGAAGAATTAAAAGAGCAGTTAGGTGAGGCATCAGGTGAGACAGGCTGTAAGTATATGCTGTGAGGAATATTAATGAAAGAGACCTTTGAAAATTACATGATCCTGATACTTACTGCTTCTGTATTTGCCACTTCTTTGCCTATCCTAATCTCTAGCCCTATTCCCCCCCCAGTTTTTTTAGGGAATATTGTGCCAATTTATGAACCATTAGAAAATGAGATATAAACCCTCTATAACAGGCAGACTGGATATGTCTGCACCAGAAAATTGTACTTCTTTGACTATATCAGTGTAGTTTAAGTAGTACAACTCCCCTAGGGTAAAGACAATTATACCAGTGTAAAAGTGCATATCCAAATATAGCTCAGTCTCAAATGGGAAGGTACCTTTACACCAGTAATAACTGGGTCCACAGTAAGGCACAGATTTATTTCCTTAACATTAGAAATTTGAGGTGACAGAATTGGGAATATGGTTATTTTATAATGCATATATTTTCCAAGGAGACAGATAAAACCTTCAGAGGGACAGTTGGCCCAGTTGAAGTCTGATTTACTGGCCAATGGTGCCTATGTCTCTTTACTGTCTTTTCAGAGAACTTTCACTGAACTAAAAGCAGTTATCTAAAGTTCTAAAATTAAGTAAAAAGAATTTGGTCACAGATTTAATCAGATGGATGGGAAATTAAACCATTAGGAGCAGTGTATGATGATTTAAATGCAGCACTGCACAAATTTTAGCAAATCCCAATCCTGTTTCAAGATTTGGAAAAGTTTTATGAATTTTTATTTTTGAATAATTTTGACAGGTCTTTTCAACTTCTGAAACAGATGAAGCAGGATTCTATTTATCTTGGGCAGGAATAACTTCAACAAATTTTTCACTCTTGAGATGATCAGGAGACTAAACCACAGAGACTTTCCTGCCACAAAGGGTCACTGCTGCTGTGGATTCACGACTATGTATTAAGCTTCTTACTGAATGTTTGTAGGCACAGCGGTGTCAGGAGTTCTTGGATGTTTCATTGTTTGGAATTGCCACTTATTGGACTTTGACACTGGTAGTTGACTGGAGCATACAGGTCTACCCCTGGCCCACACCTGTAATACATAGTAGCAGCAGCAAGCTCTACCCTATTTATTCTCCATTTGCCTCTTTTCTTCTGGACAGGATATACTATCTGAATGAAGAAATGATCTGTTGATCTTTCTGTGCTTCCATTTTTCTCACTTAAGCTAGTCTCAGGCATCAATATCCACCTGAGCTCTGCAAGAAGTCCCATTTCTCACTAAGGAAAAGTTACTACTCTGCTGGTAGGACTTCCTCCAAGTTTTCCTGCTATGTCAGAGACAAATTCTGTATCTTTAAGCACATATTTTGGTTTAAAGGAAGCATTTACTTTAAAGAAAGATCATAATACTACTTATGATATTGGTCTGCATAAGAAAAGCTGGCAAGATCTGGTTATGGCATCATAAACTAACAGAATCCTGAATTACTTCTGTATTTGCTTCTGTATTTGCCACTAGGCTGGACAGGGCTGGACAGGGCACTGGGCAGCCTGGTCTAGTGGGAGGTGTCCCTGCCTATGGCAGGGGGGTTGGAGCTCGATGATCTTTGAGGTCCCTTCCAACCTAAACTATTCTATGATTCTATGATTCTATGATTCTATGATTACAGCGTTGAATGCAGATTTCCAAAGTAGCTAAAGGAAAAGCTTGCTTTCTGGGATATTTTTCCTGCAATATTAATTCCTTGGTTTTGCTCAAGCTCTTGAAGTGCCAAAGCCAAGATTCAGTTAAGAGATTTAGTTTGATGTTCCAAGAAAAATGTAATTAAATTAAAAAGGCTTCTGTTTCTTTGCTGCTTGGTTCTGTGAAGCCCTTTCATGTGGAGTAGTAATTTATTCTAGAAATGATACCATCAAATTCCACTGTCAGTAACAGTGGGAGATGCTGACCTTTAAATTTCTTTAGTTCATGAGGGATTCTTTAGTTGTGTTTATATCAGCAGGGCATGATTGCAGTCTTTTTTCTGCAAATGTCTGATAGTTATTTTTCATCCCAAACAAGCATTAATGGAAACTGTGCCCAGATTTAAACCAAATGAAATTTCCAAAGTTCTGTTTATCTGTATCCTTGTGCTTTTTCTCCTCCCAACACAGTGTGTGACAGAGAGAGAGTCCATACACTCAACCTATGTGGATTGCGTCATTATCTAATGAGGACTATAAAAACAGTCAACTCAGCTTACTTCAGAAAGATAAGACACCTATAATATATCATTCATGAGCTATTAAATGATAAAGAGTTTAAAGATGGCCATATTTGAAAATAAATATTGTAAAAGTGTGTAAAAGCATTTTGTAAAGCTGATAAAGCAAAATATCCAAGTATGTATGTATTATGTATGTAATACCAATGTAAAATGGAATACAGCCCCAAATCACTTTTCCAAAATGAGTGTTGGTCAGTTCCAGCTCAGCCTAAAGCAGCTACAGAGGAAAAGATTCTCAGCTGCTAATGAGGTATGTTACCAAAACAAATATTCCACTTATCCTTTGAAAACAATAGGTTGAATGAAAGTATCTATCTGAAGTTCAGCTTCCTTGCAGTGATTGTTAAATTGCTATTTCCTTTACAGATTAACCTGTATCTCTTGCCTGACCAGGCATCTCTTAAGAATATTCTTATTCTTTTGTATCTTATTCTTTTGTATTCTGTGTCTTTTGTAACATCAAGTGCATCAGAGAGAAGCCATTATTCTAGAGAATACAGACATGCAGAGCCAAAAGATAGCATAGCTGCTGCCCTAAAGGGCATGGTATGTGGTGCTGTCATCAAAATTCAGCTAAATATTTTTTGCTGTATTCCATTGATTTGTCTTTGATTACTGGTTCATATATTTTTAGTGATTTCATTGAATCATAGAATTATCTGTATTGGATAATCTACAGGTCAATCATAGAATCATAGAAGGTTTTGGGTTGAAAGGGACCTTAAAGATCATCTAGTTCCAACCCCCTGCCATAGGCAGGGACACCTCCCACTAGACCAGATTGAATCTCCAGGTAAATTTTAATGATCAGTTAGTTACACCTCCCCTGCTGTGTGCAGGGACACCTTCTGCTAGACCAGATTACTCAAAGTCTTATCCAGCCTGGCCTTGAGCACTTCCAGGTGCTACATTCCCATTTTCCATTGAACTTCCATGCTTTGTTGGTTTAGCTGATACTCTCTGCTTCCCAATCCTTGTACTAGTATTTTCTAACAGGATGTGCACTAGACAGAAGGACACAATTTCTCAGCTCACAGGTGTACATGGCCAAAATAATATAGCTGGGTGCCGGACTGTGAAAAGGTATGTAGTAGTGTCATTACATGGTCTTGATTCAGTCATCTGAGGGTTTTCTCAGTAGCTGCTTTTAATTAATTAATTAATTAGTATTTCTTGCACCTAGAAGTCTTTTTCCTCTTTTTTCCTCATAGATGAGGGTCATAGTGACATGATGACCTTGCTGCCTGTGGTGTATGGGTGGGACTTCTAAGGCTGAGAGAGGACTGTTTCAGCTGACAAAACTTGATACTTTCCTTGTGCAGATGTATCTCTTGACATTGATACTGTCATTATGACGTCAGTCCTTTAATGAACATTTTTTTGATATTCAGTAATAAAGAAATTATTTTAACAGAAAGAGAATATGGATTTGACCAGACCCAGCTCATTTCTTCAGCTCAAATCATAAAAATTACTGTTTCTGCACAATAGTAGAACTGAGAGGAAACATCTGCTAGATGAGATACTGATTTGGCACAGGAGAACATGGTGAAGCAGTATTTCAAATCTTAGTCTCTCATAGGTGCAAGCCTTCTCACCAACCAGCTCTCTATTCTTTTGAGGTAGGAATCTTCCTTTTCACCTGAAAAGGAGGTATTGGTTTTGGTTTATTTCAGAACAAGAGAATGTTACTGAGTCCGAAACTTTCTTTGTGGGTTTATTCCTGACTATAATCTCCAGTAGAGCATATTGGGGTTTAGAAGCTGCTCTCACTGGTTTTAGCTTACAGCTAAGCAGTTGCACAGACAATTCGTCTATGAGGTTGTCAACTTGTTCTTGAAAAACCTTGTCTCCAGATAAACAATGAGCAAGCATTTTTGCATTTTGTCATATCTCCTGTCTCTTAAAAGATGTACCTGCATTGTATCTAGATTATCTTCAAAGACATTTGAAAAGATTTTAATATCCTTTTTATGATTTTGTGAAAAGAATGATAACATCAAATATAACCAGCTACCTTAAAAGCACCCCTCCAGCCTTTCTATTTCACTTCTATTAAAACTTCTGCAGTTCTCGTGCTTTCCACAATCCTTTTTACATGTGCCAGGAAGGGCCCTCTGAATTTTCATGAGTTCATATATATTCATCTCGTGATTACGGGTTCTGGTCAAGGTGATCTGAATGTCAGGAGAAAACAAGAGGATTGCAGTTAGAAAAGTTATTATTGTCTCTTTCACTCAGGGAAAAAGGAAAAGAAAAATGAGCATGACTTCAGGTTACGTGAGAACCACGTATTCAGCAGGCCTTATCAAGAAAATGGAATACACAGAGCAGAGCATGCAGATCTGGGGAAATACTTACTTCCAGGGTCACCATTTAATTTTGCCAAGTCTGTGGGCAGCATAGAGTAGCAGATCACTCAGAAAAACCAGTTTAGAATTTTGTAGCTTTTCCTGGTCCCTTTTGATCAAACAACAATGAAGCCCCTCTCAAAATCTACAATGGTGCCTTCAGTTATGCACAGGGAAGAAATGTGTGAGGAATTTACTTCATAAAATTGCAGTAAAATGCGCTTTACTCCCAAGACCAATGATTGTAGCTGTAAACAGGTTTTTATTTTGAAAGATACTAGTGACTTTTGTTCCATTCAGATAAGAATTTTTATACTTGACAGTATAAGGAGGGGATGGAAACAAATATGTACTGAACATGAAAATGGGAGAGAGTCAAAGGCTGAAAAAGAGAGGCAAAGATATGTACATGACAGCTTTTGACTAGGGCAGATAAGCTGTCCTGTAACTTATCTGCACTGTTAGGAAATGACAATTTCCTCCTTGCTTTCTTCCCTTTATTTTCTTCTTGAAAGCTTGTCGACTGATGTTATACAAATGCTGTATCACTACCCTCTGTGTATAAGGCTGCTTTTCCAGGATTCTCTTTGGGTGAGATATTGCTCTGTCCTTGTAGGTGGCAAAAGTGGATTGTTCTGAGCACATGAAGCTGAAAAGATCTCTACTTTTTCAAGGCCTCACGTCTTCCTTGCATTGATCTGTCCCTCAAAACTCATTTCTGAATTATCTGTGCCTGATACGCTGGTGCCCGTGTGTTTGACAAGGTCGAATTTCCTGACTGTCTTGCTCCCACTTGAAAATTTATTCTTTAGCTCCACCTCCTGGCTCTTGGTCCATGGAAAGTAGGTTTCTGGGGAATCACAGAGCCTCAGGAAGGGATAAGAAGTATTAATCTCAGTTTACAAACAATAGTGTAGTAGTGTCTTTGGGTACATTTTGTGTGAGGCAAAATGGAATTTGTTCTGCCCACTCATACTGGTTTTCCATTGAGCCAGATGGTTCAATGAACAGGTGGACAAAGCATTATGTGGCTCATAGCTTCTTCTTTTTGTTGAGCTTTTGGTTTCTCAACTCTGGCAGTTTCAGTACGTGACAGACGTCACAAAACAGTCTTTATGACTTTTTTCTCTAGTACTTCCTCAATCTCGTGGGGGTGGGGAGGTAGAGAAGAAATCGTCTGACACTGGAACAGTAAAAGAGACATCTACCAAAAGGAGTCTTGATTCACACAGGAAGAATTGCCTTGACAGTGTTCATCCTATTTAACCTGTAACTGCTCAAGAAGTGGAGGAATATTGATTAGCCATCTGGATTTAAGAAGCTGAGTGCCATGTCTTTTCCCCGACAGCTGCGAGAAAAGAGGTAGTGTGTCTCTCTCTCCTCCCACCTCCCCAGAAACCTCCTTGTAACTGTTATATGTTCATTTCATTTGGATACAAGCTTCTTTAATAATTACAAACAGCTTGTTGTGGCTGTGGCTTACAAAGTTTATAGGCTACTTGGTGTGGAGCAGACGATCTCATAAGTTGGAGCGTACATTCTTTCTTTTTTTTCCTGGGGAAATTTAACCTCCTAGGACAATAGTGAGTCATTGTCCTCTTTATAGCTGCAAACAGTTTCCCTTTTACTGGGGTTTGTGATCTGAGTGCTTGGGATATGACTAATTATATCTCTTGATCTCCATAACCACATCCCTCTTCACAGTAAGTAGCAGTATTTAGGGTGTTGTGGGTGGTGCTGGTTCATGTCATTCTCCCTGTACAGCAAGCCATTGCAAGACTCTGCATAATTACCTCAGCTTTCCAGATGGGCTGTGCATTGTGGGAGACCCTGCTTGGGATATTCTCCTGGCTGAATAAACTAAACCAACCGCCATGTTTTTTTGTATTATCAGAACACTGAATATCACATCAGCTTGGCATTTCTTAGATGATCCTTTTTAAAGTATTTTTTTCTCTCTACCTCATTGTTATCCCTTTTTTTCTCATTCTTGATCCTGTTTACTGAAGTGTTAATATAAATATTGCTTTAGCAACATTGACTTGTAAGATTTAAGGTAAGGTGATTTTGTCTTCTGTTTGTCAAAGATGCACTAAGGAGAAGGTCTCAGAGGAAAAGGCACCTGCCAATCCATGCTGCTTTACTGACAATATAGTCCAGCAACATGAGAGTGCAGCCATTTGGCTGCTCTTCAGGCATTCCTGTGGGGATCCTTCCTTCTCTCTTGCTTCAAATCCAATACTTTGTGTAATCTGTGAAGCTTATTCCAGCCTTGGCCACTATTGTGTGTTCCTTCACACATTTTTGACAGTTTTAAACAATTATCTTTGTGCTTGCTTCAGGTTATCTGCTGTGATTGGGAGGGCTTCCTGGAAAGATTTGCTAGGCTATTTGTACTTTTTCCAAAGTCTCTTTAAGATTCTGCTTTACTGTGATATGTACAAGAAAACTTGACTAGAGCTCAACAGCAGATGCAGACATCACTAGAATCATAGAATCATAGAATAGTTTGGGTTGGAAGGGACCTTAAAGATCATCGAGTTCCAACCCCCCTGCCATAGGCAGGGACACCTCCCACTAGACCAGGCTGCCCAGTGCCTTGTCCAGCCTAGTCTTGAACACCTCCAGAGAGGGGGCATCCACAACCTCTCTGGGCAACCTGTTCCAGTATTTCACCACCCTCACTGTAAAGAATTTCTTTCTTATGTCTAGTCTAAATCTATCCCCCTCCAATTTCCATCCGTTGTTTCTAGTTCTCCCATCCAATATTATTACTAGCTACCATGTAGAACATAATAGGACCAATGGAACATGTACAACTTGGTTCCTTTGCCTTTTTCCCCCCGCTTGAGCTTATCCTTTTGTTCCTTCTTATATGAATAATGTACATTGCACATGTCGTACATATGATGCATACAGAGTGTAAGGTTTCTAGGGATTATCTTTGTGCTGTCAGTTTCTAGAGCACCTAGAACAACAGAACTGTTTCCTATTCCCTACAGTAATGCAGCAGTAACAACTGCATAACTCCTTGTCTGTAGTGATCTCCTTAGAATAACAGATACTGCTGCAGAGTTACTGTAAGTTTACAGGATGCTGGAGGAAGGATTAAGAATGCATCCATGGCTGTTCATGCTTCTCAGGAGAAACTTACCAGCCCAGCTCAAGTGTTTCTTTTGCAGCCCTGCTACTCTATCAAGTCTAGGGAAAAGCAGGGATCTCTTTCAGGTAAGTGACTTATGCTGATCTTATGGAAACTCTGTGTCTCATGACTGGATCTCCAGAGAAAAAGAACTTCTTGGTTTTGAGACTGGATAATGTAAAGATGACTATCTTTGCTTTTTGTGGTGCAGATACCTTGAAAGACTAGAGCCAGTGTAACATAAATCTTTTGTTTTTGCTTCACAGTGATTTTGACCAGCTTCCAGATGATGTACCTGTTTCAGCTAATATTGCAGATATTGAAGAGAAGAAAGGCTTTTCTAATTACTATGTAAGGAGGGAGAATTATCCTGTCTCTGTGTGCCCTCATTTGTGGCTGGCTTGGTTGTGGAAAGCCAAATGTAGTTCACATAGTGCAGCTGCATTTTGACATGAATAGTTCCATGCGGAAAATTTCTCAGTGCTTCTTAATTCTGGAATGGTTGTTAGTCTATCATTCAGCCTAAAATTTTTTTCTATGTGAAGCATGAAAAAGGTATCATCTAATATTGCTTGTTTTCTAAATTCTTACCTAATTTCTGATTTATTTCTTGTTAGAATGCCTCTTCTTTGGTGAAGATAGTAAAAAACTAATTCAAGGAGGACAGAAAGGGGGGGAGGATTTTTCATTAGTGCATGGTACTGGGAAGTTAATATATTCCCATATCTACAGAAAATACTTACTAATAATTCATGAAAGAGCACTAGGGAATACTAGGAAAAAGCACTATGATATTTTCTGAAGTGGGCTTTTGGCTAAGACCAGCTTAGTCTGACTTCTGCAGGGTGTGCCGCTTTTGCTGGGGACATTGCTCATAAAACTTCCCCTCTGCAGTATCTGGGTTTTATAGTGGTCTATAGTGACATTGGGTTGCTCTGTTTTTAAGTTTTCTGAAGGATCTGGCTGCAATGTGATTTAGAGGTGAGTGCATGGAAATCATGGGCTCCTTTAGAGCAAAGTAATTTTGGCATGAGAAAAGGAAAATAGTGGTTGGAGGAGTCCAGACCATAATTTATGAATCTGCAAAGTCAAAAAGAACTATGAATGCCTCCAACTCATAAAATCATTTAGATGTTTGTCTATAGATTTAGATGCCCAAAGCGTCCTATTTACATTTACCTCCCTAAAATGTTGTGTTTGTCACCAAGGGAAGGTGTGTGAGCATTAATAGTATCTAGTCATTTCAGGTTTTTCTTATAAGTTTATGTAACAGGAAGCAACAGGGACAGGATGCACAGAAAACCTGGCCCCTCACTCCAGACTCCCTGGTGTTGTTACTTACTGGCACTTGACTCTGCTGATGCTTAGCTGAAGTCTTGCTTTCCACTTTACCTCTGAGATGATATAATCACTGCTGAAGCAGTGATTATATTTCCCTACTGTATGTCTTCAGTTTGGTATTTATAAGTATGAACATCAGCCTGAATCCCTCTTCTCTGTTTCAGATGTTTGTCATTGAAGTAAAGCTTAAAGGTGGAGGCAGATACCTGATTTTCCGACGCTATCGTCAGTTCTATGCCCTGCACTCCAAACTCGAGGAGAGATATGGGGTAGAGAGCAAAAATAAACCTTTCACCTGCACTCTTCCCATATTACCAGGTAAGTTGTCAGTATCAGATGCCTGCATGATTAGTAGCTTTCTCAGCCCCAAGTTGCTCTACAGGAGTGCATTACAATGTGAAGTAGTTGTGACAAAGAAAGATTACTCATCTGTGGATGCTAGAAGTCAAATTGTATTGCCAGTCCCTCCAATTGTGGTAAAATTTAGAAACATAAAATCCTGTAGAAAATGCATATTTTCTTGGAGATCCAACTTTCTCCCAATTGCTTAATTTCTCTAACAACCTCAACTTCTCTTTTTCTTCAGTAACTATACAGGTTTTATATTTTCCAGGGAAAGTTTATGTTGGGGCCAAAAAGGAAATAGCTGAGAACAGGATTCCTATCCTAAATGTCTACATGAAGGTAATATTTAATTTTAAGGTACAGATTGCACTGAGCACTGCAGTTGTTTACCCCTTCATATCCCCTAAGAGGGACAGTACTGTTGTACTTCTCATTATCTTCTTCTCTCTGTACTGTTTTTTCCTGAAGACAGTGACCCCACTGTGGGACAACCCACAGACCTATTCCCCAGATTGTTGGGGCTGCAGGATCTGCTGGAGTATGCAGTTCACAAAGGCTCACTCCTGGCCTTCACATAGATAGATATCTTTACAAAAAAATAAAAACCCAAGATGAGAAAGCAGTGAAACTCCAGAGCCAAGAGAATGAGGTAGGCTTATGGGTGTACCTGCTCTACAGTGAAGACACAACCAGTAACACCAAGGAGAGAAGTTGGTTTTGTGCAAGTTAACTGAAAGACCTGACTTTAAATTCAATAAACATCTGAAGCACTGGCCAACATTTCCAGCACTTAGGATTGCCTTCTTTCCACAGTCATTCATGTTTCTGAAGGGAAAGAAAGAGAGCAATTTACTCCTGCAGTAAATCAGAAAAAAAGTGAAGTGATACATTGGCCAACTCCAGGAGTAAACAGGAGAAACTGTCAGCTGTGTCCTGCTAAGTGAGAAGGGAGAGGAAGGAGATTTCTGGAAGTAATGAATATCCTTCATGATCCTGTAGGTCAGAGAGGCATATTTGTTACATGTAAATAAATAGAGAACTGGTCTCCCCCACTGCTACACTCTGCCTCCTACTTGCTCTTGGCACAGAACCTGCTCTGCCTGCCCGTTTGGGTGTTGATGGATGAAGAGGTCCGGCTGTTTTTCTACCACTCAACCTTTGATAGTGAACAGGTGCCTCACAGACTGAGACGGCTTCGCCCACGGACACGCCGAGTGTAAGTGATTGACATGTTTTTTTAACATTATTTGATGTAAGAGATGCTGTCCAGTTTGGGTGGGGAGAGAGGAAGCTCCACCATCGTGTTTCCCAAGTGAATCCTCAAAATCCTAATACGAATATCTTTATGGCAGAATAAACACAAGCTGTTTCCTGTTTTCAGTAATCTCAGATTTTTAAAGTGTTTGTGGTAATTGCATTAAAGGGATTCTAAAATAGGAGTGTATCTTGCTTTTAAAAGGATGCTACTCAACTTGCATCTGCTGATAATTTTTTAATGGTAATCTCTGTTCTAATTTGTGGAAAACAGGCCAAATACAGATTTGCACCTCTAAATTCAACATGAGTTTTGACACTGAATTCAGTGAGATCTGGTTTAGAAACTAAATGAAACACCACTAAATTTGTTCCTGCCCTTTGTCTAAACAGAATTCTGTCCTACATAGCAGCTTTGACACCCCTTTGGAGAACTGCTAAGTAGATGTGATACTTCATTACTCTTCAGACAAATTAATTCCCCTTTCAGCATAGCAAAGATGGACTTGTTTCTTTTTCACTTACCTCAAACAGTGCATAAACTGCACACATGTCTAAATCCCTCCATGTGTGCATGATGGCAGGATTTGAACTGAATGCGGTAAATGCTAGAAATAGGGATGCCCAGAAGGCAGAGTAGGGGGGCTGAGCAATGCTGTGGAAAAGAGGTTCAGGATACAGACTGTATTGAAAATTCCATCTGTTCTCAGCAGTAGACATCAGATTGCTGTTGCTCTGCTCTGCAACAGAGAGAAATGGGGTAATGTTGTTGCATCCATATTTATTTACTTCAGAGCAGTGAACAGATCCTCATGCTGTCCCTTCAGTGATCTGTGGCTTACCTGCCTTTTAAATAATGAAAATGCAGACCATATGCTACTGATCATGTAGCCTTTTTGGTGGCTAGAAAGACATATTTACCTCTTTATCTCCTTTCATTGCAGTAAAAGCGTTTCACCTCAAATGCCTATTTTTGACCGCACAGCAGCTTCACGGGCTGAGGTGAGAACTCTAAACAATCTGTCATAGGACAGGTGATTAAACTCTTTTACTTCAGCATCTCATTGATCAAGCTGCATTTACCAATTAGGGCTTGGAGAATGAAGGGAAAGTGAAATTGACACAGAAAAGCAATTTATTTTTAACTACATAGAATGAAACAAAGGATGGAAAGAATTGTTCCATTCCTCCTAACTTGAGCAACATGAAGGTCCGTTGTGAAACTAGAATGGCAGGAGGTTCAAAGTTGAGACATACATATGGTTTACTGCTAAATGGTCCACACTTACATACTGACACCCACAAACTGAATTTAAACTGTTAGCGTGTTTGGTGTCATTGACTTCAGCATATTTTGAAAAGCTTTGCAGGTGAAGCATCTTAGTATTTTCTGTAATAGTTCACTGAAAAGTGCCTAACCCTTTGTCTTTTGCTGTATATTGTTTTATTATTAAGCACATGGAGCTCCTTTGTAACCAATACTTGTCTGAGCATGCTCTTGCTTGTTGGAACACATGCCTTTACCATGCAAGATTTAAAAAGACCATGCAAATGCTTTGAGGATTGTTTGGTTTGTTTTTTTTACAGTGAGTGTGCAAATCTTGGATATCACAGTCATGTGATATCTTTTGAGTTATATCTATTCATTTATTAATATTGAATATACATGCCAGAACCGTTGTCTTCAACTTCTGTATTTTTTTCCTCTGGTGCTGTGTCTTGCACTTTAAGAATCCCAGCATGCAGCAGTCTCACAGCCATGTTTATCCTCATGTTCTAACCACTTCTTTAAAGATTCTTGTGTGTGCTGACTAGGAGAAGAAATTGTAGGAACTATGGGCTGTGGTGATATATATAACCTTTCCCCAGAAATACATCTGTGATGAAAAAGTATATACTATTGTGATTCTTTATGCTCTCACCTCAAGAACCTCATGAATCCGGAAAAGGATTCATGCTTGCAATTCTGTGAATTAATAATTTCAGTGTTATTATTTTCCATAGGCACTGTTTGACTTTTCTGGAACCAGTAAACTGGAACTCAGCTTCAAGAAGGGAGACTTGATCTATCTGCTTAGCAGAGTAAACAAAGACTGGTTGGAGGTATGATCGCAATAGTGGTAGTGAGTTATTAGCATACCTTAAAGTATATGAGTAGAAAGGACTCTACTACTTCATGGGGCCCGTCTTCTCCTTTCAAGGAGGAACTGCACCATAACCAGGCTTTACTGCTGAGAATAAATCCTTGGTTCCAAATTTGAAATTGTTTCTTCCCTTGGTAGTTTCTAGGTCACCGATTTTCTGCCTTCTAGACTTCAGTTTTTACTTGCATTTGCTCCTGCTGGAATGTTTTTTAATTCTTTGGAAGTCATTAGAACACAGAAAGGCCACATAAAGAAGATGGAAACTCCATTTCAGCGTTTAATTGATTTCTTGCTCAAGGGCAAGTTGCTATATACTTCATGCTTCATACCACAACACACGTCAGCCTGATTAGAGAGAACTTGGGCAATGCAGCAGTGTTCTGAAAAAGGACGAGAACATACTGTCTGTTTGCTGATATGGTATCTCTGCTTGCTCAAACACCACAGCTTTCCTTCATAACCATCTGACTTCAATTTTTCACACACCATTTCACTTCCCCGCCTTGTATTTGACTGTGTGATTGTATAATCTTTTCATAGGGATGCCATTGGGTCACTTGCATAGTCTTTTTCCTCACAGGAGAAAAATTCTTGATGTTTACATGGAAATTAACTGAATTCCAGAACTTACTGCATGTGGACAAAATGGCATGTTTTCCTTCATTCTAACACTTCCTGTTATTCCAGGGAACAGTTGGTGATGCCACTGGGATTTTCCCATGTGCTTTTGTGAAGATCATAAAAGATATACCACAGAGGGAAGATGCAGTCAATAAAGTTCGCTGTTACTACCATGGTGAGACTGTGAGCAATGTCAGGTAATGATAAAATAGTCTTCCGGTTTACTGCTGAGGAAATGATTACAATTGTCTTTTCATGATATATAATGATCAGATTTGTTCTTGTTTCAGGGATATCTCAGTGGAAGAGGATCTGAGTAGCATTCCATCATTCAAAGATCTCATAGAGTTGATGAGGTATAATGCAAGCAGTTTATGTTTAATAGCATTTAAACACTATCAAGATCCTTCCAGTACTGTAGTTTCCACATTCTGCTCAGTAATCACTATGTTTTGGGGTTGAAATACTTTCCAAGAGTCCTAAAGAAGTTGTACTTGAACTCATCCTAGGACCCTCTGTGTAGGCAGTCTGCCTTGGGATTTTCACCAAGTATGGGATGCCACATACTTCTACCTCTGCTATGCTAGATATCAGAGTTATCTAGCACTTTGTTCTAAGATCAGAGTGCTAACTCTATGAAAGGATTTTTTTATCTAACATACTTCTTTAGGAGGCATGCTTTCTATCCCCTGTTAAACTAGTGATAATCTGCTACTGAACATCAAAGCATTAGAGCATCAACAGTTATTAATAGAACCCCATGCTAATATTCTTCTATTCCTTAACCTGCTCTCCCTCCAAAAAACACAACCATAAGTAGGCAAAATTGGGTTGTAATTACAGTCAAAAGTCATATGTGGGAATTCCATCAAGCTCACAAGTTAACTGTGAAATGGCTCTTGGTTCTGGAAGTTTTCTTGGCTCAAACACAATACAGCATGATGTGGTTGTATGATTTCTCATACTGGCTGTACTAACAAATGAATGCCAAGGCACCTAAAATTTTACATGGCTTTGTAGAATGCATTTGATTAGATACCTCCTGGATATTCCTTGATTTTTGGTGATCAACCCATTTCTTTTCTACCAGGCAGGAGTTTGACCAAGATGACATTGTTTTGAATTACCAGGACCATGATGGTGATCTGATCCGGCTACTCTCCGATGAAGATGTCGAACTCATGGTGTCTCAGAGCAGGAAAAGGCCCTCTGAGAAGCATTTCTTCCCATGGAAGCTGCACATCACTCACAAAGATGACCTGAGTGTCTACAACACTAGTCCAGAAATACGTGCTACAGCGAGAGAGACATAAGTGCCATATAGAAGTGTTCCAGTAGGTAGCTATACATGACTCCTCTCCTCCAACAGTTTCCTTCAATAAGTCTTTGAAGTAGGCTTGAGAAGAGTAATTTTTAGTAGTATTATGTTTCCATGCAAAAATCTGTACTTTGTTAGCTTTTTCATCTTTTTAGCTCTCTGCTGTAATAGAGATCACAAAAGGTGAGGAAAAAGAGAAATTTAATCTCTGGCCATATTCATAAATCATTTCACTGTTAAGCTACAACAGAGGCTTAATGTCTGGAGACTCAAAAACTGCCCTAACATTTGTTCTTCTCCCAGAGCTAATTATTTGCCCAGAATGTCTGCATGAAGTTTTTTCTAGAACACCATATTTTTCACTTCACTTGCTGATATGAAGGATTGTGTGCAAGTATTCATGAACGTGCATTTATTTCTGTTACACGGGAGTCTGATTTGGCATTCAGAACTTCTGGAAGCATCAAGATATAATTTTTATATTTCAGCAAAGAACTTGCACTCCAACTTTGCTTTCTTCTTTCTAATGACAAATACTTTGAGTCCTGTAAATGAAACCTTGTACTCCCATGGTGTTCCTCAAGACCAGTTTATAACTGTAAATGTTACTTATTTCTGCATTTTGGGAATATTTGTGTGATAAAGATGCAAATAGCAATTTCTTCTCTCGCCCTCTCCTGCTTTCTGCCATTGCATTGCTCAGTGAGTTACTGTACTATATTCTTCAACAACTAAAGGCACAAATGAATATATTTTATCAGTTTCTATTCAAAAGAATGTTGGGGAGGGAGATGAAATAATTCTGCTCCCTTTTCTGCATATGTGTGTGCAAAAGTGAGTATTTTGAAGAAGAATTTTGAAGATATTTAGTTTTCCTTAACTGCTAGCTCATTATTGAACAAATACATACCTTGTAAGAATTTCTTCAGTGTTCAAGCAATTAATGTATTTTCTTGAGCAATTTTACTGCTGCTTGTATGCTTTACATAAGTTCTTTGATACCTAAAAAAATCATGTTTTAAAAATACCATACAATCATTTTTAAAAAGATAGCATCAGATATAAATACAATCAACAATTTAAAAGAGTTTTCAAACACCGCTTTGGATTTGATTGTTAGCTTCTGTGGCATTAAACTACAGTTCCTTATTTTAAAAAAATATCTTCACCCTTGATTTCCTACTAAAACTTATACAGACAAAAGAGAAGATTAACAAATATCTGAAGGTACTAAGAAACAGGTAATGGTGCATGAGTAACTAACCTGCCATTCCCAAAGCTAGTTTTCTCCTTCTCTTAGGTATAGCCTGTAACACTAACACATAACAAGATATTCAACACCAAGAGAAGTATTTACAGTGACTCACCCTTTCAACTGTTTAGTTTTTTCATCTTCCCTGATGAAATTCCCATCAAATCAGACACAAAAGGTAATAAAGGCTAAACCCTTGTGCAACTCCTCCACAAGAAGACCAAGGCTGCCAAAAACCTCAAGGAGGCTTGGGCACCAGCTACATGCATACATATAGATGCATTTCTGCAGTGCTTTCAATTCCCCATAGCCCAGCCACCAGGTCTCTGAGCAGCACTGGCTCAGGTGGACTCGAGCTCCTTTTCAAGGAAGAGCACCTGGATCTGCCCCACACCCCTCACTGACTGCCTACACTTCCAACCAGAGCTGTTCCCCTGCTAAAAGTTCACCTCACCTCAGGTGAGCCCCACAGAGGATTAAAGCAAGAAATGGAAACACAAGGCCATCACCCACCCATCCCTCCCCCTGCCTAACCAGTCAGGAGGCCGGCAGGCCTCCCGTTCTTTCTCCTCCCTCTGTGTCCCCTTTGAAAATGCAACTGACCAGTGATGTCCTGCATCAGAGAGGCCAGGAAAAGCATCCCTCAGGCCCCATGGAGAGCCAAATGGTGGCTGCTGTGCTTCCCCACTGGTGTTAAATAGGAGAGTGAGTGGAAGGGGTTATTTGGAACAGCTGGAGAGGGGAGGAGTCTCCAGTGGAGCCCAGGTGTGTGGGATTTGGGGGAAAATGGGCTGGAAAAGGGTTGTTGTGGGGCAGAGGCAGGAGAAGGGGGAAAAGAGGGATATATGGAACCTGCCTAGAGGCAAACTGGGGGGAAAAATGAAAGGACTTGAGTTCACCATGAGGGTGGTGAGACAGTGGAACAGGTTGCCCAGAGAGGCATCCCTGGAGACATCCAAGGCCAGGCTGGATGAGGCATTGAGCAATGTGATCTAGTGCAGGATGTCCCTGCTCATGGCAGGGGGGTTAGAACTAGATGATCTTTAAGGTCCCTTCCAACCCAAACCATTCTATGACTCTATGTTTCTGTGTATATATATAAACTTATTTATATGCATTAGTTTTAACATTCCATTCTCCATAGCCCTACATCTATGTGTGTTGAAAATAAAGAGTTTTTATTTAAAGATAAGCACATTGTTTGCTATATTGGGATCCACAGATAATTTCTTACTTGACACTTAATGAAGTGTATAGTTGTAGCAATATAATAATCCTTTTCTTACACAGACTTGTCTATGAAAATTCCTTCTTCAAAGTGTTGTAAGATGCACTATGGGCCATATGTGCTTTCTGGGTGCAAATGTTCCAGCTGAAGAATCCATGCATATTAAATTTCAGAGATATAGAACAGTTATTTGGAACAAACAGAGATCATGTCTTTCTTTTTTTCCAACGATAGAAGATTTTAGTTGACATTGTTTGTCTAAAATACAAAATGTAACTTCCCACTTCAAAGGCATTGTAGCAATGCTGTTTAGGAAGGAGATGAAGCAATATAAGACAATAATGTCAGTAATTTTTCTTCTCATGATACGTAAGAGAGCGCATTGCAAGTTTGAAGCCTATTTGGCATGCACGGCCTGCAGAGCTTCTGGTCTGCACAGGAGCACTTGTTAGCTGCTCCTGGAGTTCAACGGAACAAATAGCAGCTGAAGATTTTCACAGACAACTGGATCCTGTGTTGTAACCAGCAACTCAGCAAATCTGTCAGAAGATGGAGGAACTGGTTGAGGAATGAACAGGAGGGAAAATGTCTGCTGGGAGGCATGAAACCTCATTTTTTTTTTTTTTTGAGGGCGTAATTACCAGCATCTGAAAAATCACAGCAGGAAAGTTCCTTTCTGCCTTTATACTGTACTACAAAGTAAATTCTGCCCATCCAGCAAAGCCACCTATTCCCTCTTCTTGTCTGCAGGTTTTAAATGTACACCTGATAGTCTCAATGACACACATTTTTCTGAGATACTCTTATATTTTTCTTCTTGCTCTGCACATGTCCATTATTCAAAGTATACAATTTTTTGCTTGTATATTATTGCAGTTTTTGTGAGTGCTCAACTAGGCAATGTATGGGTTTGGTCAGTACTACAGTGATTTAGAGCAAGTATGGTAGCAGTGCAGAACAGACAGGTGTATTCTGTAAGTGGGGACTCACCTGAGCCCCCCCCTCCACCTCATAGTTTACCCCTGAGAGTGCAAACCTGAGTGTGTCTTTCCCTTACAGCTACCTAATTTTCCTTTATGTGTTATTATTGAAGGCTACTGGGCTAAGCTTTAAAGCTGGATTTAAAACTTATACAGCTCCCTTGGACACATGGCAGGGGGGTTGGAACTAGATCATCTTTCAGGTCCCTCCCAACCCAAACCATTCTATGATTCTATGATTCTCACAAGTTTTATTTTATTTCCTCTATGTAATGCAACACATACATTTTTCTATTAATTGCTGCAGAACTTTGTAAAACTTACTTTGTTTTACTTGGGTCAAAGGATTACAGAGATAAGGGTAGCTCTTCACCCCATGGATAGATCTGTACAAATAAACATGAACAGAACAATCCCTGCCTTGAAGACTGAGCCTAGAGTAAAGCAAGAAACAACAATGGAATAAAAACCAGATAATTTTTCTTAGCTTTTATCTCCTCTGCTGCAGTCAATATTTTCCTTCTTTTCTGAAAATAAGTTAGTTCTATGATCTGGTAATTCTGAACATAGAGATTGTCAATGACAAATTTCCTTCCCCTGCCTTCCCAGTTAAACAGTTCTGTCTAAGTAAGCACTTTGGGGGCTAAAATAGGAAGTAGAAACTTCCTATTTTATGGGCAATCAGACAGACCTTCCTTGAATGGGCGTGGTCTGCTGTATTGAAAGCGGCATTTAAGGAGCATAGAAGATACATCAGTACAGCAGTTATTCTGAAGACTTACTTGCCAAGAAAATCCTGAGGTTGGTTTGTACCTTCTGTCTCCAGTTCAAGGGAGGTGCAGTTTTACTGGCTTCTGCACTGGAGGATTTTGATATTGTGGAGGGACATCTGACAGGGAGAGTCACCCATCGGGTTGAATCATCTGCCTCCCAGACAGCTCTGGATCCAGGTAAGGGAACTACTTACTCTCTGGGGAAAAGAAAATGGCAGAGAATTTGCTTTCATATAAGGGATCTTGAGGCACGATGGGATTCCTTGGTTATAGCGATTATTCAAGGGCTCAGCCAGCTGTTTCCACGGCAAGCAAGAAACATTCAGGGATCTGAAAGTCAATAGGAATTTAAAAGGAAATTTTTCTCTGTTTCTCTGAAGTAGATAAGTGCCTCAGCTCTGTGAGATGCTCAAGTAGTGAGTTTACTATACCTCTGAGAGAGCAACAAGAGCTGTCCTACAGGACTTGAATTACAGTATTTAACAATGTGATCCATGGTCTTTGAACCACTCAATCTACTTCCAATGTCAACAAAAAAAAAACAACAAAAAAACGAGGGAGAGAGAAATAGTTTCTTTGATATTATTTTTATAATTTACAACTTGTTTGGGGAACAGCTGGAAAAGTAGCATGTTGAAGAGAAACTGGAAAGTCAATGAATATAGAAATGTGATCCTGTAGCTCCCAGGAGGTACATGGTTGAGGACTGTGTTTTAAAAAGAAGGTAAAACACAGAACACCACTGCAGTTCATTAGGAAGACTTAGAGAAAGAACAGAAGGGTGAAGACTGAGTTCTTTTAGCAGATTAGGATTGTTTCTTGCTGCTACTCAGCTGAAAGAATTCCTGCTCCTCCTTGGAAATGTGGATTTATTTCTTCATTCTCTGCTCATATTGAAAGCTTGTATAGTAAAAAGTCATGGAATTTATACTACAATAAATAATTGGTAGAATTTCTTTCTGAATGTCACTCCAACATGAGGCCTAAAGAAGTTCCCTAATTCAGTTTTACTTCTCTTTATGTGAAAAGAAAACAAGAAGCTCCACAATAAGCCAAGCAAGTGACTAGCCAGTGGGAAATGAAAACAATTCCCTTCTGAATTAGGATCAAACTTGTATGCTAAGAGCAGCATGACCATGAAAGAGATTTTCATCCTTCTGCTGAGTCTGGATTTGGTCTCCAGTGTCCAAGCCCTTAGAGGTGAGTTTTAAATTTATATTCTCTTTTAGACTTCCATTATTTAATTTCTTTTTGTATCCATCCCTTTCTTTCAGCTAATGATGTTTCTCATTTTCTACTTATTTTTCTGCTTCCTTCTGCCACCTTCTTCTATGCTGTATGAGGCATCTTGATCAAAAGCAGCATGTAATGGATATGTGTACAGATAAATGACTTGTAGGCTGGTGGCATGGACAGATGAAATACTGAGTAAACGGATGAGATTAACAGTTTGAATGGTTATTGAGTGAATAGGAAAGAAGAATAGATCTTGACACTGAAAACACAGAGAAATTAAGGGCATTGTGATTCAGATGATGGTGTACAGGAGCAGAGGCAAGTGGACAGACCCAAGATGAGGATGCATGGGGGCTGGCAACAGCAACGTCCAAATGACCTGGTTTTGTTCTTGCGGAACTGCTGACATAAAGAGTCCATCTCCCCTCTCCATTACTTGTGCTTCTGAGTTTAATGAGTTTCCTCTTCTGATGCAGAGATACTTTTTTTCTTACTCTTACCCTTTTTGCATTGGAATTTTCTTACTTCGCACTGAGTTTCAGTAGAAGATCAGAGTAAAGTCCCTCATGTTTGCTAGCTAAGATGCCATCATACTTCTCTGATGTTTTTTGCCTGTAAAAAGCCCCTCAACCAAACTGAAAGTTGTTCTCATTAAGAAAATTCATTTGGGAGAGCTCACAAATTTTTGCTCATGGCATCTCTGTCATCTGAAGATCATGTTCCAAGAGTGCAGCACAGACACCTCCACAGAAAACACAGGAGGAGAAGGAAGAAACTTGCTTCACAGTGCATGTACAAGGAATGGCCTGTATTTTCCCACTTCCCAGTTGTGAGGTTCAAAAAAAAAAAAAGTTATCCCTGACTGGAGGTCTGGCCATTTCTGTATCATAAATCTAGTTCCAGCAAATTAGTCTGGGCATTCTTCTGAGTCATAAAACATTCTTCTTGAAGAACCTCACTTTTAAATATACCTTTCCAGTGTCACCTGCTGACCATGATGTCTCCCAATCTCTGGAAACAATCAGTGTTTGACAAGGGCCATGTTGGCTAGAATTATGTGCTTTGCAGGCAGGGAAGGTCTTAAATCATTATTGCTACTTGTGGATGGTAATGGTAATGTGGATTACCAAGTAATGGGCACTTGCATATCATGGGGATGTGCAGAATAGCCACAACTCTGTACATATTTTTATGTCATTTTATAGAATTTTATAGAATCCCAGAATGCGCTGAGTTGGAAGGAACCTTCAAAGGTCATCTACTCTAACCTCCCACTGCAGTGGGCAGGGACATCTTGCACTAGATCGGGTTGCTCAGAGCCTCATCAAGCTTGGCCTCTATCACTTCTCCTGGCAATCTCTTCCAGTGCCTCACCATCTTCATGGGGAAGACCTTCTTTCTAGTGTCTGATCTAAAGCTAGTGCCATGAGGACAGTACTGCTCTTGGTGCTTTCCCCATTCTGCTGGCAGAGTATTTACATCTCTCACAATTTTCGTTTGTACTCACTACATCTTTTTGACCTGAATTCCTTTCTCAGAGAGTATCCCTATGAAGAGCTTGAGCTGCTACAATGACTACAGCTCACAGGTGACCTGCACATGGATGGAGCATTCAGAGGCTCATGCTCTTGTTGGTATGACTCTTTATCAAATGGATAATTATATATTGTAAGTATCTGAAATGTGCTAGTTAGCTTTTATCACCTTTATATTTATTTGCCATAATGATTATAGGATCATAGATATAAAATAAAATAGGGCCTATTGTTTACTACTGATGGGAAGATGATGTCAGAACTAGAGGATTCTTTATAAATCTAAATGGGAGGAGACATTCCCTCTGTTATTTTGCCCACTTAGGAGCATCATTGACACTATGGTTTTGATTGCTTCTGAGAAACATGTTTAAGACTGTGTGTTTGTGAGAAAGAGAAAACTGATAAGTTCATCCATGCTATCTCTTTTCCTTACAGAGACACTGGTCTGTTTGTGACAGTATCTCTCTGTTACATCTGTTTCCTTATGGAAAGGGAACTGAATTATCAGAGTGAATCAATTGTAAGGATAAGAAAAGAGAGAGGGAGGAATATCAAGGGAGAGGGAAAGACAAAGATGGGAAGCCAGGAAGAAAATTAATTTAGAATCTGGAGTTTCAGGAAGACAGGAAAAAAGTCTTGATTTTATTGCAAATGAGAAAAAGCAGCTGAAATTACCAGAAGGTCATTGGAACAGGATCTTGAAGCTAGTACTTCTGGGAAAAGTTAGTATAAAATTACTTAGACCTTTGGAGGATTCTCAGGAACACTGTTACATGATGGAATGTGTGGATCATACAGGAAAAATTACTGAACTAATCAGACAAATGTATATTCAGTGTGGACAGTCACACAGCTGAAATAAAAATGGCCAGTGATTAGACAAGGGCAGCTGATAGATGTGAAATAGTTGACTAAAACCCAAATTGTAAACTCATACAAGTGAGCAGATAGAAATATCTTCAGAACTTCACAGCCCTTGGACCAACTCTAGTTTAAGGACATGCACCCATACTTTAGGAATATCCCTGGTTTCCTTGCTAACCCCTAACTTTCAAAAATAGCAAGAGTGCTGAGTAATGCTTGCTGACACATAATTGGCTAGAAAACTCCATCCTATCCTGGAAGACAGTATTTGGCCTTTGATATTCACAACTTAATATTTCTCATCTGAACTGGAACAATATAATGTACTGGGCATGAAGCCATAAGCACAAATTAAATTCCAGGGGGCACAAAGAGAAGCAACACATCACTCCAGCAGCTCAGGGTACTGTGAGCACACAAAGCTTATCCTTTCTTGCCTAGTTTAAAATATTGTTTCTAGTTTTCATAATCCTCCTTGGCCTGGAGAAAGTCTATATAAAAGGCTGATTAACATTCTGGATGAAGTCTTTAATGAACATGTAAGGTCCCTTGGCAGGGAACTACAGGGATACAGAAGTACAGACTGGAGAAATTTTTTTAAGTGCCTTTCCAGGACTGTGTTTCTGGTGCATCTTCAAGAAGCTAGGATCATCAGAAACCTGATTGACTTTCACTCTGAGTAAAATGTGTTCATATGACATTGTATTTCATCATGTTATTTCTCACATTAAAATGTGAGATTACATTGAATCAGGCAAAAATCTAACAAAAAATTCTACCAAAATACTGTATCTTTCTGAACAACTTTGAAAAGGGAAAGCATCCAACAAAATCCTGGTGTTAAAAATGTTTATCATACTAACTAATGAAAGACAGGACTAATAGGTACAGTGAGAAAAGGCTACATGCACCTAAGTAAATCATAACAACAGAATGGGATGAGTAAGTTCTAACAATAGAATGGGATGGAAATTTCATGCAATTAATATTGTGTTAACTATAGGTCTCCAAATCAGATCTTCATAGATAATTTGCTCTATACACAGGGAGAACAAGGAGATGCTTTGCAAACCCCAGACAGCAAATGTCACACAGGAGGCTTCAGACTCCTATGTGCACTGGGTTTGTCACCAGACTGCAGACACTTTTGGAATAAGCATGAATGATATTTACAGCTTCAGACCTAACAAGATACTTCAAGCAGAGCTAAATGTTGATCTTTTCCAGAATGGTAAGGATCAAATACCAGTATCTCATTTTCCAATGACTACTACATATCTTTGAGAATGTATTTGCTGTTTGGTCAGAAAGTGAATGCCAGTTTTGTTGTGTGAACAACCAAAGAGGTCCACATTGAGAGGGTGTGGCAGGGAGGGAACAGATCAGGTTCTGGGGAGTGGCTGCACCTGAAAGGGGTACTCATGCAGGAGCTTGAGTGTTGTTGGAGAGAAAGAGGGAAATTCCAGAAAAATGGAAGATTATCTAGGCATTTTCTTCTCCTCTTCATGTCCCTATCCTCACTATCTCCTCTCATGGGTTGTTCCTTTATTTTCCAGTTCAGACCCTCCCTCCTCAAAACCTCGTGGTCATCTTGATGACATCAGGAGACTTCTTGCTGACCTGGCAAGCACCTGATGGAAGCCAAGGACTGGTCAATACCCTGGAGTATGAAGTCACTTACAAGCGGGATTGGGAGTCCTGGGAGGTAAGAGTGGAGGAGCTGGACTCTCTTGATTTGGGGTGTACTTTCTTGGGCACTTGGGAGCCTGTGGTAAACACTGGACAAATGGGTGGCTTCTCTGCTCTCAGGCATTATGAGGAGAGACAAATGTTATTTCTGGTCAGGTAGAAGGGTCTCTTTCTTTCTATTTGCAAGTGACTTAACCAGTAAAATAGCATTTGTTCTGAATTGAATACAAAGCTCTGTTCTACACTGAAAAAAGTACTGTGTTTTGTTTTGAATGGGAATTGATTTTTCCCTGGATGCCTCCTAAATGGAATTAAATCATGCTTCAGCAGATGCCTGTGGGTTCACATGGGTAACTAGCAAAATACATTTGAAACTACTTTCCCTTCCAGAAGGGTGAGGGTTTAGGGGTTTTTTGTGTGGTGTGTTTTTTTTTTTAATTTATTTAAATTTTTAAGAGTCTGTATCCTTTGCCCTGTTGTTTCCCTGCATCTGCATATGTTTCTGTTTTGTACCTGTTAACCTGATCTTCAGTTTTTAAGAGAAGTATCTTGGCCAGATTCCCATAAATTTCTGTACTAAGTACTGCTGTGAACTTGTGTAGATGTTGCTGAAGACAGCCTGGGCTCAGCAAGTGCAGGAGCTGGTTCAGCTGTTGGTGTAGATTGTCCCTGACAGTGCCTATGCCATGTTGACAGTATGCATGTTGAAACCCCTCTAACAGGGGAGCAAGGAGGACTGCATGGCAGTATGTGCATGGATCATCATTATTATTGGGAGACACAACCTGGCAGTCACCTCCTCTCACTCTTTCCTTCCCTCAGTCTGTTTTCTCCATTCCCATTTTCTTCACTTCTCACTCTCCCTCCTTTCCCCCAACAACAGAAAGCTTCTTCCCTCTTGCTCTCCAACAACACGAGTTGCCACCTCCACCAAAAAGACCTTGTCCAAGGGAGTAGCTATGTTGCCCGTGTGCGAGCCAGACCAGGGCAGGCCAGTGGCTTCTCTGGACAGTACAGCGAATGGAGCACAGAGGTGTCATGGGAGACCCCTGAAGGTACCATGGGACAGAACGGGGTGGAAGCACTGGGTGAGAAGACAGACCTTTCCTGACACTTTGTTTTCTTTCCTTCTCTCTGAAGGTGACCTTCATCCCAGAAACCTTCGTTGCCTCTTCAATGGGGCAGATCATCTGACATGCAGCTGGGAAGTGAAGAAAGCAATCACCACCTCTGTCCTCTTTGGTTTGTTCTTCAGGGACTCTCCAGCATCAGTGTACGTGCTCTGCCCACAGCAGCATACCTGTCCCATGTGATTTCTGCTATGTCCTGTTATCCTTGATCTGAGTCCAACCTCTTTTTCTCTCTTAGAGAAAAAGAGTGCTCTCCTGTGCATGAGGAGACTTTGCCTCATGTCCCATATGTGGTCCAGAGCTGTGAGATCCCTGTTACCAACTTCAGTAGCCAGACCCAGTATCATGTGTCTATCCAGGCCAAGACAGAGGAGAAGGTCTTCAAATCCCACAAGAACAGTGAGTTACTATGTTGTTTCCTCCTTCTCCCTGTTGCTTCTTGGAGAGATGCCTAACTAGGCAAGTGGGACTGAGGAATAGGGAGTGGGAAGAGGAAGAGACCAGGAGTGATGAAGAAAGAAACTGGATCCTATGTCAAGTCAGAGATCTAGGGGAGGTGCTTGTAGGTGTAGAGTTACACAGTGGCGCTTGCTATTCTGAGGAAGGAGACAGCAGTGGAAACAGCTGTGCAGAAATTTGGGTTGTGACCCAGAGCTTCTTAATGAGTGATTATCATTGAGCTGACTTCTCTGTTACTGCCCTTCATGAGTGTACCAGATGACAAGGAGCTGTGATGAGGGTGTCTGTGGGGAGAAGAAGCCAGTGGAGCTCTTGCAGGTTTGTGCAGTGGCTCCTGGAGCACTGTATGAGATATGACTCCTCTGGTGACTGAGTTACACCAGGTAGATAACTTCTGCCTTTGTATATTTGAAGGTACTAGTGACACTTTTCACAGACAAAAGTTGTGAGAGTTGCAGTAGTGGGTGAAAGTAATAGCCCCAGGAGAACTGAATATCTCAGGAAATACAGTGGATAATACAGATCTTTCAAAAATTGTTTTAGTGCCTTTCTGCACACAAGGAGTACTGTCAATATAAATAGATAAAGGTTTTCTGATACATAATGTGTTCATTGTATTTGACCAAGAAATGCAGATGCAAAGAATTAAGAAAGGTTAAAAAGCTGATACTTCTTAAACTGCATAAACCAATATTGGTTTCAGTTTCTGGAAACTATTCACAGTGATCAAAGGGAGTGCTGTACCAGTATGTTGATAAGTGATCTAAGACATTCCGTGTATTCCAGTTAAGGTGCTGCCACCCACAAATGTGTCAGTAACAGTGACAGAGAACCAAGAGTATGAACTGAGGTGGACAAAGCACACTTTGAGATACAGCTTCATAAAACAGAGGTACCAGGTTGAGTACTGGAAAAACAACCAATACAAAAAGGTTAGTCTTGTAAAGTACAAGAGTCACGGATTTCTCATTGCTGAGTAAGTTGGAAACAGTTTCACTCATCTTCATATGTTCTTCTTTCTTCTCCCTAGACTGTCCAGACATTGAATATCAGCAATGATGAACCTCCTCTCATCTTCACCCTTCAGATGCTGTCACCATCTACAGAGTATAGGGGGAAAATGCGTGCAAGGGTGAACATACCTCAGAATTATGAGGGGCCTTGGAGTGAATGGAGTGAGGAGTTCACCTGGAAGACTGAGAATGGTACTTTTCATGCAGACTACTTTTGAAAGATTTTGTGGACTGTTAATAGCCAAAATTCCTCTATAGAAAAACACATTTGCTCAGTTGGGGTTGAAGTCTGGCCCAGCAGTGAGCTAACTGGGTCACTAAACAAGGTAACTGTCCTGTTTGCATCTTTGTAGTACAGCAGCAAGCCAAATGAAGGAAGTGAGCAGGAATGACCTTGTTTCTTATTTCCCTTTACAAGATGAATACAACCAGCCATGAAGGTTTCCAGACCAAAAATGAAGCAGAGATCCTGAAAAAAAGATCATCCTTGTTTCCTGATTCCAGTTGTCCATTTTACTATCAGTGACTGAAGAGTTTCAGACTAGAAAAATACAGAACGTACTACAGACAGAATTTTATATTTGTGGAGTGACTCCAGGGCTGTGTAAAATACACATTAGAGTCTACTGGAGATAAAAATCTTTACGTGTTCTCTGTTTTCAGACTTACAGGCAGAATGTCTGCTATCACATGGTCATCAATATGATCTTACATGATTTGTTCTGAGAACATTTGTAGTGGTAAGACAGGAGACAAAATTTGATGAGCATATTCAGGAAGAAATTGCTGCATTGGTGATGATAAGTTACAGGCCTTAGCAGAGGAAGTCCTTTCTTAGAAAATCTCTGAGAACCCATCTCTTCGCCACTGCACAGAGTAAGGCCTGAAGACATGTCATTGTTCATGGTGGAGTGAGGTTTCTAGCCATCTTTTTACCAGCATGTGTCGTTAACAGTGGTGTCAGTAATAAACAGAGAAGAATCAGAAAAGGAAACCAGGAATTTCTTTGGTCAGTAAACCATCCAGGCTGCATTTTGTCTCTTACATTTTGAAAGATACAATTTGAAGGCCTTGTGATCGTGTCCTGTGACTTCACGCCTACACTTCCTGATCTGCTTGCAGGAAGTGTGGCTAGAGGGAAAACTCTGGAAGCAGACACTGTGCAGACCTATTTCTCTTTTCTCTGTTTCAGTTCTGTCACCGTTGGTCCTCCCATTGATGCTCCCAGCTCTCATCATTATCTTGCTAGTAGCTGCTTATTGCAGCTATAGGTATTTTCTCAGGTAGGTTTGTGTTGTGACCAGGAGATTTAGCAGCATGTTGGCCATGTGAGTGACACAAAGGCTGAGGCACTCCTTGTGCTCCTTGAGAAAAGGATCACTGTAGAGTCAAGCCTCGGTGTGCAATGAGCATCCTTGTGGGTGTTTGTGCACGCAGGAGGGTTAGGTGGTGGTGTGCCATGGCCTCGGTGGTGTTTACTGCACCTGGCAGTGCAGTATGTGGAGTGCAGACCATTCTCGTTGCAGCCATGTTGAGAAGCAAATCTTGAAAACTCTGTGTGGTTGTTGCAGGAAGAAGCAATTGTGGGAGGAAAAGATTCCAAATCCCAGCAAGAGTTTCCTGATCCAGAGCTACCAGGGGGTAAGAGGCAACAGTACTTGAAGGGTACATTAGTTATCTTTCTTTTTTATGACTCTCAACAATCTTAAGAGCTCTTCTTATCTCGTAGTCCACACTGAACAGATAACTTCATTGCTCTATGCCTTATTTTCAGAAGTTCTGGTCACATTCAACCTAACTGCATTCTTACATGTCATCCAGAAGGATGCTGAAAGGGACAGTATCAAAAGCCTTACTAAAATCAAAAAACCCATAAATACACCTCCTTCTGCTCATCAGCTAGTTAAGTGATCTTATAATACAATAATATCTAATGAGTTAAACAGGAATTTCCCTTTGTGAACCCATTTTGACCATGCCTAATGATTGCATTGCTCTTTAAATACCTTTCAATTGCATCCAGTATGATCCTCTTCCTTATTTTCCCAGCAACTGAGGATAAACTAACAGGTCTGTAGTTTTCTGGGTCTTGCTCATGATTTATCTGTAAACTGGAATAGTTAGCTAGCTTCCAGGCAGCTGGCACCTCCCCAAACTCCCAAGACCACTGGTAGTGGTCTTGATCAAAAGAGGTCCTGCTGTAACATGCATTTTCTCCTTCAGTAACCTGAGTAGAATCCCATCAGGTCTCATGGACTTAAAAACATTCAACTGATATAGCTGGTCCCTTGCAATTTTATTGTCCACAATAGGAAGAGGAAGTCACTGCTCCTGCAATCATGGTTTGCTGGCTCAGAGAGCTCAGCAGCCCAAGGTCAATCAGGATTATTAAAGAGTGAGTTAAAAAAAGCATTTAATTTCTCTGCTTTTTCTTCATCCATATTTATTCAGGTGATCATCAACAATATTATTAATACACTTTAAAAAGCCCTTCTTGTTGCCTGATACAACAATAGCCAGAGTCAACTCAGATTGAGCTTGCCTTCTCATGTCTTCTCTCTGCATCTGCAAAACACAGCTCTGCAATCTTCCTGCAAAGCCTGACCATGCTTCCAGCAATCATACAGTTTCTTCTTCCTCTTTAACTCCAGAAGGAGTTCCATGTTCAGCCAAGCTGGTTGTCTGCCCGTCTTGTTTGACTTATGACACACTGGAATTGATTGCTCCTATGCTTTTAAAATGTAATTAAGTCAGTGGTAAGGCAATATGGGTTGCTTCCAGCTGTCTTCTGGAGAACAGAATACACCTTCTAGTCATATTAGTGATGTTGTATCCCTACTGCCAGATGCTGTAGGCTCTTTTCTATGTTTACTTTGTCCATGAGAAAAGGATGGTTCTTGATTCTACTGCCAACGAAACATTGCTCCCTTGACATTGCTGGGTTTTTTTCATTTCAGAAAGTACATTTAAGAAACTGGCCAACAAACAGCTTGCTGGACTTCAACAAATACAACTTTTCAGAGAAGATGGAGCCAGCCAGCTTCCTCCAAGTTGTGGACATGTGAGTGAACACCACATTATAGTGATACTGTGGATGATAATCTCCAAGAGATCCTTAAGTCACTTTGGTATTTAATCAAATGTTCTGTCACTAAAAAGCCTATGCAAGTTTATTTTGAGGAATGGATAAGAAGTTTTACTATCTGGGTTAGTCTGTTTCTCCAAAAAATTTTTTTCCTAACCTTATGTGTTGCTATGTGTGTTTTCAGCTACATTTGCTTTATACTTCATGTTTACCACAATATCTCTCACAAAGAACTTTTAACTTTCCCACATTCAGGCAGACAAAGACTTTGTCAGAATCCCCTAAAAGACAGACTAAAATGACAGATGTCTCCCCTGTTGCACTGGACCTACAGAATTCATACCATGCTTTGAATGAGCCAGAGGATGCCCCACTTGTCTCCTCCAGTCAGGTTGCTGGTCTTTCTTTTCATGTTTCGAGGAGAAACAGTGCTGATGCATGTATTGCTTCCAAGAAGGCAGTTCCTTGCTTTGCTTTCAATGGTCCATACTTGTACAGCCCAGTGATGTCCTCGCAGTCTGATGTGCATCAGATCCTGGAAGCGTACCCAGTGGGAGTTGGTGAGAAATCAGTTTCCCTTCAGTATGTGATCCTTCCAAAGGAAGACTGTCCACCAGGAATGACACATCCAGGAGCCGATTCTTCACAGCTCTCCCTACCCACAGATCAGAAGGAAGTGATGCATCAATCCAGTGATGTGAAGAAAGTCTCACCAGCCCCACCAGAATGTGAGAAAGGCACAAAAGTGAGGATAGAGGAGCAGAAATCTACAAAGGCTCTTGGCTGTATCACAGCTCCTCAGCAATGCCCCTTAGAGTACATCACCACAGAGAGCCTGTCACTGCCACTAGCCAGCAACTCCACCCATTCACAACTTGTTGCTTCTGGGGAGGTACCTTGTGAGTCCCAGAAGCCCCATACCCCCAGCGACCACCCTTGCATTGAATTTTCTCCTGGGAAACCTGGTGTCCAGGTCCCAGGTTCTGATCAAGCACCAACCTCTTCTGAATTGCAGCTGGATACATTTGGAGATTATCTCACTATTCCTTTGGATCCTCATGGACAATCAGAACCCAAAAAGATTTCTTTGCCTGTCTCACAGAAGGGAAATGACCTGCTAAAAAAGCAGCCTCTATCAGAGGGTAACTTGGTGGTGTTAAACCCTGATAGCACTGAGCCAGTTTTCCTTTGCCAGGTTGGTGACTATTGCTTCCACAGCCTAAAATCCAGCATGAAGATGGATATTAGTCAGGAAGACCACAAAACAAAGAAACATGTATCAGATGATAAAGTCATCACTGGCAAAGAAAAGGATGTATCAAAAATGCAGGCTATTAAGCTTTTCAAAAACCTGAAATCAGATGATTACTTCTCCTGGCAGCAACCTTTAAGGATCACAGAAATCTCTTAAATAGGTAAATATTAAAGTTCAAGCAATTGAAAGAGGTTGCAACTGTCTGATTAAAATGAACCCTCAAACCTACATACAGATAAATATCTGTTTCTTTTTCCAGTTTTCAGTCCAACACGTTGAAACTTGAAGCAGCTCAGCCACAAGAGCCTTCACAAATTTGACATGGAAGACTATCCAAATTCAGTTCTTTGGTGTATTTCAAACTGTTTGGCTTACCCATAATGAACAGTTTAGCATCCTCAAAATGCTGTGACAGATTACAGTCATCTTGCAATAACATTACCTGATTGTCTGAGACAAAACTTGCATCAGGAAATGCAGATTTAACACCATGAAATGCTATCAGAAGACAACAGGCTTGGGAACCTCGCAAAGAAAACTTATATTCTTAAGAGCAATTCAGTTGAACCTTTGCGTGTGTATAAAATAGAGCTTAGAGTCACTAAGGAGTTTTTGTATCACTGCTTTTCCACTCCTGGCATGAAATACTTGCTGTCTAAGGTGAAAAAAAACTGAGACAGCAATAGAAGTATAAATTAAAAAGTGAGAAAAAATTGATGAAGTCCAGGAAATGTTACTTTATGTTACGTTACAGTGTATCACAGCTTATTTCCAGGGTTAAAAGGAATCATTACGGGAGATACATAAAGTGGGCTGTAGAGAACCATGTGGAAGAAGACAATCACTGAAACAAGGCCCAAGGACTCGTAATGTGCAGTGAGAGGAAGGGAGTGTGACGGGTGACAGAAAATGATAGACAGGAATTATTAGGAAGGTGCCCAGGTCTGTATCTGCTGGGTTTTTTCTACTACTACAGATTAAAGTATTACATGATATTCTTCTACCTAAGTTTTTTTCTGCATGATATAATTAATTTTAGCTATGTAATTCATTCTTAGTGGCTTTTAAAATGAGTAATAAACTGTGCTGAAAAAGAGGAGCTATTTTTTCCCAGTTCTGTTGTAAAGAAAGTAGTGCAAGGTACACGCGTTTGTTCAGAGATGCCACACTGTGATTGGTAAAAGGCTTTGATTTCAGACCTGAAGGTAGGCTTGCATTCCAAGAAAATCTCAAGTTTCTTTTTCCTAATGTAAAATTTGTACTAATAAAAAATAATATTTCTTCCTATCAATCTTTCCTTTCATATGTTGAGTACTGTAGTCACAACAACATTACTATTAGCTAATCTGATCAGGCCTCAAAAATCCATTGTGCTCAGATACGTCACCTGTGAGGTAGGACATTTTTTCCTGAGTTTGCTGTATTTGACAAAGATAGTGAGGAGTTTTGCTTCTGTGCTAGCTGATTCCTCCTGCTGGGTTAATGGGACAGAGATGATTCAGAAATTGTGGTTTTTTATTGCTTTAAATCCTTATAAATACAATTTTAAATCTGAAAGGTGTGCAGTTTTGGTTGGGTGTTCTTGACAGCAAAAGGCAGTCTCTGACAGAGTATATGGACAATCACTTAGTGAGATTTTTAATTTAATCCTTTACTAATCAAGGGATATTTTTGCCAGTGTCTTCTTTGGCCTTTTAGAGTAACACTGACAATTTCTTCTTGGCTGTATGGTTATGCTTTATCTAGAAATGAACAAAAGGAGATGTTTGAATTTGTATGCAAATTGGTAGCTGAATTCATGTCTTAGACACATCACCTTTCTGGGCCTTGAATTGCTGAGGTGGTAATAACCAAGAAGAATAGTGAATGGGAGAAGTTTTATTCAGCTTGGTGACTTTTAGATTAAACCCGTTTACATTCTGACCAATACTGTTAAGAGCTATTGCAGCTTATCAATACCTGAAGGCTGGGGTAGGACTCCTTAATAGGCTACAGGATGGCAGGACTAGGAGTAATGGATGCAAATTGGAAGAGGGTATATTTAACCTGGATGTAAGAAAGAAGTTCTTTACTGTGAGGGTGGTGAGACACTGGAACAGGCTGCCCAGAGAGATTGTGGATTCCCCCTCCCTGGAAGTGTTTAAGGCCTGGCTGGATGAGGCATTGAACAGCCTGGTCTAGTGGGTGGTGTCCCTGCTCACGGCAGGGAGGCTGGAATTAGATGATCTTCAAGATCCCTTCCAACCCAAACCATTCTATGATTCTTCTGCACTTCACTGGGCATTTGCAGAGGATACTTTGGAGATGCAATTTATCAGTATGAGAATATTTCACATGATCCCACAGAGGAGAAATGATCTGAAGATTACCTCAGGAGCCTGGAAATTGCAGAACAACTTGACAGCGTGAGGCTAGGAGAGGGAAAGAGTGGATTTCTTTTGCAATTGTAACAATTGTTTTAGGTCAGAATGATTTTCTGCTCTAGAAACTCTTGTTTAATTTCCACCTAAGCATCATTAAATGAAATATATAATTAAAATTGCAACAGGGATCACAACCTACAGTTTTACTCTGTCAGAGGAATCCACATCTGGCTGAGTTAAAGAATCAAAGTTTCCACAGATTTTATCCATTGATCTTTTCAATCTTCCATTCTCTTCTGCATGATGTCCAGCTGCAGTGGGAATGGTAAAAGCACTTTAGAGTCTTGCAGCCTGGTGACTCAGGAGTTGTTGTGAGTTGCTGATCACTAGCGTCAGCCAAAAAGTCATTGTGTAAAAGGAGACTTCTGATACCTTCCCCAGTGCTAAGTACTGATATGCAGGAGAGGAACCATCATTTTGATGATTCAGGGGCCAATTACAACATGCTCCTCTCTGTAGGGCTTCCTATTAAGTAGTTCCAGCCCCCTCAACTTGTGATTCATCAGCGTTTCCTCTATAGTTTAAAGGAGAGGTAGGCATCTCAATTAATAGTGTAAAACACATTTTACAACTCTCTATTTACTTTGGATATCCAGTTATGAAATCGTTTCAAGCCTTTCCTTGCTGTACACTCAAGCATCAAATATTCTGCCTGTGTTTTAACAGAGGGCATTTTTCTCTTCATTGCTCTGAAGTAATCAGTTTATTATTCCCTTATCACAAACTTCCTCAACCAGAAATAGATTACCTGTGCATTAGAATATAGTAAGTATATTGTGACCTCAACAGTTCTAATTAAGATCCATGGTGAACTACTCTGTTGTTGTTTCTGCTAGCCTGGGGGTTGTCTTTTATGTAAGGAAGGAAAATGAGGCTGAACGATTTGCTAGAAAAGGGGGCCTGCAGTGGAAAGCTCTCCAAAGTCTCAAGGAACAATAGCTGAAAAATTTCTGAGAGCCCTATATGTCTGCAGGGTAACGGAGAACAATTCCAACCCATTCTGCCAATCCCTGTGTAGTTTCTTGTTCATTCAAATACATTTGTACAGAGTCTTATTATCTATGCCACTACTCTGGTGATGACCTCTGTCTATTCATCTCCCTCTCCATATGTTCTCTCTGCTCTCACCACAGAGCTGAAATTTCCAAGAAAAGAAACCCTGTTTGTTTTGTACATCAGAGCAGAAAGCACAATGACTTCATGTCTGTTTTGCTCCACTTCAAGTCCTTTCAAGTGACTGCCAGTATTCCATATGCTTTACCATTTATCCTAACAACTCATACAACATGATGGATGACCTGGGTGTGTAGCTCAGTTGGGAGAGCATCAGACTCCTAATCTGAGGGTCAAGGGTTCAAGTCCCTGTCCAGGTATGAAGCTTGCAAGAGTTGGGATGATGGTTGGACTTGATGATCTGAAAGGTCCCTTCCAACCTAGATGACTATGACTATCTACTCATCTATGACTATGTTTCACCATGGCTCTAGGAGGGTAGACCCAGAATCCTCTGCAAATAAGCTCAACACCAGCCAGCTTTAGCACAAAAGCTGGAGCTTTTGATCCCTTTTGAGTTTGCTGGTAGAGGAGCACATGCTCCCTGTTGTTAAAGGCTGATTTGTTTGTCCAGAAAAGTAGATGTAAAGCTATCTGAAATAATTGTGTGGCTTTTAATGTACCCTTTTAAAAATTTTCCAGCTCCTTGTTCAGTGTGCACATACATTGCAAACTTTTGAGTTTAATATTTCTGCATCTGCTTTAGCTTTGCAATGTATTTGTAACTTGCTTATCCTTCTGGTGTATTCAGAGGAACATACAATGTTGCAAGTTTTTGAGTATATTTCATTCACTGCCAACTCATGATGGATCTGTGATGCTGTTTCAGCATCTAAAGATACCTTTTTCTTCCCTTGTATTTGCAGCAAAAACTGTTATATAGGAAAATAAGACCAACACATTGAGTCTAAACATTCATTCCATCTTGTCCAGTGTTCTGACTGACAATTTTTGCAGGGGATGCTTAGAAGTCAGGTGTAGCATACATAGAAAGGTATACAATAATTAATTAAATAATTGACTGATATATTTACCTGGTATTTGGCCCAGTGCCTTCCTGAGCCTTCCTTCTAAGCTGTTGTAGGTAATATGTACTTAACAGCTTCAGCCTTTAGAGATTCATCTAAACCCTTTCTAAAATCACTTTATTTTTGGCTTCATAATGCCTACTAGTAAAGCATTAATCAATTTGTTTATAAATAGAAACAATCAAACAAAAAAATGCCCACATTTTCCTGGACTCATTTTGTGCTAATTGTGTTGTAAGTTGCTCTTATGTTCTTGTTCCAGGAGAACTGATAGAACATCTTTTCTCATTCACCATCTCCTGTATTAGATACTACAGCCTTCTATAAAATCACCTTATGATTGTTTCTTTCCTCAAGCCGAAGAATTCCATAGTAATTGCTCTCTCTTCCTATACTTCTGGTAACCCTTCTGTAGTTCTTCTGTTTCTTCAGTTTTCTGCAGTATTCCTTTAGATGTGAGGTGGCAAGAACTAAATATGGTACTCAAGAAACATGTCATTTAGTCATTCTGTGATAATTAAAGTATCCTATTACTATTTGTCTGCTCTCACAGATTCTTTGATCTTGTTGTAAAGTTAGAATTATTTTTGTCATATTAATTTCTATGTATCTATTAAGACTGAATGATTAATTGACTGAGAGTGGCCCTGCAGAGAAGGACTTGGGAATAACAGTGGATGAAGATAGATACGAGCCAGCAATGTGAGCTTACAGAGAGAAGGCCACCTGTATCCTGGGGTGCATCAGAACTAGTGTGACCAGCAGGTTGAGGGTGATTAATCTGCTCCTCTACTCTGCTTTGGAGAGACCTTACCTGGTGTACTGGGTCCAGGTCCAGGGTTGCCTGTACAGAAAGGATCTGATGTAGTGGTTCCAGACATGTGCCACAGGGATGATCAGAGGGCTGGAGCACCTCTCCAAAGAAGACAGGCTGAGAGAATTGGTGTTGTTCAGTCTGGAGAAGAGAAGGCTCTCGTAGCTTGAAGAGGAAAGATACAGGAAAGATAGATAAAAACTTTTTACCAAGGCCTGTTGTAGCAGGACAACAGGCAATGATTTTAACTGAAAGATGATAGATTTAGATTGCATATAAGGAAGACATTTTTTATAGTGAAGCTGGTGAGACATCAAAACTTATTGCCCAGAGAAGTTGTAATGTCCATCATTAGAAACTTCAAAGTAAAGTTTAGAGAGGGACTTTGAGAAAGCAGATCTAGTGAAAGGTGTCCCTGCCCAAACCATTCTATTAATCTCTGATTCTATGATTCTAATTTTATACCTCATTTGCACCTAATAACTTAGTGTTCTCTGCACTGTTGTTAGATTGGAGTACCCTGAATAAAATTTTGTCTTTCTCAGTCACTAGATCTCAGGTGGGAGATCTCTCATCACTTAGTTTTCCAAGTAATTTATAATGATGTTGAACATTATAAATTCCTGGGAGAACTCACTTAAATCTTTCCTCCAGTATGAACATTAACCCTTGATTTAATTTGTTTTCTGCATTTAACTGACTTTAACCTACATGAGAACCTTCCTTTTACCTCAATTTCTTGGAAACTCATTTTTGAGGGCTTCATCATGCTTTTCAGACATGTAGGTGTATTACATTAAATGGATAAGCCTGTATTTCTTTCCTTTCTGGAGTTCTTCCAAGAACTCTAATAGTTTTATGAAGCATGACTATTCTCTACAAAAGCTATATTAATTCTTTCCCAGAACATTTCTTGCTACCTCGTCATTATGGTACCTCTCTCTACCTTTTCATTATGGTTTGTACCACCTACTCAGTACAAAAGCTAGTCTGATTGGTCAGTACTTTCCTGGATTCTTCATTTACTACTCCTCAAAAACTTGCACTTCATACTTATTTTTCTCTGATACCAAAGCCTTTTAAAGCTTTTTATTCTTTACAGCAATTGCTTGTTCAGCAATTGAATTTTTAAGTTCCCTTGCAGACTTTATTATGAGAAAGCAATTGATGGGTAAGACTATAGGTTATGCAAGACTTGTAAAAAAGTAATTATGTTGTATTAAACTGAAAGATTGAACTGGAAAAGTTCATTATAAGTTATCATAACTCTATGTCCTGCCTCATTTACTTTTTCAGAACATTTAGGCTACAGAAACCTTACCTTTATAGCATGGGTAGACTTTGAAAAGGCCTAAGTTCACTTCCGAATTTTTAAATTATTCCCCTAACAGCCCCTTTGGCACTGCAAATATTTAAGCCTTTTAGCAGCTTTTTGGGCTTATTTTTGTCAACCTTGTTATTTTTGTATATGCCCATGAAGTATTATTGTAGTAAACCTTTGTCTTTTGTTGTTTCAGTTTGTACTACGTCTTGTATATTACTCAGGATTGAATCAGTTAGTTTCTTTTCTTAGGAATGCTTTCGCAAATAGCTCCAAGAAGCAATCATTCATAGTGGTTGAAAAACCAGGATCTGTGTCTAGATTCATATAATAATCATCTAGGTTGGAAGGGACCTTTCAGATCATCAAGTCCAACCATCAGCCCCACTCTCACAAGCCTTGCACCAGGACAAGGACTTGAATCCTTGACGCTTGGATTAGGAGTCTGAGGTTCTCCCAACTGAGCTACACATCCAGGTAAATAAAATAGATCAAGGCACATTTATGGCTGTAAGGGTAATTGACAAGGAGCAGACATGGAAGATTTGTGTATCCAGTCACTTTCCCCAGCAGTCAAAGTGTGTTCTTCCAAACTTCATATTGAAAAGTGTTCCTGGCTTTCTCATTGACACAGATAAAAGCCACATCAAAGTGCTTGCTAACAGTTGAAAAGAGTCTATGACAGCTCAATCCTTTGTCTTGTCCTGGTTTAGTCTATCAGTGCAGACATGACCTTATCACAGTTCATTGGGATGTCTACCTGCTCCAGGCTGATTGTCCTGTCGCTGTTTTTCTGCTCTTCAAGGTCTCTGCTCTTCTCTAGCACTTCACTCACCTCCTTTTGGTGCGGTGATTGATAGCACAGCACTAACAGCATACCCTTTCTTGTAGCATGGAATGAAATTCTGTCATACAACACAGCTGCTAACACATAACTCCATACTTGTTTGACTCCATACTTGCTTCAGCAGCAATGTGTAAGTACGAACTTCTCTTGTACAAAATGTATATTTGTGTATTAGTGTTCCACTGAATATCTTCAACAAACTTCCATAATGTCTATTTCATCTGTTATTTTTTTAAGGCATTTGACAGTAATTCTACAATTTAAACCATAGTTTAAGGGAAGAATTTGCATAGACATATTGGGGGATTTATCTTGATTTGGTTGCATAGCTTTATATGTTCTGCTTACCTGGGTTATTTTTTTCTCTGTGGCTTTTTTTTTAATGTCTTTTTTCTTGGCTTGTATTGTATCAATCTTTCTTTAGTTTTCTGTGATTTCAGACCACAGAGATACATCAATCTGAACAAGATACTTTCCATAGATGGCATGATTTCCTCAGTTTTCATTTAAAAATTGCCTTAAAGTGCTTTTAATCTTAAATGTCAGCAGCACTGATTCTGTTTTGATTAGGTGGAACCCAACTTATGTAAGCTTAATCTGCTTCAAAAATGTACCAGATACTAATAAATATAATCCCCTTCTCATTTGCAGTTTAATCAATCATGCACTGGGCTTCTGATATCTGACATAGCAAATAAACCCAGGGTCATTGAAGAATGTGGCTTTGTAGGACCACATTTTAAGCCTCATGATTTAAACTTTGCTTTCAGGGTTTCTTGGCTGCTCTTTCTTTGTGGATGATGTACATATGGGCCGTTATTACTTGGTCTTTCTTAGCACTTACTAGTAGATGTCTCAGTTCCTCATGGAATGTGCCATATTTTCAAATGCATGCCTCTTTTCTCGTAAAATTTTTGTCTGTGTTATTATTTACTTGGTCACTATCTTAGTTTTATTACAAAAGAAGGAGATAGACAGATATTTTAATTTTTCTGCTCCTGAAGGAAGCCCACCCTACATAAGACACCGACCAGCCTTTGCTGCACATGCTACCTGCTGAGGAACACATGACACAGTGTTTTCTAGTGTCCATGAAACCCAGGACCACTTTTCAGAAGGTGATCGGTTCTTGGAGGTGAAAGCCATATCCAGTAGATGATGTCCACTGGGTCCAGGGATACTGGTCTGTGCTGTGTTATCAGTCTGCATCATCACATACCAGACAGAACTTCCACTGAGTGCAGAAGAAGCTATGGATGGCCTGTATGGATATGTCAAGACCCATACATATCTAAAGGATGATTGGCTTCATCATCATGCCCTGTCTTGGAAATTAAAGGCTTGGCTTGCCCATCCATTCAGTCAAGTTGCATCTCACTTTGGGATAAAAGATTTTAATTGATTACCAAATGTCCTTTTTGTTGCCTTGTAAATTAATGATTCTGTGTTTTCTGAAAAGATTAAAGCCTATGCCAGAAGTCCTGAAGAATTAACCACTGAATTTGTGGTAACTGAATCTGCTTTTTATATGTACCCATGAAAATGACTTTCACTATGGCTCAGAAAACAAAGCAGGAGAAATCCTGCTTGACTCATCTCTTCTGCTTGATCTTTTTAATAGAAGAGTTTTTTTAATCCTCTACCCTAAGTTACTACTAAAGGTGGTTTTAGATAGGGAATCAACATGCCAGTTAACTCCCCTTGTGAGGCTTTTAGGAAGAAAAGCATCGCTCCACAGCCTAAGGTGAAGGTGCCTCTCAGCTTCCTGAAGCCAAAGCTCATGAGGTCTTAGCATGAGTCTTGGCATGATGATTTCTGTCCAAAGCAATGATGAAACTGATGGTGCCAGACCACTGAGAGTGAATTTGCTCTCACTGGAGGTCACAGGCCATGCAAGCTTAAGTTAGTGTAGCAGCTCTTCTGAAGAGGTATTCCTCAGTTTCATCCAAGAGAAACTTCAATCTTCCATTCACTAAACATTGCTCTATTGCAGAACCCCTACACTTGATGTAGATTCTTAGTGTCTGGGTATGTCAAAAATTGATTGGAGTAAATTAAGTGAAAGGAATAACAGAGTGCTGCTTGGAGTCACACGTACCTAACGAGCAGGAAAAGAATAAAAAACAATTACTGATTAATGGCTGATGTTTCAAGAGACATAGTGCATGAATGTATGGTACCAATCCTCATTTTTCTCCACTGAAATCTCTGCATGGAAGTGGGACAATTCTTCTTGTTGTTAGGAAGAAACTGAGTGGATAAGCTTACACCTCTTTTGGTTTTTTTTCTTTATCTGTTCATGTGAAAAATAAAATGAAGAGAAGGAGAAGGCATCTGTGTCCTTTGGGTATTGTGAAGACAAAAAGTGACAATTCTCAAGCTCATGACCACACACTGTGTGAAAATTTCACTTTTACAGTATATCCTGAAAATCAGTGCCAAGTAGATTTCACCTCTTATTCCTCTCTCTGGCTTATTCTGCTTTTCTTTTAGAGCTTGAAATTTTTTTCTGATACATTTCCAGCTGCCACTCATTCATAAAAAATCCTGTATGCTGCGGAGGATGTAATCCAAAGTTTCCTGAATTCTGGTAGTTTAAACTGATAAAGGTAGTGCTTGATATTATAGTTGTTGCTTCATAGAGACCGCAGTCTAGGCTAGAGAAAGCAGCAAAAAGCTTTGCCATCTGTCATTTCTTTAGATACCACCACTCCTATTCCTTTTTCCTAAGATTAAAAAGAAGATCTAAATATAAAATTGCACTGTCTCTATTTGAGATTATTTTCCTCAGTCCTACAGATGCAGAGTGATATTGTCACTTAAATTAAAGCATGTAATCAGTGTGGCTTGAATTTTAATCTCTTAACAGTGTGCATTGGGCTTAAACAGTATCTACACTTCTAGTGCTACTATTTGGATGGAGACAGTTTTATACAAGTCAGGCTTAGCAACTCAATGGGTCTTTAAGACAACATTCACAATGTGAACTATTGTTCCATTTAATGGTTGTTTAACTTCACATCAGTGAATTTCCCTTTCAGAAGACATTGCACATGAGGAGAATGATGATTTAAAGGACAAATTTTGAGAGCAGATCAGCAGAGAAGAGAGCGAACAGCAGAATTCAGCCTTTGTGTTATGAGATCATTACTTTTTATATGGGGAAAAATGAGTTACATTTCTTAGAAATAAACAAAACAGAACAGTGAAAAATGCTTCCTTCTCTCTTCCTATTAACTGTACAGCATATGATCAGGAACCTAGTTGCTGTAATGTATGCTATACAGTGGAAGTGTGCTATACAGTGGAAGGTTAGAGTGAAGAAATGCAACATGCCTCTGCTGCTGAAGACTACAACAGCACAATTGAAAGAGAAATAGAGCAGAGGCTGGTTTGATGGGGTGGAGCTCCAGATGTCTTGCTGGCAGTTGCACTTGCACTGACTTCATGTGAGTGATAAATGAGAAAGTCAAATAACCACTTGCTGTGAAGCACCTGCCTTGAAGACCATTCAGCATTCAGGTAAGGCAAATGTGTTCTTACTGTGGGGAAGGAACTGGCACAGTGCCTTCTATCCTCAAACAAACAAGGACTTAAAAGCCTTGTGAATCAGTTCGTGAAGAGAATGAATAAGAGGACTATGTTTTTGTGAGGAACAGGAGTAGTAAAAGAGGCAAGGAAGTGTTTCTTTTTGGATAGGTTCACAATTCAGTGTATTAATTGGATGGGTGAATCAACATTGGTAATTAATTCCCTCATATAACTTATGGGGTGTTTCTTACTCTCAAGGTGAAGGAAAGATGTAAAATTCTGTTATTAGTTCCAAACAGAAACCTTTGTTTCTGTCCTCTGGTGAAGAGGAAGAAAGTTGTTATTTTATTAAATTATCTTAATATGAAGCTGCTCTGAGTGATCACATCACTGTTGATGGAAGAGATGGTTTAAGGCCAACAGAAGGCATGAGGCTTTTCCAGCTAACCACATGAGTTTTGCTTTCAGCTACAACCCATGACAAAGGAGGAAAAATGGTGACTGCTGATAATGTGTTTGAGGAAGAACAGCCAATGATTTTCTATGATTTTTCACTATTTCCTTTAGCCCCTTCTATTTTATGATAATTTTCTTTTTTCAGAGAATATCCCAATACAGACCCTACAGTGCTATAACTACATTTCTCTTACAACTTGCTTATTGATGGAGTGTTTAGAGGCTCATGAATTCCTGAATGTGACTCTGAGCTTTAACAACAGCTGTGAAAATTGTCTGGTGTTCTGTGGAAAGTCTAGTGAGTCTTGCCTGCTGAACCTAAGAGATGGGCCTGGTAAAAGGACAGCTTGCAGACATCAGTTTTATGTCCAGGTTAGGGAGAAAGTTGCATCTTTACAGGGTCAGGAAGAACAGGAAGCAGTGCATGCTCATTTCAGTATCTTTTCAACCACTCCCCCCTGCTTTTGCCCTTACAGCCTACAAGCAAAAAATGGCAGGACATGTTAATTACTGCTAACAAGTGGAGAAAGATGTGTTACACTAGATGCTCTGGTGATAATAACTAACTCATCAGAACAGCTAAGCAGTCATCTTCTTCCTTATGCCAGTAAGGGTATAGCTATGTTGAAATAAATTCTGTGAAACAAACTGTGAGAAAAACAGAAGTTGTACATGTGTGTTTGTCTCATTTCGTGGTTTCCTTTCAGAGATACCAGACTATGCCTTGCACTATCTTTTTGCCACTTCTGCTTCCTTTCAAGAAGAAAACGGAACAGTCAAAATGAAGAGGATGAGGGAGAGGAAGCGGCATAGAAGAAGGAAGAGTTGGAGGATGAAGAAAAAGAATAATAGTAAAAGCAGGAGATGGAGAGGTAAACAGCACAGATATTTGAAAGTGGGAAGAAAACATGGGAATTAAGAATACAAAGACATTATCCTGGTTCTCTTTTCGAGAAAGAGCTGCTGGATTAATTCATGTGTTGACTTGAAAGCTGTTAAAGTGAGTGGAAAATTTGCCTCTTACAGTTCCTAGAGTATTGAATCTCATTCATATGCTAGTAGTTTGATGTGGATTGAAGTTTACAAACCACAAAGTTGTTCCTGCGTCACAAAGAACTCCATAGATCTGCATGGAAATCACAGAACAGAATATCAGGGATTGGGAGGGACCTCAAGAAATCATCTAGTCCAATTCCCCTGCCAGAGCAGGAACACCTAGACCAGGTCACATAGGAACACATCCAGATGGGTTTTGAATGTCTCCAGAAAAGGAGACTCCACAACCTCTTCGGGCAGCCTCACTATGAAAAAGTTATTTCCCAGATTCCTGTGGAACCAAGGTTCCAGCTTGCACCCATTGGCCCAAGTCCTGTCATTGGAGGTCACTGAGAAGAGCCTGGCTCCGTCCTCCTGACACTTACCTTTTACATATCTATAAACATTAATGAAGTCACCCCTCAGTTTCCTCCAAGTTAAAGAGGCCCAGTTCCCTCAGCTGTTCCTCAAAAGGGAGATGTTCCAATCCCTTCACCATCTTCGTGGATCTGCACTGTACCTTCTCAAGCAGTTCCCTGTCCTTCTTGAACTGAGGGCCCCAGAACAGGACACAATACTCCAGATATGGTCTCACCAGGGCAGACTAGACGGGGAGGAGAACCTCTCTTGACCTAGTGACTACACCCCTTCTAATATGCCCCAGGGTGCCATTGGTCTTCTTGTGACACAAGAGCACTTTGCTGGCTCATGGTCCACCAGGACCCCCAGGTCCCTTTCCCCTACACTGCTCTCTAACAGGTTGGTCCCCAGCTTATACTGACACATGGGGTTGTTCTTGCCCATATGTAGAGCTCTACACTTGCCCTTGTTAAATTTCATTAAATTCCTCCCTGACCAACTCTCCAGCCTGTCCAGGTGTCACTGGAGGGCAGCACAGCCTTCTGGCGTGTCAGCCACTCCTCCCAGCTTCGTATCATCAGCAAACTTGCTGATAGTGCACTCTAGTCCCTCATCCAAGTCATTGATGAATATATTGAATAGTACTGGCCCCAGTATTGATCCCCAAGGGACTCCAGTAGACACAGGCCTCCAACTAGACTCTGCCCACAACTCTCTGTCTTCTTTCCTTTTGCCAGTTCACAGCCCACATCACCAGATCATCCAGACCACATTTTCTCAGTTTAGCTGCAAGGATGATGTGGGAGACAGCATCAAATGCTTTCCTGAAATCAAGGTAGACCACATCCACTGCTTTGCCATCATCTACCCACTTCTGCTCACAGAAGGTTATCAGGTTGGTCAAGCTTGACTTCCCCTTGGTGAATCCATGTTGACTGCTCCTAATGACCTGCTTATCCTTAATGTGCCTAAAGACAGCACTGAATAAGGCAAGTGGCTTCTTTTTTCTTCCATGTTATACTGGAAGCCTGCAGTCCCATAGTGCACACTAAACTTCTCTCCCAACTGCTCACTGTATTTCTTTAACTTACCCCTTCTGACTCCCTAGCGTAAGCATGGAATAACATAGACGTGCACACATGTAAACTGCTGATCCTACTGTTATGGGATCAATGAGCTTTGATTACTAAGGAAAGTGAGCTGGGAGCTGACCCTGACAGCTTTGACCTCATACCCCAATCTCATAGTAACACCAAAAGTGGGGCAGTGAGAACAGGATCAGCCATCAGTCCAGATCCCCATGGGAATTCCTACCCAGTAGCAAGGCTTAAGGTCAAGCCAGGAAGTCAGTTCCTTGGATCACAATTAACAATGTCTATCACCAGTTACAGATACAGCTATGTCATAGCTCAGACAGTGACCAAAAGCAAGGGTCTGAAGTTAAAGACAGCATCTGAATGAAAGTGGGGAGGTCTTCAGTCAGGCTGACTTCATCTGAAACAGCCTTGAACATGGTTAGCCAAACCCTTTTTGTGGGAGAAGTGTGAAAGACATGTTGAGGGCACAGATACCTACCAATCCAAGACCATTATTTAAATGCATCTTCTTTTGACAAAAGAAAGAGAGAATAAAATAGGTATGTGCTTGATATTAGAGAATATATTAATGTAACTTCATGAATGACAGGACTATGCAACATAATGAGGTGATAAACATTGAATTAGAACCAGAATAAAACAGCCTCTGGGGTAGGCCTCAGAAACTACACTTTGGGCCATCTACTAGCATCCTTTTTTTTCTGAGCACCGGGAACAAATAAATGACCTGGAGGTCCCACACAGGTGAAAACCATGGTGCCTGTCAGAACTTCACAATACACTGGGTGTGTCACATCTATCAAGACAACTACAACTTCAAATTTGACCTGACATTGAAGGCAGACCCAAGTGTCTACTCATTTCAGGTAAAGATGAGACAGTTAGTCTTGTCTCTACATTTGAGTATTTGTAGGTTTTTCATATTAATGTATTGAATATCTAATTCTAAAAAGATATTTAGGTCAGCACTTAACCTTTCCTTCTCACAGGAAGAAGAAAATGTGTAAGGAAAAACTTCCAAACTCCTTCAACAGTCCCCTGAATCATAGCTACTAGGGATTAAGAGGAAACTACCTTGAAGTATGCTCCTGTAGAAATAAACATGGAGTTATTCCAGAGAGGAAAGAAAGGTGGTGTGCTGAGATGTCTGGATAAGGGGGACCTGCCAACTTAGGGACTGGACTGTCACTGAACAGACTGCTGTCCTGTCCAGGAGGATTATGGACCCTGGCTGAGACTTGTGAAATCTTTCAATACCGACTTCATTTGTCTGTTTTCCTACCTTTGTATCCAGGGCCTCAGAGTTGAAAAATAAAACAAACTTTCCCCCTGATTTTTTGGTTTTGCTATCTCTTGCCTCCAAAATGCCTCCCAGATTCCCTATACATGTAACCTGTTGCCCCTGGATAAACCTGACCTTTCTGTTGCTGGCCAGGATGTTGTCTGAGTGCCACCTTCAGTAGTCTTTGTATGATTACCTCCTTGTGTATTTCTCTGCAGTTCCTGGACTTCATAGTGTGAGAGCTGTATCTCTTTCTACATGCTGAAAGAAAATTGGTATTTTCTTCATATAAGAAAGGAAAGGGCAAAGAAAAGGAAATTTTTACTTTGCAAGGCACATCTTTGGAGGCATTTTTAAAAGTGGCTTTTATTTTTTCTTCCATCTCTCTCCCTCACACATTTCCTCAGCTGATTTCATCAGCAAAGGCCACACAAATCTTGTGATACACAGAAATTATATCCCAGTAGGTGGATATCACCAAAAGAGGCACTGCATGGAGCATAGTTGGAGTTATATGACATGAGTAGATAGGTTTCTTCCTGGAGTTGACTCTGGTATGTTTCAGTTTCTCACTATCGCAATTCCACAGTCCTATCTATGTGTGAGTCTCCCCTGGAAACTTTGGATTTGTATTTGATCTCACATCTCTAATGTTTCTTTTTCCTTAAGGCAATGCTGCTAATCTCTACTCTACAGAGAGCTCATACTATTTTTGCCACTGTGTTTTATCTGCTACTTAAGCTAAATGACTTCCACCTCATCTCTGGCTCCCCGCTGTGCAAGTCAGTGATGCACAACTCCAGGGAAGAGTAGTCTTTATAAAGATTACTCCTACAGCTGCAACATTTTTAGCTTTCCACCCCTGTATTCTCTATTAGTCTTACCCTCTGTCTTGCGAGGTCTTTTGTCTCATATTTTCACCTTAAATGGAATTAGTGGTCTTAGCATTGCTCCTGAGGGTGCTGCACATGGTGGGCTGTCATGATGCCCAGCTAACTGTTAGATTGGTACTCTGTATTTCTCATCCTCTTCTTCAGTCATCAAGCAACGTCTCTTAGGCAGGCATCCAGCCAGCAGTTGATTAAGGGTGTGTGTGAAACACCACACTGCTTTACATGATAGATACCTGCATGTTTTGCAGACTCTGATAAATCCCTTGTGCAAGTCAGACATTGTTCTGATTAATTTGGCTGCTGATAGACTTCATCAACTTCTTTTTCTTTTCAACACTAGCACAAGGCCATCCACCACTTTAAAAATATCCCAGTAACTTTGTTGCCCATCTCATACTCAACTCTCTGGTTAAGAGGTGGGTGTCAGGAGGATGAGACCAGTCTTTTCTTCAGTTATGCTCAGGAACAGGGTAAGAAGTAATGGGCACAAGCTGGAACATAGGAAGTTCCATATAAACATGAGGAGTAACTTTCTTACTTTGAGGGTGGCAGTGCACTGGAACAGACTTCCCAGAGAGGTGGTGGAATCTGTCTCTTTCCAGCTCTAATACATTTTTTTCTCAGAAGTGTTACAATCTTCATTTTCTCTTTTCAGGAAGCTGCCAGTCAACAGCCAGACAGTCAGATGAGCTTCAATGGGCAGAACACTTCAGAAAAGCAGCCGAGACCTGACTCCTTTCTTGAAAAGTATTTTACTAATCATGGTAAGAGCAGGCTACAAATGAATATCACCCATTACAGTAAAGAGGACAAAGAATATTCACATGTACAGGTACATAATGAGCTCAGATGATCAGTTTTCCCACTCAAGAGCAATGAATATAAGAGTTTAAAATAGAAGTAATTTTACTAAAAGGTATAAAATGGTAACTCAGCATAAACACTAGTAGGCCTGCTTACTAAAACTGGCAATAGAACCTGAAAGCTTCTCAATAATGTAGCCCACTTTACTGTTTTACCCAGAGCTGAGAAAGTCCATTGTCCATCTGTAAGGAGATGTTGCTCTTAAATGTCTCTTACTATTTCCAAGTGCAGTTATCCCATCTCTCATACCAGTTTGCTGGTATTAGCAGCTTCAGCTCATGACGCCATGGTTTTGTCAGCAATCCCACACTGTCCCCTCAACATTTCAGATCAAGGAATCAGAGAGTACCAGATCAACAGAGCCCTCAAGGATCACTTGGTCCAGTCTTTCTTGGTGAAAGCAGAGTCTAGACTAGATGTCTCAGAACCCTATCCAGCTGAATTTTAGAAATGCCCAGAGTCGGGGAATCCACCACTTACCCAGAGGAGATGATTCTAATAGTTGATTGTTCTGATTAAGAACAATTTTCCTCTTGTGACCAATTGGAATCCCCCAGGAGAAACTTGTACCCATTACTCCTCGTCTTTTCCGCATGAGTCCTTGGGAGTCTCAATCTTCTTTGTAGCCACCCTTTGAATATTGGAATGTTGTGATAAAGTCTCCTCTAAGCCTTCTTTTCTCAAGGTGAAGTGAACAACCCCAAATCTCTTGAACTTTCCCCATATGGTAGGCTTTCCCAATTCTTTCATCATCTTAGTGGCCCTTCTCTGGACCCTCTCTGGAGATGTTTGCGTGTAGCAGATCAAAACTGAACACAGTATTTCAGGGGTGGCTTGACAAGCACTGGATAGAGTGGGATAATGACTTGTCTATGCTTGCAATGCCCTAGTGGATGTAGCCCAGTATCCTGTTGTCTTTCTTTGCCACAGCAGCACACTGCTCACTCAAAGTGAGCTTGTCCACCAGGACCCCAACTGCCTTTCCACCGAGCGCTACACAACTGGGTAGATACCAGCCTGTACTCCACTCCCAGATCATGCTTTCCTAGGTGGAAGACCTTACATCTGTCCTTTCTTTAACTTCATAAGGTTCTTATTAGCCTACTCTTTCAGCCCATCCAGGTCTTACTGCACAGTGGCTCTCCCTTCTGAAAAGTCCACTTCCTCACTCAGTTTGGTATCACCAGCAAACTTCATGAGGCCACACCTGATCCCATCATCCAGATCACTTATGAAGATACTAAACAGTGTTGGGTCCAATATCAATCCCTGAGGGACCACAATTGTGACAGGGTGCCAGTTTGAAAAGAAGCTATTCATCACCACCCTCTGGATGCAGCCTGTCTGCCTGTTCCCCACCCACTGCACAGATCACTTATCAAGATAATAAAGCACCAGTGTCTCTAGCAGGATGCTGTGGGAAATAATTTCAAAAGCTTTGGAGAGATCTAAGTTGACTAAGTCCACAGCTCACCCCACAGAGCAGGATCCTCAGAGAGGAATTTGAGGGCAAACAAAATCAAAAGGGAAGCCTAAGAAGTCTGGTGGGCTTTTTTGTGAGGTTTTGGTTTTCTTTTTTAATTTTCTCACTCTGTGGCTCTTATGCTCTATTGCTATCAATGGGAACACCACAGGTAATTCCTAACCTTCAAAACACCATTCTCTTGATGGATAAGTATTTTAAATGCCTTCAAATGTCAGAGTCAATTATATTTCAAACCCAGTGCCTGAAAGTGAAATCCACTGAAGTAAATTCTCCTGCTTCCTCTTTGTTGTGATCTCTAGCCATTTCAAGTAGTTCTGGATTTCTCTTTTATCCCATTATAGGCAGGATCAGTACTAAGTATTCCATTCTTCTAGGAATACTGGGCTTACCTCAGGATAGATGTAGCTCTGAATTTAAGTTTTATTTCAGTGCAAGCTTCACAATGTAAAGGATTGAATTTAATAGCAGGCTGGAGACTCTGATAAGTGTTCTTGCAGTGTCTATCTCCTGCGCTTACAGTCATTACCATTTCAAAATAAGCCATTCAAAATCATTTGCAGTGAAGATGCCAAGGTTTAGAACCATCTGGGACAGCACGAGTGAAAAAGAAGTCAGGAGGTTAAATGAAAGGGAAAAAAAATTAGCAGGATAACAGAAAATCTCTATTAAAAGTCTCTCACCTGCAGGGTTATGCCTCCCTGCATAAACTGGGAATTACCCATTTCTGCCAGGAATATCAGAAGTTATGAGTGCTGCAGAGCTTGGATGTAATTTGTGACTTCTATTTCAAGCTGCTGTAGTATGATTATCTATTTTTCAATTGCACTGACTGTTTATAGATGACTAAAACAGTTCTTAAATAGCTGTTCTGGTGAATGATTTAGGTAAGCTGTAGGAGAACACATTTTTTTGCACATGCCAAGTTCTGTCCTGCCAGATAAAAACACTGGCTCAGAGCTGCCACCCGATGATCAGACCTTGTAAAACCACGCATTTTGCCGAAGTTCTAAGTTTCATGAGACAATATTGCAGGGAACAAATCTGTTAAGCTGTTAGCTTTGCCTTTTCCTTCTGTATTGATTTTTTGTTGTGGCTTGGATCAGTTCAAAGTATGGGCATGTGTCAGCACCAGCACAGACAATAGGAAAGGTTGAACTGGGTGGGGCAGATGAATGAGTAGAAGAGAAATTTCAGCTGCAGCGAGCATTTATTTCTGGTATAATTGCATCTGATGTGATATTTGGGGATTCCAAAGCTGACTTTAATCACACCTTTGGGTACTCAAAGCACTCTAGTCAACACAGAGTGAGTGTCACACACCACAATCTCACCCAGGTTCTGGCTAAATCGGTCTGTCCAGCACTTAAGAGACTTCAGGTGTTGACTGCATCTAGTAGCTGAGCTGTCTCACTGAAAGCTATCTTAGTTATCTTCACAGTTTTCAGCGAGACACCCATCAGGAAATGTTTGTCCCTGGCTGAGCTGTAACATTTGGCAAAGCAAAGAAGGCAGAGAAGGGGGATTGCCACATGTACATACACTTGGCATCCAACAGTTGTTACATATTTCAGTGCACTACACAATGATGACAATTTCATATTAAAATGCTTATAAACATTATTTTCACAAAAAGTACACAAAGTTACTTTACTCCACTGCAGGAGGCAAACACTACAGTTTATGGCTTGGTGTGGTGGTGCGTCACCAAGATCTTGCCTGCTAATTCAGTGTCTTCAGGAGCTTGTCAGGAGCAAAGGGCATTTACTTCAGGATGTATCATGATCTTACAATCTGCTTGCCCTAAAGACTATTTCTACTATGTCTACTAGGAAAAGACTTGTAAATTTGTGTGCTAGCTGACTATGCCCTGAACTGCCTGCTTTCACTATCAGTGCCAGTAGATTTCACTTCCATGTTTTCTGGATTAGGACTTGCTGAGGTCTCAGTAGATACTGTAGCTGGAGTCATGCTGGTCATTAGTGCTGGATGCAACACAGAAAAGGCGTTCCTAGAGAGCTGTGCTGTTTTCAGCTGGTGTGTGCTCAGAAAGAAGTTACTTGGTGCTGACGCGCAAGGAAAACCCACAGGGAGGTTTCTGCAAGCTGACATTTGGCCAGTCTTCTTAATTTGAAAGACTGGACACATGCCTGGGAACATCTGAGTTCCAAATGGTTAATTATTGCTGGTGGAAAATTATTATCACTTGATTATCATTAGTTATATTTTAACTTCCTTCACTACTTGTGTGGACTCAGCATATTGTTATCTAATCCTCAGATAATGAAGGATGAAGCAACAACCCTAATTCTGTCCCAAAATATTTCATATCAGGGAGCAAAAGCATCAGTCTTTTAAAATTGTGAAAGCCTAGGACCAGGTGGGAAAGATCAGGTCATAGAGTAGGAAGGGATCTTCAAGGGTCACTGAGTCCAAACCCTCTGCAGTGAACAGAGGGGAAAAAAACCCCAGATTCTATGTACCCTCATTCCCCTCACCAACCCTTTTCCAGCTCATTTTCTCCAAATGCAGAGCACCTTAGCTCTGCTGGATACTCCTCCCTCCCTCCCACCACCCTCCCAGTTGTTCCCAGTTAGTCTCCTCTACCCACTATCCTATTTAACACCACTGGGGAAGGGCAGCAGCTACCATTTGCACCACTTTCTCCCTTCCTCTCCTCCCCTCCATGGGGCCTGAGGGATGCTCCTTTTGGTGTCAGCTCTTGAAGTTGTCACTGGTGAGTTGCACTGGCTCATCCCAAGGGAACACGGTGGGAGGAGAAAAGCAGGGGGCCCTGCTGGCCCTCTGGCTGGTTAGGCTTGGGGTGGGATGCCTGGGAATATTTGTGGCCATCTCAATGTCCACGATGGTTGAGCCCCTCTGTGCACTGTCAGGTAAGGGCAGAGGGTCCCACGGTGGGGCTCTGGTGAAGCAGAAGCTCTGGGAGGTGTGCTGTGTCCCACTTGCCCGGTGGGCCAGGGGATCTTTGCTTTGCTCAGGTGGACTGTAGAGGGGCCAGATGTTCTTATTCTTTTTCCCTGGTGTTCATCACCTGGCCTGAGCCCCAGCCCTGTGGTGGAGGTGCTGAGCTCTAGAAGAGAGGCTGGGATCTACCAGTTTCCCAGCTCTGGGAGATAGAGGTGAGTCTCTTCAAGTACTTTGATTGCTATACTGAACTGCTAGGCTTTGAAGCCAGAAGGCAGCATCCTGCAAATAAGGGTTATTAAATACTATGAGAAAAGCACATTAGTAAGCCCTGAAGTCCCCACATGTCTTGCATCATTAATCAGTAATCCTCATCAGTAATCCTTTGTTACTGTCCAGATGCACCCTTCTGAACTTCTGATTATGCAGATTGTGTGGTGGATGCAGGTGCTTCTCTCTGAGATACACTTATCTATGAATTAGGGAAAGGGCAGACCAGGCAAGTAAGGGTACATCCACACTGTGATTTGCAGAGTGGAAGGGGCATCTTGCAGCTTTACTGTTCCCTTTAAGATGGCATAAGCTGCTTTTTATTTCCCCATTGGCTTGGCCTGTAAATAGCATGTTTTAGTTAACACCTCTTTCAGGTGAATTTTTGTCTGTTTTCATGCATTACTGTTGCTCCTTGCACAGGAAAAAGCTTTCGCTGAAACTCTCCATGTGGCAGATATAACAACAAAATTAGAATGGTGAGCAGAGGACTCTCCTACCACACAAGGGCATCTGGTAAGAATTACACAGGTTCATGCCCATATTAAAAAATAGACACTGTTTGGAGCTTTTCTGGCAAGAGCCTGAATTCACCTAAAAGCATCAATAGGGATCTGACTCTTATCTTGGTGTATCCAGTTGCTGTGTACATACAGCTTTGAAGCTTTTGTGGCTGGGAAGTACTGGGAGAGGTAGCTAGCATGTAGGTCTTCGGACAACCCTGGTTCAAGAAGTATCTTCCACACTTCTTGGACTGCTGGAGCAGCTGTCAAAGTATCACAGATCTTCTGTTGCATGTGGCTTTGCACACACACATACACACACACCACCCCCTTCTATCCTCTGCCATCACCTTCTTACATCACTCACAGGTCCTGCTCCACCTTGTGCTGAGCAGATGAATTTCTAGATGGCTTCCTCTTACCAGCATATCTCTCTGCACCCCAGCATTAGTGTGTGAAGCACACATCAACAAAGTGATATTATTTGTATTTGCATTTATCTCTATCTTGCATTTCTTTCCCCAAAGACACCCTAATTAAAAGAGAAAGTGCAGCATCAAATCTGCTATTGACATCTAACACGCAGTAGGTTTGTTCTTTATCTGGAGGTTTATTAGATGGTTGAGGAAAAAGAATCCTCGTTGAATAACCCCCAGTCCTCAGCCTTCATCTTCTAAGGCTTGCCTTTTCCCTTCCCAAATTTGTCCTCCAGTGCTTTCTGCAGGTTAAGATTTAGGGCATTTTTCTGATGCCATTTCCCTGAAAAGAAGACAAATCATAGTTCAATTAGAAAATCCTCTCTAATAGTACTATTATCCCTCAAGGATTTTTGTAGTTATAGAGGTTTCCTCTTGGGAAAATGCCTATTTTTAGTCCTCTTGCACTCTTGCCCAAACAAATGTATAGTCCTTGGCAGAAGCAGCACCCATCTCAGGAATTCAGCAATGTACTTTTCCTGGCAGAAGCCGTACCTAGCTCATCTGTCTTCCTTCCGTGCCAGTTCTTGGGATCCCTGACTGCCTTCTGAATTATATCAGGGGTATAGGAATCTTTCATCAAGCTCCGGCTCTCCAGTGGGCCACCTGCAAGGAATAGCAAATATGGAACTGGATGAAGAAATTGCCCTACTGCAGTCCTAGAGTTGAGCAGGACAGCAACACCAGCCATTTCAAGGCTTCAAGAAAAGGCTCGTGTTGACTGCAATATCTTTGATTGGGTGTGTGGCTAGGTGCTGAGTAAGAGCTTCATCACCCAGGAGGGAGTTTTTCTTTGCCAATTTATGTGCTTTTCATCCTCAAGTGTGAGACACACAGAGGGCTGAAAACTATTATTTTTATTTGTATCCTTTCTTTAGTGCCCTTTCTTTAGTCAAGTGTCAACTTATCTCCTGTTGAGTCCTCTCATTCACGTGAGTAAATTCAGCAGCACAGTTCTACAAAAAACACTATCTTACCACTCCAGGCCTCCTTGAGCCCCTCTTCTGCCACCATATTTAATCAAGAGCTCCCAATTGTGGTTCCTCTTTTTATCCTCCCTGGACTTTTAGCCATTGGAAGGGGCTTTATTGTAATCTCTCATCCTTTCCTCTTCACCTTCTTTTTTATTGTGCCATTTCATTGATAATAATGGTTATGAGGTTCCTGGGGAAAGATGTCCCTCCCTTCTGTGCAACTGCACAAACTCAGGGCCATGCAGTCTCATGGAACATAATGTGTACGGAAAAGGAATGTCTCATATTGGTACTTGAGAAACTGGACAATTTGAGTTTCTTGAATATGATGGTAACATGAATGGCACAAATGCTTATTTCCCAATACTACTTTAGAAAGAGGGATCCCTGGGCACCTTGGAAAAGGAGGTTTGGGGAAGTAATTTCAGAGACCCATATCTAAAGATCTAGAATAGAAATAAAATTGGTATTAGAACTGGAGGTAACTTAGGACTGTGTCTGTCAGATGTTGAAGTGCAAATGTTGCCCACTTGAACATCTCTGAACATGGAGCACAAGGGTCGTGATAAACTTTTACTTTTTGTACCTTGGCAGAAAAGAGTGAAGGAAAGGGTCAGAATATATAGAAAGAGAGGCCCTAGCTTTCATTTCCTCAAGCACCATCACCCTGGAAAAGCAGACACTGTGGACAGAAGGAATAAGAAGGGAAAGTGAGGGTCACCTACAGTCAAATCTCCACACAAAGAAGTGTGGGTAGCCTGAGCCCAGGCAAAATGTGTATGGAAGCAAATTTGAAGATCAGGTATAGGTATATGTGTCCTCTCACCTGGGAAGATGTTTGACCTCAGGTTAAAACCCAGCTGGTTGTAATCGGCAGAAGGTTTAGAATTCAAGGTGTTCAGCATTTCAGTACGGTCACTGAGTCTTTTCTGTCCCAAAATTAATGCCGCCTCGCACAGAGCTCGCCGCTTCTGCCAACAAGGAACTGCTGTCACTCCACATTGCCTAAGTGAAGCACACTTCTAGCATTTCCACACCTGCATAGGTCTTTGAGCTATGACTAATCCCTGTGACACAAGACTGTCCTAGAGTCTCCCTCAGTGGCTTCCATGAGCGTTGTAATTGTATGGGACAGTTGAGACTGGTAAAAAGAGGGGAAATGGAAAGGGGCGATGGCATTGTGCTGTGGACCGAGTCCTGGTACCACAATGTTTCGTCCTGCTGAGTCAGGACTCTGACTGCAGGATCCTTAGAAATGAAAGTGGGATTACAAAAATAAATACATTGGAGTGATTGTGGAATATGTCACTGCCTCATAGTGTGAAGCCCATGACTATCCCTCTAAATTTCTTCTAGAAACTGCTAATATCTTGCTCACACTGCTCCCTGACACACCATACCACAGCCTTCAATTGCCACAAAGGATACATATAACAGCTTCTGCTAATACCTCTTTATCACTGGTAAGTTCGTCTGCACTGGAAGATCTATATTTGCTGCTGACACGGACCAAGCCATCTCCATCCTCAAGAACAAGCTTCCATTCTGCTTTTGTATCTGGCTCTGATGATGCTAAGGACTCTTTGTCATTTAACCTAGTACAAGTCTCCTTGGCTTTTTCGCAGCTGGCTTTGATGGTTTTCTGGGAAGACCCAGGCCTTCTAGACCTCAGTGTTCGGTGCTGGCCTGCTACTGATTCTTTGCCATTTGAGATGGATTTGGTGTCTTCTGCCTTCCTCAGCCTGGGTATTGTAGATTGGTGGCAAGTGCTGTTCTTCCCTCTTGGCTCATACACATATATTGTGTCAGTGGTGGTAGAAATGTCTTCTACTTCCCCTGTAAGACTTATGGAAGGAAGACTCAGTGCATGGCGAGTTTTGATCTGGAGATTCTGTTTGGTTTGTTTTTCAGTTTGAATGTGCTTTGCAGGAGACACCTGGGATTTAACAGATGTGGAGTTCTTTCCTGTTTCCTGAGCCACTGGGCATTTAGAGATCTTCCAGAAGGTACTGCTGGAGCTTCTTTGGGATGTTTTTGGACTGCTGGCTAATGCTTCTGGAAAGTGTTCCTTTTTCACTGTCTCAGGTTTCACTTAAAGACAAAAATAATAGCCAAACAAATTTGATACTTTTTTGATGACAGGTAGTATCATAAATGGAAACAACTGGATATTTTGTCATTGTCATACAACAAAACACATTGAAAATCTCAAAGGGAAAGAGGCTGTTGGTGGTTTTTCCTATCAGCTTTATATCAAACTTCCTGCTGAACTAGGTGAGGGCTTCTGAGGAATCTTAAGTTCTTCAGAGATGAACATCCATGCAAGTGTGGAAAAAAAAATCTTGTGGTCAAACATGCACTGCAATGATTGTGTTTTCTTATGTTTAGGGGCTCATCCCACACATGATCACTCTCATTTTTGTGAGCATGTAGTTCTGAGTCTCTTTGGCTCATCAGTACATGCTGATGAGGTTACAGCACATCAGCAGCTTATTGTGCTTAAGTAGGAAAGTGGGAGGCAAGTCTACCACATGTGCAGGCCAGGAAGATTTTTAACTCATCAGCCCATGGCACACGAAGAACCTGTCCAAGTTTTCACTCACAGAAGCAGATGCAAATCTGGATGTTGTGAATTTAGGGAAGGAAAGACAGTCTCACAAACTGTGCTACAAAGCAAGCTCTGGTGGAAGAAGACATTTGAAGGAGAGAAGATAGGCAACTTCTCTGTCATCTGGCTTACCTGACGTACTGTTGGATAGCACATAGTCACTTCCTACTACATCAGGAGTAAGGGCAGCTGGAACCTCTACCATATCCTTGGAAAAGAAATAAAAGCTGTATAAGACTCAGAGCTGGGAAAGAAGGGGATGGTGGCTCTGCTCATCTTTAGATGACATAGATTATTCCCCCACAAATGTATTATTTATCTTCTTAGATCAAGACAGAGATGTCCTTGCCTGCCTGCATTGCTGGTCCTGCAAATCATTATCCTCCTAGGTTTAAAAAAGCACAGACATCCTACAGGATTTTACATTAACAGCTCACATGGGACAGCCTGCCAGGACAAGGCCAATGAGTGCTTTGGGGGAATACTGAGCAACAAGTTTTTACAGTCAGTAGAGTAGACACAAGCCAAAATGGAAAAAAAAAAAAAAAAAAAAGCCAAATGGCTTCTTTTATTCTGAAGCACCTAGAGATGTCAGACATGTCATATGCTGTACAATTACAACAGCCCCCTTCCTTTGATGCATTAAAGGCCAGAAAAATGGGGAGAGGAACTGGCAAACATAAAAGAAAGGAAGCCAGCCTAGAGACAAGGTTTCTTCCCTGATTCTGGCACAGAGTATCTCCTTGTCTGCTTTGCTAGTCCTGCTGATTCAATTGATCCAACATTTAGCTGTTGCAAGCTGCCTCCTGCACAAAGATGAGGCTGATGTTTTTCCTGCAGAAGGAATGTCTGTGTAACCCCCAGCTGTGTCCTGCTGGTGTGGGAACCTAGAGGTTTGGTCCCATGAAACCTTTCACAAATTACAATTGAAGCCATGTTTTGTGGTGGTGAATACGGCAATTGTAAGCCTTCTGGCATTAGCAGCAGTACAAGTAGTACCTAGAACAAGTAGGAATATGCATCTGCATTTGTCACATTAGTTCAAAATGTGACATATATGTTTATACTTTCTGGTCTTGAAGCTAGGGTGTGGAATGATGTCCCAACTGGAACATTCCATGGGGGAGGAAGCCTACTGCTTCAAGCTAACTCTCCAGGCCTGGCTTGAGCCAGCAGCTTGTTTTATACTGTCCAATTACCTTGCAGCAGCACTTCTGGTATAATATTGAGATCCTGAAGCTGAAGTTACTCCATCAACTGAACTCCAGGAATCTGTGCTGTGTGTTCTGCAAATGTACTTAAAAGATGGAACCTCTCCCATAAAACGAATAGGGCCACAAGAGATGAAGAGAGGAAGCGAGTCAGCTCACAGGGCAGGATCTGTGGCTTCTCTATATTGCTTTTCATTCTTTTTAAAGAGCCAAACTAAATAGTCATGATCAAAGTGGAGGAATCTGTGTTGCTAAATAAACTCCTGTGTTAACTCCCACCTCCTCCTTAAAACAAAAACATATCTGTTTGTTATTATTACTACATTCAGTGGAAAGAACTTTCCAGCTTGCTGTTGCATAAATTCCTATTCTCCTATTTCTTGCACTGAAGCAGAATTTCTGTGTAATGAAGCAATCTGCTCATTTCCCAAATTCCATGCATGGGTAACCTTCATTCCTTCACTTTCTCCAGTACAAAATTATGCTGAAGCCTGCAACTATTCCAACTTTCTAGTTTGTAACTGTATATGATGTTACTGTTGTTGCTTATTGTTCATTTTACTTCTGAGCCTGAAGGTCCAAACTCAAACCACCATGAGACTCCTGTATCTTTACATCAAGAACTTCAAGGACATTTGACCATCTTCCTGGACAACAGAAGCTGCAGAAGTATGTCTACTTACTGCTTTGCTAAAACATTCCATCAAAGAGCTAAAAATGATTAAACAAAGTATTTTTTTCCAAATGAAAAGACCAACCAACCAAAAAAAAATTTAAAAAAGTATGTTCAGCATAGACTAAAATTCTGACCTCCTGACACATGGCCATGGAGGAAAGAGGAGCTGTCTTTTCCACACAAAAAATTAACCTCCTTGGACAGATGTAGCAACTGGTATATTATTCTCACTAGCCACCAAATGTGACCAAGAATGGTCTTCTATACCTTCCACACATGACCACACCCTCAGAATATGAGAAGATTTCGGTGCCTTTCCAGATCTAAGCCAGAACTGAGAAGCCCCACAAGTGTCAACAGTAACATTTGATTTTTTTTCCAGATAAAAGATTTAACAAGAGGCAAAGGCCTCTTCCATCCTTTTCTGTAACTACCTCTCTCACCTTGTCCATGATCCCTGATGTGGTGGCCCAGTGCTCTGTACAAGCAAGCAGGCACGTCTGAAGTCCAGGAATGGAGGTGGGCTAAAGGCTGAAGGGCAGAGATGGTTGCTAGGGAACATCACTCCCCCTGTGAGCTGTAATCTCCATGGGAACTAGGAGAAACATGGCAGAGATCAGGGTCATCCTAGCTGACTGAAAAAAAAGCCAAACAAAAGGAGAGCAAAAGTCTTCTGCCTCATGAAATAGCTGTGCCCAGAAGAACTCATTATGTAGACAGGATTTTTTTCAGGTTTCACCAATTTCACCAGAACTGTATCTTTTAGTATCTCCAAAATGCTTCACATGTCACACTGACAGCTAACAGAAAGGTAGAAGAAGATGCCCCTGTTTTCCACATTAGAAAAGGGGAAGACTGGCAAAAGGTTTTACATTGACCTTACATTGATCAACAGAACCCCACCTTGCCTCTCTTGTGTCCAGTACCGAGTGTGGTATTTTAGTCCCAGACTTTTCATCTGTTCTGCTGCACCATGGATCTGAGGCAACAGAGATGAACCAAAAATATTTACAGACACGTTGTCTTAGAAGCAGATTTTATTCATTGTGAGAAAATGATAGACAGAAAAGCTACTCATAATTCTTAGAAAAAATTAACGTGTTTTTTCCTATAATTCCATCTTGTCCCTTTCCCTGTAACCTGGGCTGGAGACAACTGCTGGATCTCATTGCCCAAGACACAATTCTCCCTCTAGGCCTTGTTGCGCTTCAGCTCAGAGACCTTGTAGCGAGGTGGAGCACGGTGGAACCACTCTGACCAGGAACCATCATAAACAGCTACATCACGTTTGCCACACAGATAAGCTGCCAGGGCAATGTGACATGCTGTGACACCTTTGCGGCATGTGGCCACCAGTGGCTTTGAGAGATCCACATTCTTCTGACAAAATATTTCTTGGATCTCTTCAATACTCTTCTCATGGCCAGTTTCTGTTAGGAATGAGTGGAAGGGTATGTTCACAGCACCAGGGATGTGACCCGATTCCAGCCCTGCAAGAGTGAACAAGGAAAGGTAAACAAGGAAAAGTAACATGAACAGGGATACATTCATGTAGGTGATGAAAGACACCTACAAGAGAGACATTATAGAGACCTGACTGCAGATCCTGCCACTCCAAGATAGTGATTTGTTTCAGATGATGATTAAGATGCAAAGCAATGCAGGGCTAAAAAGAGGAGAACAAAGGATGTTCAGTTTCCCTGAAGTGAAAACTTCCAGAAGATTTAGCAAACTATTTACCTCTTAAAGCAATGAGAAGTACGAACCTGAAGAAGCCCTAGACATGACAAGAATCAAAGAACCACAGAAAAGATTAAAAGATCCTAACAAAGGTATTAAGGGGATCTGTGCAAAGAGGAATGCAGCAGTGCGCCTCTGACCTCCAAGTATGCCAGCACTGTCTAGTGTCACAGCTTTCAGGAGCAGGAAGCACAGCTTGTAAGAGGAATTTGTGAAAATAGTTATCTGTTCACAGTTAATTCCTGTGTTATCTTAAAATCATATCTTGGAAAAGTAAAGCAATCTTAAAATTCAGCCACATAACTGATTAGGCAGCTATCCCAGGGCAACAGGGTCAGAGAAGTGAGGATCCTGATTTTGTTCAATGTTTTATTCACTCCATGGATGAAATCAGCAAGGGTTCTGTTTTTCTACTTGTGTTACTGTCCACTTCAGGCAAGCTGAAAGCTGCATTTCAAGGACAAGGTCTTTAGAGAGAAATGGATATAAAAATAGGATAGATATTCAACAGGCTCTTTAAATTCAAACTCTCGATGAACGCTTAATCAAAGTCCATTACACTCAATGGAAGCTTTTCCAATGACTTTGAGAGGATCTGGATCAAGCCTCACTGGAGCATGAAACTATATATTACATTGAAAATGCATTTTAGAGAATGGTTCCTTGCTAGGTTTAACTATAACAAGAAAGACTTGTTACATAAATAGTAATCAGTTTCACTGACAGCTTTCCACTTGCCTAAGTCATCAGGGTAACTGATCTCAGGAGATGGGAGAGACAGAGCAGGGAAACTTTCTCAGTCAAATAAATTATTAAAGTATACCTCTTCAGAGGCTGCCATTACACTTCCTAATGACAAGGCCGTTTTACTGTTGATGCAGAATGATGTCATGATATGGTAAGATATACCGTAAGGGGAAAACAAGGGTTTGGCAGGATGCTGAGAAAGGGATTTTTGCTTTGCTGAACAAAGAGTGTCTGAAGACAACTAAAGCTGCCCTGAGTCAGCCTCACAAGATCTCTCCCTGTTCTAGATGGCCCCTCCTTGTTTCTTTATTCATCCCTCCTGAGCACCTTGGAAATTTGGCACTGCTGGTAGTCATCACCTCAGGCTTCCTTCAGAAATGTTTAGCATTTCAGGGAGAAGTCAGGAGAAAAACTGCTGACTTCTGGAGGATCAAACATGTTGGTTGGTAGTTTAAAAAAAGAAAAACGACAGTATTTTGGACTGATACTTTCACCACATCTTTTCCAGTTCTAGAAAACAACCATTTACCAGTTCAGTACAGAGAACTGCAAAACCCACTCTCATTAATACAGTGTCTGTATGACAGACATGAAATAAAATTAATGCAGAAAGTGAATGTGAGAAAACCTTGTTTGTAGTTTTCTCTCTGAAGAAAGTTACATGCCTGTGTTGGGCTACTGCCTTCCCAATGTCTTGGCCCAGCCATTCAGTAAGTGACTTCTACATGGCTCTGTTGCAGTACTGGTAATCACTCTGATACAGACAAGTCTGTGAGATGCAGGAAAAAGCTCTCACACCATCCTGGGGCACTGGGAAGAATACTGAGATCAAGAAGTCCTGGGAGATGAACTACAATGCCCAGCTCTTGCTCAAACAAGCTTGCTAGGCCATCGAATCAGTTCTTAGGCATCCAAGAGTCTATCATCATGATCTTAAAATTGGTAGGTTTGTAACCCTCCTTCATTGCAAACTGCCATGACATACACTCACCACCCTTCAACAACTGTTTATTTATGAGCTGAGAGATCTGGAAAGAAGAGTCTCATTTTAGAACATTTTTCACTTTGATCTATAGGAAGATTTCCTTACTCTATAGATTCAAAGTCTGTAGTAATCAGAGCCCAGAGCTTCTACTCTGCAAAGTGAAAGAAGGGGAATTCTGTAGGAACTGCATTTACTCATGTAAGTGGGTGTGTAACAGAAAGAAAAAGCTGACACTGCATAACCACAACCCCTTGGACTGCCTAAGAAGTGCTCTTCAGTGATTGAGGAAGTTTTACCAGCTGTCTCAGCACTAGGACAGGAGCAGAGAAACACAGGTTGGGAAGGGAAGACTGGACGCAGCTGGGATCTGAGGAGCAGAGAGGATACATCTGCCCTGTGTCATACAACTCATTGCACACTTGCCATCACATTTGTATGGAGACCCTTAGTAATTCCAGGAAGGAGCCCTAAGATCAGAGCTGGGCTCACAACTGCTGCAGCAATCACTTCATAAGCTCTCTCTCTCATAAAGGTATCCATCTCAGATTCTTGACATGAGACTGCCTGCTGAAGCACCTCCTTGCACACAAGAAGGAATATTATTCTCCAATATTAAGTCTGTCACAGTCAGTTTGTACACCATTTATCCTTAAGCAAATGTTGCCTCATGGCTGAAATAGCTTTTCTCCCTTTCTGCTACTACTCCAGCATACTGATAGTTAGCCTTATGTCCTTAGCCTAAACCCAGGAAGAGCTTGCCACATAGACTTTGCACTGCCTTGGCCCCAATAGAAACAGTTCCAGGTGACTACCAGACAGGAGGTTAATAATTGCTGTTGGCAAGGTCAAATTGTATCTAAGGTTCTTGTACCCAACTAACTCACCCACCTTGTCCTATTGCATTGCTTCTAAATGTGCATCTTCAGCTTGCAAAAGAAACACAAGAAATTAAGTTTCTGGGGCAACTAAGCATCCAACTTTGCTCTGTGTAGCATTGTATTTCTCATCTCTTCTATTCCTGTGAGTGGTACCTCACACAATACTCCCCATGCAATCAGTTAAACCTTCTAAGGCTGCACTAGCAACACAATTCAGTACCAACTCCCTATTTTCCGTGCCACAATCATTCAGAAAAACATGAAATAAAGCACAGAAGCATTATGATGGGACCATGATGGCAACTTCCAGCCCCATAGATCTTCTTTTAGCACAAGCAACACTTATTTCCCCTTAAATCAATTTTTTTGGGACTAGTGCTATTTTCCCTTTCCTCACATTGCACTAAAAATTGCCTCTCTAGTATTATGTCCAAAATATTAATAAAATCCTAATAAAACAAGTCTACCTTGTAGATTCATGCTATGATAATAGATCAACAGCTGTCTAGGTTGTGCTGTACCTCATCCTAAATACAAACTTCACCAGCATTTCTGTCCTGCAGAACCACCCTCTGATTAAATTTCTTAAATTCTTGCCTCACAGAGTTGCAATGCCACATAACTGACTTCTGACACGTATGTGAGATGGAGATCGTCTGTGTCACAGATCTGAGAATGAAAATATCTTGGTTATGCTCCCTCTTTAGAACTGATAATTTCTGCTTCTTTCCCCTTCTTGCAATTCCCTGCCTCTACTCATGCAGACTTATCTTCAGAATAAAACAGGCAGCAGTGACTTGGTATAATTCTGAGGCTGTATGCAACCTTTCATTGGGAACCCCTGCTAACTGCATAGCAACTCTATTCATGCTTCCTCTCCTTGTTCTCTTTCTATTTACTTTGCTCCAGCAGTTTTTGTTATTTGTTTTAATTCCTTTTTCCAAGTCTCACTCAGCTTGCCTTCTGGCAATCCCCTCACCATTTAGAACATGTAATATGTGGTCTTCTTCACTGCTTAATCCCCTTTTCCACATCTGTTAATATTCTCATTAAATACATAATTTTTCATTGGGTATTTACCTAGCTAAGAAACCCCCTTCTTTCTAATCTTTTCCTTTGTGATGAAAGCTCCAGATGGAATTTTTTAACATAAAAAAGATAAAACATGTGCCTTGTCCCCATGGTCTTGGAGCTGGCTGGTTGCAGAAGGCTGTTCCTTTCCAAATGCCTCCTTTTTCACCTTTCTCTTCTATTCAAATTCACATGCCTTGGAAGGACCACTAATGATCTCACCTAACCTACATGTACTCAGAGTAAGGAACACTTCAAGATTAGTCCTGGCCAGTTCCTTGAGAAGTCCTTGGTGCCAGATCAATAGGCCTTTGTCACCAATGCCAAAATACTGTGTGCATATACACCCAGAAGAGTAAACTCTTAAGTATCAGCAGGGCCATTGCACTAATTCTGGCAGCTGATCTCATCACAGGGATGGACAACTTGGCTTCTGTCAGTTGAAATGGACTTTGATAAAGTCACTCATTCTATATGTCATGCCTTGAATGTAATTTCATAGAAAAATAGAGCCAGTCCACTCACAGGTCCACTTGGAGAAGAGAGGGAGGAGGCAGCAACATTTCATTCTCACTGTCAGTGAACATTCCAGCTGAGCAAAAGCTTTAGGTTTGGGGCAGGGAGGACTAAGGGGTGGAAAAGCGAGTGAAGATTTACGATGCATGTGCAAGGTAGACAAAGCAAGGACAGAGAATGCAAAGAAAAACAGTTGACAGCTCATGAAACAAATTAGAGTTCGCTTTCTTTTTTAGATGACAGATTTCTTAACTGGAATTTTCTCCTCTTTACTCAGTGCCCATGAAAGAACGTACAACATTTCTGTATGCATTTGTTCAGCTATTACTCCTATTCCTTACTTTTCATGCACAATACTCAGAGAGAGTCAGCACTGGTAACCATCGTATAACTATTTTTCTCCTCTGCCCCTGGATTGCATGGGTTTGCCTCAGTTCAGGCTGATCCCATAGATCTGTACCTTATGAAGTAAGCTGGCTGGGTCATTGCTGAATCACAGCTAGTGAACAGCCCTGATTTGCCAGCTCCTCCAGAAATAGAGCACTGTGAAGGTACACTTTTAATCACTCAGTGCACTGGGCTGCACATCCAGTGGGCCTATCCTGCACACCATGGACAAACACCCAAGCTTTTCCCTATGCATTAGTTTTATTTAAGACCTACAAGACCTGGCTTATAGAAATGCCAGCCATCTTTCTCTGTCCTGGTAACTCAAGCAAACCCCCCCCACTCTCCCAGGCAACTAAAAATTGGCCACATATTATGGCTTATCTTAAATGCTACAGAGGTCTAAATCCCAGCAAGGTAGCTACCATATAAAAATAAAACAGGGACAAGTAATTCTTACCACAAGGAACTAAAAAATGAAAGAGGCAAAAGAGCCTGCTGAAATTAGCCTCTTCTAGAGATGGAGTTCATGGAAGTGGAGAGATTAATTGACTTAATTAGGAAGTCAAGAGCTGAGGCAATAATTATACTGAAATCACCTGAGAACGTAGCAAGTTCCTTGACCTCAAGACCATTTTTCTTCTCTAAATTGCAGGCAAGGTTTCTCCTCCCTGATTGTACGACCCCTGTAATTAATCAGCATTGATTTCTAATTGCTCTTTTAGATGCAAGCATAGCTACTGGCTGGCCTGGTTCAGAAGGCTGTCAAGCTCCTGTGGAATGAGCAGCTGCAGCTGGAGTGCTTATCCTGCTGGATCTGCTGTGGGAAGCAAAACTGGACCACCACAAATAAACTGTTCTGTGCTGACTCATTTCAAAAGAAAAATCTGTTTTCAAGATGCTGTCAGGGAGTGTGGTATTTGTCACCTGCTGACAACTCCCACTTTGGGAAAGAGAATGCAAAATCCACCAGATTCCAGCACGAACCATATTATTTTAACCATCTTGAGGTTAAAATTCAACCTTCCCTTTTTTTGGCCTGCAGTATATAAAGAAACACAATGAACAATAAATTTAACTCCTCCTCTCTCTGTCACTCACATTACCTTTCTCATCTTCTGTGCTGTCTTGCACCTACTGAGTGTGTTTGGGGAGGTCATTCTAGACACCTCTGCAAAAGGGGTATAAAGCCACTTAAACCCAACACTCCTGAGATCTGGACATGTAAACTTCTGTCAGAGCATGGTGTCACACTTCATGTCTGTATAGCAGCAAGCACACCAGAAGACAATGACAACCGGCAGGTGAGGCAGCAGTGCTGCACTGTCTCAAGACTGCAGAAGCCTGCCACATGCCTGTTCCTGCAGCAGGGAACCCAGCTCAGATCCAACTGTTGCTGTGCTTTTCTGTGCCTTGTTTTTTCAAACTCTGTGTTTCTTTTAAAAACATTTCTATGATTCCTCTTCTGAGGAAAGGTTATTCTGGGATATACCAAGGCTTAAATTACACAGTAAAGGCCTCCTTTAACAGCAACTTGAATTTCATTCTAGGTACATGGCTGTAGCAGCTGCCCCTGCTACACAGGACTGCTCCCATTCCTGCTCTCTGCGTGTCCTGTTTTTGACAGAGTTAACAAAACCCAATTTTGTTCCTATTACTTGAGGCATCTCACGAGAGAGGTCAACAGCCCATACATTTGTGAAGGGTTTGGGGCTTCTTTTACTTATGCTTCTTAGAATTAATGGCAGAGAGCAAAAGGACAGAGCCCAGCTTGAGCTAGTTCTCTATTTGCTGTGAACTAGAGCAAGAAGGAAAAAGTCCCTTGGGTTACTGTATTCCATAAACCTTGGCTTTTGCTGCTGCATTAATTATGGCAAGAGATGACTGTATGAATACTGATACCTTGTGCATATCTGCTGGCGTTAGATAGGACCCTGAAAAAAACCCATGGGAGCTTGCACCTCCTGTATTTGCATTCTGTCTGATTACCTTCTGCAGGGTGTGGGATGATGGATTGTGGAGCCAACAGACTGCAGACCTTTTCTGCTATTTCCTGCTGCAACTTTATAACCACCACCAGGAAAAGCCACCTGTAAGACCACTGGAAACCACATGTTCAACCATGTATTCCATAAACCTTGTTAATGAGCTAGGCTGAGGCATGTATGTGCCTTGAGAAAATCTGTTTCCTGGCTAGGAGGAGTCGTTCCTTCGGTCTAATATTGACACTTATCCCACTCTGGAGCCAGAGGCAGGTGCCATTCCCATCTCCATTACCTTGGTCCAGCTCGATGCCTCGGAATCGGCCCTCAGGGCGGGAATCCACCACCTGGAACCGCAAGGACCCCACGTTCTGGATCATCTCCTCAAAGGTCTTCAGCAGGACCGTGTTTAGCCTGGCCTTAAAGACAGCTGGGGCTGGCTGGCTGATCTCTGCTGTGACGGGGTGGCCCTCCTTCACCCAGTTCTTGAAGCCACCATTCAGGACAGAGACCTCCTTGTGCCCAAAGGTCCGGAACATCCACCAGGCGCGGGGAGCATAGAAGGTGCCCAGGTTGTCCCCGTCATACACCACCACATGGGTGTCGTTGCTGACCCCCAGGCGCCCCACATAGTCGGCAAAGTGGGACTCACTGGGCAGCATGAAGTCATAGGGAGAGGATTGGTCGCGGCACTCCTCAATGTCAAAGAAGGACGCCCCGGGGATGTGCCTCTCCTTGAACTCCTGTCGGGCGTTTCGTTCCTGCGGTGGGTACCAGGAGACATCCAATATCCGCAGGTTCGGCCCTACCCGCCCGGCCTGCACAGCCTCCGACAGCCATTTAGCCGTAACCAGAGCCCGGCCTAACACCTGCCGCGCCATCTCGGACGACCGAGACCGGGAGGGGGCGCCGCCAGAGCGGCACACACACACAAAATGGCGGCGGTGGCGGGACGTGGCCCGAAGGGGCGGTGCGGAGGCGGTCGGTACCGCCAAGGACCAGCCCGCTGGGAGGGACTCAGCTCCCGTCCCTCGGTGGCGGCCATGGCTGACGGGGACTGAGGGTGGGTGCTGCTCGGTGACTGGGGCCCTGCAGGGAGGTACGGGGAGGCGCGGTGGGCTGGCCCCACTTCTTCGCCCTGTTGCTCTGCGGAGGAAACCGCGGCTCCGTTGCCGGGGCTGGGATTGTCTAGGGCGGGACGGTTCACGGCGGGCGTCCAGCTCGCGTGAGGGGCCGCAGGGCTTCGGTAAGGGCTCGGCTAGAGGTGAGCTCTGGGGTGGTGAGAGCGATGGGGCCGCGCTTCGCCCCAGGGGCACAGGGTCCCTGAAGCTGCCCCGCTTCCTCCTTGCTGCTATCAGTGCTGGGGGTGGTGGCTGGAGGTGGAGAAGCCAGGCTGGACACGGGGCAGGAATCTGCTGTGCCTGTCCCGTTCAGGGCAAGGTTTGTGCTTATTTTCTGGGCTGGAGCATTTCAGAGGCCCTCGCTGTAGGCTTGGCAGCACCTCCGTGGAGATGGGGGTTTTTGGTCCTAAAATGCACCTTTGTCCAATTCCTTTGTTCAGGAAGCTGATCGTTAATCTGCAGTTTTCTTCCTTTTGCAGTGAGGTACATTGAGCCCAACCCCAGTAACCAGTTAGTCTTGGCCAGAACTTTGAAGCAATGTCGCAACAACTCCTCTACCGTGCTCTGGTGTCTGCAAAATGGCTTTCAGAGGCCATCAAGTCCCAGCCACCTGGTCTGGCCTTGAGAATTGTGGATGCATCGTGGTATTTGCCAAAGATGAAGCGTGATCCAAAACAAGAATTTGAAGAGCGCCATATCCCTGGAGCAGTTTTCTTCGACATCGACCAGTGCAGCGACCGTACCTCACCTTACGACCACATGCTGCCCAAGGCAGATGACTTTGCTGAGTATGTGGGGAAGCTGGGTGTGGGGAATGATTCCCATGTTGTGGTTTATGATGGCAGCGACCAAGGTCTCTTCTCAGCCCCTCGGGTGTGGTGGATGTTCCGAGCCTTTGGACATGATGCTGTCTCTCTTCTGGATGGCGGCCTGAAGAACTGGCAGCGAGAAGGGAATGCACTGAGCTCTGGGAAAAGCCAGGTCACTCCTTCTGAGTTCCATGCCTCTTTGGACAAATCCCTGGTGAAATCGTATGAGGATGTCTTAGATAATTTGGATTCTCATCGCTTCCAGCTTGTGGATGCTCGTGCTGCGGGACGGTTCCGGGGAGTAGAGCCAGAACCTCGAGATGGTAATTGTCTCTTCTGAGATACCAGTATCATAAAAAGGGGCTTCATTTAAGGTGTCCATCAGTTTACTTCTGTAGAGATAATGAAGGTAAATATGGCTTCATGGGATAGGACTTGAAGCAGTATATCTACCCGTCCTCCTCTGCTTTTCACTAGCAAGTGCAGCTTTGGGAAAGCAGTGCATTATTTTTTTCTCATGTGGGGCTGTGATGAAGAATGTAGCTTTCATACACCTCAAAAGTAATCATTTATCACTTCATGTGCAGGTGCTACTTTTCCCCTCAGAGAGACCTATGAAGGTGCTTTAGTCAGTGTCTCATCAGAGTGGGTTGCGTGGACTTGGGAAAGATGTGGAGGGAACTGGGAAGAGAAACAGAACTTGATCAGATATTGTCCATGTGGTAACCTGAAAGTTTAAGCCATTCTTTCTGTGCAGTCGGTAATCTAGTAAAGCAAAGTTTAACAAAAATAAATATATTTGTTTTAACAATAATCAATAACAGCATACAATAAATCATGAATACCTCAGTGATATAGAGAACAGGCTTTGTGATATATTTTTTTTAGACTGTAGAGGCTAATTACTGTCAATATTGCTTTCCTTTCAGGAATTGAGCCTGGTCACGTCCCTGGGTCAGCAAACATCCCCTTCACTGATTTCCTCACAGAATCTGGCTTAGAAAAGACACCTGAGCAGATCCGCAGTTTGTTCCAGGAGAAGAAGGTGGACCTCTTAAAGCCATTGGTAGCCACATGTGGCTCTGGAGTCACTGCCTGCCATGTGGCTCTGGGGGCATACCTCTGTGGCAAACCAGATGTTGCTGTGTATGATGGGGCCTGGGTGGAATGGTACATGCGGGCACAGCCTGAGAATATTATTTCTGAGGGAAAGGGGAAGACAGTGTAATGAGTTACTTTGTCTTAGAGGTGTGCAGATAATTTGCCTTGAAACAGGATTTGGAAGATATGGGTTTATCATTCCTGGTTAAGTGGCATGAGTTTAAGGTGTTGGATAACAAATACAGACACACTGTGCTTTGGCACTTTCTCCTTATCCTACCATACAGCTACTTAGGAAAGTAAAGAGGACCTGGGCAACCAGCTCCTGGTGATCCTTTTTGAGCAGGTGGGGTGGACTGGATCATCTCCGGACATCCTGTCTCGCCTTAGCTGTTCTGTGATTCTGTGGCCTTTTTTACAGTATCAAATGAGAGTGCTGGTGGCAGTGTGAGGAAGCAATCAAGTTGAGCCAATCTTGTGAAACAGGAGATTTCATGGTATTCACTCATGAGATGGTAATTTTTGTATAGCTGTGCCTCATGATCTTGCTCTCTGCCTCTATTGGAGAAGCCATCCATGTACTTTATGGCCATTTTCAGCGCAAAACTTAGGGGAAAAACATTTTAAAGGAGCTAATATGGCTTCCAGATTGGCAGTTAGGTTAGAGGCTTTCTTATGGCACTGGGACTCTAACTGCAATGTGCACTTAGCCAGTTTTGTACCCCCATGGCCCAGAATCCCTTGGGGAAAAAAAGATAATTTGATTTTAAAAAAATAAAAAAAATATGTGTTTCAAGGTCTTTCTGCTGTATGGAGCTTATGTGAGTGTTGCTTGGCTGATTCCAGGAGCAATATGGTATCCTTTTGATTTGATTATTGAAGTGTGGTACTGCCTTTTATTCATCTCTTGCCAATTTGGCAAGGAAATTGGGCCAGGAAAAACAATGGCTTGCCTCTTTCTTGGGACTTTTCACCATGTTCCTCATTGAAGGTCTGCTTACTTTTTGGCCTCATTCTGCTTGTTCTTAAGTCACAGCTCCATTCATATGGTGAAAACTGGACTGCCCAGATGTTTTTATTCTTATTGTGTAACCATAGAAAACTTGGGGAACTGACAGCCACAGAGGAATACAATGGCGTGTTTTTGGGTTTTTTTCCTCAAGACCATTTTCTTGCATTGGTGCTGAAATTCCCCCAGGTATCCTTGACAGTGTTCAAGAAGGTATTGTTTCTAGGATTTTCTCCTCTTAAAAAACCAAACAGAACCACACAAAAAAGCCCAACCCCATGCCTCCCACTGGTGACTTAAAAAGTTATGAGGTGGGTCCTGCTCTTGAGCTCACAATAACAGGTCCTGGTGGACATCTGAGGGTAATGCCCTTTTTAGGGATGTTATGAATGCTTGTGGTCATAGATTTGCAGGTTACCCTCCTAGCAAATGAATTTGAGGGATGTATCCCTTCCTATTGAAGGGAGTCTATTCTTTGCATTTCCTTTGGCACCTGTTGGCTGCAGCCCTGGCTTCTTCCTGGGCTTGGTCTCTGTGTATACAAGCTACATTTCTGCTCACCTCCTGTGGAGCTAGAGTTTTACTGTCCAGATTGTTTGTTTCTGTGTTCTCCGTACACAGAGCCCTACCCTTTTTCCCACACGATTCACATGACTGAAAGCACTCGGTTTCCTTACTTAAACTAGTCTAACAACTTAGGTCTTTGGGGACTTCAGCTGGCATCACAGCAAGTGCGGAATCTATAGAGTCTGCAGGGTCTGAAGTGAGGGACCCTTTTGTATGCAGTGCAAGATAAAGATCTGTATAAAATAGAAAAGCTTTATATTTGCTGGCTTCCTTTTAGCTATTTGGGCTTAGACTTCCCTAAAGGGCTTCCTCTGGATGCTACAGCATGCCCCACAAATTGCTTAGGCATTCAGTTCAGATCTAATTGCCAGTTTAATTAATTATCTTCTCCTTCCTAGTAGGAAAAAGGTTTTCTACTTCCGTGCTTTGTGAATTTCCCCACCCAGGTAATCACAGTATTTATAAAGGCTGGTAGCAACACTTTGCTTTATCTGAAGTACAGTAATTTCCTAGCAACTGTTTCCTGCAGGGGAATGGGAAGAACTAGTCAGCATGTCACATAGGACATCTGGTTGCAGAATGAACTGGAAGCACTTGAAAAACACAAATAATTTTAATCTGAAGTATGGTGTTGAGCTGAAAACAAAGGGATAAACACTGGCTGGGGTGGGATGAATGGAAACAAGAAGTGGTGCTGAATCCTCTGTGAAGTAGCCTCCCAATACAAGCAACAAAGGTGCTGCTTTTAATACACTTTATCATAAAGATACTTGTACAGTCAGTATTGTTTATTATGGGATTTTATAGCAGGGTCTGACTTGTGACATCTTGTCAGTTAAGGTTTTCTAGCTTCTACTATTAACGAAGACAAGAGGCTTTCACTTGGTGGGTCATTAAGGTTTAACACCCTGGGTGTGGCTGGGAGGTGAGGTTGAATTTGTGAATATGTGGCCAGGACCCTATGTACAAATAGCTAAAGAGAGTCTGTTTCTCCAGGAAAATTATTAGAGAACATTTTCATATTCTCTTAGAATTTGCTAATAATTTCCAGTGGATGCAAGGGGCTGTCTTTTGCTTTCATCCTTCCAAAACATTTGGCAATGCTGCTTGAATGCTGTGTTTCTTTTTTCTCACTGACCCCAGCAGTCTCAAAGATCAGTGGGAATCTCAATATCTCTCTGCTTCCTCCTGGGACTGAGCTGCTTTCCTCTGTCCTGTGTGTTGCAAGGAGCTGTCTGGTGTAGTCAAGCTAAGTGAAAGATTTCCTTTTCCTCTTGCTCTGTTTGGCTTGATGACATCTAGCAATGTTCTTTACCCCTCTCTATGTGTGACAAGATTGGCAGTACTCAACTGCCCTTTTCCTGGCTAGGTTTTGAACCACAGAATCTCAGCCGTTCCTCAGTTTCCCAGCTTTTGGCGTATTTTTTACTAGTTTCTTGATTTTGCCTTGATGTCCTCACAGAGGAGAAATTGAGAACTTCCTCCCCACAACAACGTACTATTTCTTTCTGGGATATGCTCTGTTAGATCATGTATAAACAACCTGTCTTTGATACTCTCCCTCCTCTTAGCTGAGGTTTTTTTTACGCCGTAGGCAAAGCACTGAGAATCTTGTGGAAACCGAGACAATGTTTTCAAAGCTGGGAGACTGCAAAAACCTATTTTGAGCCGTAACAGGTGCTATTGGACATACAGAACAGCTCAGGGGACTTGCACTTGAACTAGAACTATAAATGCTTTGCACTTCTTTATGTCTCTGAAACAGGGAGTAGGTTTCCTATAGGAACTGGAAACTGGCAAGGGGGTTAGTGGATGTGTATGTAGGTCACTGATACTCACAACTCTTCTGTGTAAGATTTGCTGCAGGGAAAGGGTAATAGCATATCTTTGGTAGGATAAGGCTCATGATGGCAAATAGGTAGCCTAAAATCCAGCCCTGATATATGAAGTGGGCCATGTTGACCTGTGGCTCACTTGAAACTGGAGCTTTTACAACTCTATAAATTCAAGAATTCCAAGCCAGCATGTAAACTTGTACACTCTGTATTGGTCTTTTTTACCTTCTGTAACACTTTTGTCTTGAAACACTTTTGTAGTCTGTGAAAACAGTCTGGTCAGTGGTTCTCCAACTGTAATCCCACAATTCCTGACATGTTGTCTTCATCCCCTACCTTCCTTTTCCTTCCCTATTGCTGCCTAGCAGCATTATTTCACACTTAATTTCACAGAAGACCTTTTGTTGCCCTGCAAGCTTTCACAAATCCCAAAGCAGCCATTCTTCTGACAGCATTGCTGTTCCATCCCACTAGCATGAGCCGTGGTAACTGCTGTCACCTTCAGGGTCTTTTCTTGTTCATCCCATCTGCCCTGGTCCCAGCTCACAGCTGGGTACTACGTGGCTGTTTTCTTTCCTCCTGCCAGTACTCTTCCAGCAGAGGTGCTAAGTGATGCACACACACACAGAGGCTTTCACACTGTTCTGTATGCAGTTACATTGCTCACAGACTGCACCAAGCACAAGGAGCTGGGGAAAGATTAGTTCGCCTGTACGCTATGGGGCCTTTCTCTTCCACTACTGATGGGTTCTGTTGGCTACTAGTGGACTGTTTTCCTCCCACTCCCAAGTAATTTGTATTTCTTTGCCCAGTTCACTGTTGGCTTAATGGCAAGTGTCTTAAATGTTACTTCTCCTCATCATCATCACACCTGCTGGAAAGAAGACAGAGGGAACAGTCAGTCTCTTTTCTGCAAATTCCTTAACTAAATGATCACAGAAGTTTAATCCCAGCCTGCCAGAGTGGTGACACTGCCAACAAACAATGGTCTGTGTTCCTCTTGGTGCTCCACAATGCAACAATTCCTTAAAACCAGCTCTACGACTGTCAGTGGTGAATCGTACTCTGTGGACTCAGCTGTCTCTTCAGTTCTAATATATGTACGTAGCACTGCAATGTGCGTAGCTTTCTTCAGGTTTGTGCTGCAGGCCTGCTGTCTCCTGGACCAAGAAACCCCCTGATTACCACCTCTTCTATTTTCATCAGCCCGCTCACCTGTCTACCCAGTAGTTGTCTGCCTTTTCCAGTCTGTCTTTACAATTGCACCCATAACTGAGTACTCAGCTGGGCTGTATGGCATTATATGCTCTTGGTTTCTTTTGTATGTGTTTTAAGTATAGTTATCAAAGCAGGAGGAACAGAATGATTATTTAAATTTATTTTTTTCTCTGTTATGTTGCTTAATCTTAATGGACCTTAACAAAGACATGCTAGTTGCATCTTGGAACTTTGTCCAGTGATGGTGTGCAAATCAGGCATGTATTTAGGCCATGTCACCAACTCATCAATTGCATTTCTCTTGGTAACTCACCCTGGACTGAATTCTTCCTAAAGAATATTTTGTTGTGCAATGTGGAACACTCTGGCTTGGGAGTTTTCCAGCAAGTCCATGCTGTGCGTTATAGAATGGAAAGCTCTGGAGATAGGAGTGATGTACCTTGACCTCTTTCCTTACTCGTAGTAATACCTCTTTAGATTTACCAACTAGCCATTCACATCGTGACCCTTGGGTGAGCAAGACATGAAGTGGTGGCCATTGATGGAGGCTGGTGTTGATGGAAGAAAGTATGCTCTGAATGCAGATCATCCCTGACCTGTGAGCAGCATTAGCATGGGAGAGATTGAATAAGAAAGTGAATATAAAAAGGAGCGAGAGGCTGAGGGGCTGTAAGAAGAGGAGACAGGGTGAAGAAAGAAGCGGGTTTCTTGGAGGGCAAGATAAGAAGCTAGAGGCTGCCATCCAACTGCTGCATTCATATCAGAGAGTCACAGTCTTCACTCAAATTCTTTGCTGGAGCTGCAGCCAGCACAGACAGGATCTTGCATCCGTTGCATACTGGAATGCAGGACAAAGCCCTCAGAATTGTTATGGTTTGATGCAGAGCCAGAACGAGGAGGGCAAAAATCCTTCAGCCCAGAGCTGTGTTGCACTGTGTGATGCTCCAGCTGAAGTCAGTGCCTGTATGAGCACCTTTGATGCACATCACTGCTCAGTGGAGATTGGTCCGAGAGGCAGGGCAGTAATTTGAGTCAAAGCCATCTCCATACAGGTAGGCAAAAATAATTTTTCCTCCTCTCTCTGTTACTGATTTCTCTAGTGCTGTCCAGCTCTTGATATGAATTACAGTAGATTCAGGGTTATTTGAATTTACAACCTACAATAGCTGAATTATTGTTATGCCTTAATTGGCTGCAGATCAGCAATCTTGAAACCTTCTTCTATTGCTCTCTCCCCCTAATCCCCTTCGTGCTCCTCCCCAGAGGGACCAAAGTACACTGTCACACTGTCTTTGACAAGGAAGTCCTAGGTGATTTGGGGGAAGGGTGAGGCTGCCTTCACATCCTGTAGCGATAAAAGAGAATGATTTCTTAGTAAAAGAAAGGTGGCAGGCTCAAAAAGGAAAGGAATATAAAAATAAAACATAATCTTTCTTTGCATCCACTTTGTTCCCCAATAAACCCCTACCTACAAAGATGCAAAGAGGTAGGTGCAAGAATAATGTGTCTGCAGGGCAACACAGTGTCTCAGCACTGGTGCATTGTGCTGGCAAGGAATAGCCAGAAAACAGCCTAGGTGAAGGAAAGCTTTGGGCCACGTTAAGGTGAAACATTAGCCTTGCCTTTTATTCTTAATACACCCAAGCTGCTGGCAAGCACTGCTGTGCTTAGGTGGGAGCAGGAAAAGCAGAACTGCTGGAGAGAGAGCTCATTGAGGTTGTGTCCATGCCAAGGAGTGGATTTGAACAGAGGCCCATGGAACATGAGTTGCTGCACTCCAGGCTTAGCCTGCCAGGAATGAGTGGCAGAGGCAGGACTGGATTTGGCATGGCTTGATTGGCACATCAGCCTTGGCAGGTAGTATGTGCCAGAGACAGAAGTTAAACTGCACACTAAGGTGAAATCTGAGCTCTCTCTTGTCCAGACACAAACGGACATCAGGAGCACAGGGGAAGAACCCGAGAAGTTTCTGTCTGGCATGGTTTGCGCTGGTAGGGACAGTCTGCTGAATCAGCATGTTCTATGAGCTGGAAATAAAATTCATCCTGCCCCCTGCCAGCACTTCATGCAGATCCAAGACACTGTTCCCAGAAGCATCCCTAAATATGTTAGCAAGGAAGCAACTTGTCTACATGTTTTGCAGCAAGAAAAGGGTGTCAGCTGGTGTGGCATTGTGCTGTGAGCCTGGGTAATGGCTCTCCTGAAGGAAAAGTTGCAGAGTACAGGACTGACTGGCTTAATCTGCTGACTGGTAGGGAGGACGTTCTTCTTCCTGACTCTGAGGAAGCTTGCAGGGAAGACCCAGAACTGGAATCAAATGAACCACAGGGCTGAAGTCATATAATACAGTGCAGTGCCCTTCATTACAGCATCCTCTTTAGCAGGGACAGTGGGCTGGGAAAACTACAGTTCCCAGAACCCTTTTGAGCATGTCCCTGCAAACTACTGTTCCCAGAACGTTTTAATGAAACAGAGAGAATATGTATGGAAATAAATGCCGATGGTTTATGCATAGTGTCCTGCACCTCCTAAGAGCTGGCTGGTCCTTGATTAGTGGAAAAGAGGAGAAAAAACAGGGAGCATCAGCACGGTGGTGCTGTGGTTCTGTCCACTCCTGACATCTGCGGCCATATCCTCCAGCACAGAGCGTCCTTCCCCCCCTCTGGGCTCCCTTGTCAGCCGCAGGGAGGACCCTGGCCGCCGAGAAACAGGGCTGCTATGGAGGGAAAAGCAGATGAAACTACAGATCCCGGCATTCCCTGGCAAGCAGCACCTGCGGCGGTCTTAGCACGCCTGCAGAGGACAGGGATGAGGATGAGGATGGAGGGCGAGGAGGAGATGCATAGTGCTGTGGGGCTAGGCTGCATCTGGGACACCTCGACACCCGCTGGCACCCAGGTCAAGTGGGTGAGGCTCAATGTGGGGGGCACCGTCTTCCTCACCACCAGGCAGACCCTGTGCCGGGAGCAGAAGTCTTTCCTGTGTCGTTTGTGCCAGGGCGAGGAGCTGCAGTCAGACCGGGTAAGGCAGCTGGGTCGCCTCCCCCACCCCTGTCCCCGCCGACCATGGGGAGGGCTGGAGAGATGCGGGAATGAAATCAGACCACGGCGGCTGTAGGAGCAGCTGTGAAAATGCCTGCTCTTTCTTCCATGAAAGATTTCCCCATTGCCAGATCTCACCTTGCTGAGTTGCAGCCCTGCACCTTTCTACCACTCAACCTTGATCCCTGTAAGGGGACTCTTCTCTTTTCCTATGACATGGAAAAGAAAACCCATTGCCCCCTCACACCTGCTTTCCCACATTTCTATCACCCCACATCCCCTGGGTCTCCCTCCCAGCTGTATCTGCTTGACTCAGCCTTATCACCTGTAAGGGGACTCTGCTGTCTTGCATCAGGCCTGTGTGCATAATTGAGGAAGGAGATTGGAACCTGGGTTTTTTTGCCTTTCTCAGCTGGGTTGGTCCATCCCAAGGTGGTCAAGCTGAGCATACCAGTAAAAGAACTGAAATCCAAGCTGAGATAAATTGACTAGTGACTCTCCAGGGCCCATAGTTTCCAAGAAGTCTTAGCAATAGTGGACATTTTTGCCTTGGTTTGCATTTTCTTATACTCTAGAGCATTTGATGGTTGGTTACAAGTTTCCCCACAGGATTTTTCTCCTCGTGGTCTATCTCTGTTGTCAGGATGAGACTGGTGCATACCTTATAGACCGAGACCCCACTTACTTTGGACCCATCCTGAATTTCCTCCGTCATGGGAAGCTGGTCCTGGATAAAGATATGGCTGAAGAGGGTGAGTTACAGATCTCAGAAACTTCCCACTTAATATTGCTGCTGTAGCTGGGACATGGTAGGACTTGTTGACCTCAACTCTGATTCTCGTTCTAGAGACTGAAGGGGCTTGGAGTATGTGAGGAGGACATCCTACAGCTGCTGTAGCTTCACAACTGTTTGTTCAACAGGGGTGTCATAAAATGGAAGCAGGCTCTCAGCCTCAGCAAATCATTTTATTATTCATTCCTGATCTTCTTTTAACCAGACTCTGTGACTGAGTTTTCTGTTAATGACTGAGTGTTTCTAATTAGGAATGGAAACTCATAAGACCAAACAAAATCAAGCTTATCTCTTCAACTGACTGTAATAAAGACCACTGTTATTCAGTGCCATGCAGTGTTTGCTGCTAGTGCCTACAGCAATTCTAGTGGAGCAAGCCAGACAAACCAATCCTTTATTTGAGGATGACAGAGGGTCCAGTAGGATAACCCACTAACATCATGGTCTTACCAGCCAGCGGTCCCCAATGCTTCATTCTTTTTTGGATGACAGAGTCTAACAAGGAGACAATTCCAACAACAGGCTGTGCTGTCCAGCCCTTGCCAAGCACAGTTTCTGCATGTTTATTAGTCTTCTTGCCTCTCTCTCTTACACTGTTTTACGTACTAGAAGTTAACTGTTCTTCAGTGTTGCCTTATGAGTAGCAGTTCCAAAAATATATTTAAGCAATGGTACAGAACTGTAACAAACACAGTCCTGAGGTGTTTCCTACTTGACATTTCTTGTAATCCTGAGGTCAGGCAGAGTTCATCCACACGTGTTATCATTAAATCTGAAGCTTTAATAGAGTCCCATTCATAGCTTAGTGTTGTCTTTTCTTCCTCTGCAGACACTTAGGCTGGCATAAAACTAACTCATTAGACAATTCACAAGTAAATGAGGAGCTTGGAAGAGGTAGTGAAGGGTCAATCTTCCCACCTGCATTGTCTGTGTACCGACTTGGGGATATGTGAGTGTTAACTCTTAGCTGCTTTTTTCTCACCAGCCCTCTGGGATCCCATCTCCCTTTCCTTTAAGGTCTGTTAGTAAACAGGTGAGTCTCGGGAGGGGTGGCAGATACAGCTACCTTCAAGAAAAATAAACCCAAACCACTTCTCCCTTTATTTGCTTTGAGGTGAAGTGGAAGGGAGAGAACTGAAAAGCATCTAAAATCACATGGGGCTTTAAGGTGGGTACAACTCCAAGTGGCCCTGAAGGAAAGCTGGAATTTGCTAGGATCTTTTGGTGACAAGGTCAGAACAAGTTGTTGTTCTCTGCCTTAAGAGGAAGACCTGATAAAGAGTGAAGCTGCAGTGTTGTTTCTCCCTATGGAGATCAGAATTGATCTTTTGCAAGCCAGAAAACAAAGATGGGCTATTAACTTTTTGTCTTCAAGGTCCTTCTGTCTTTCTTTCTTAGGGGTCCTAGAAGAAGCCGAATTCTATAACATTGGTCCTTTAATCCGAATAATCAAGAATCGACTGGAGGAGAAGGACTACACAGTAACTCAGGTGTGGAGAAGAGTGGCAAGGAAAGATAGCGTGAGGTGGAAGAATAAGGGAATGTGGAAATGGAGGGGTGAGCCTAAAGGGAGGGCAGACCTGAGAGAAGCAGGAAGGAATGCAATTAATTGGAGTCTCTGTGCTAACATCTACCTATCAAAATCTTTCAGGGAACAAGGTATCACCATCTTTAAGTTACAGACTTGTTTAGCATCCCCAGTAGTAATGCTGATTGTAGCCTCTGAAACCAAATCAGGTCTTCTAGCTTTTGGAAGAAGTCAGGTGGTTGCTGTGATATATAGAAGAATGGTCATGAGGAGAGTGAATGTGTGGGGAGTCCTGAAAGTGTAACCACAGTGAAGAGCATGGGGTTACCTGTAGAGAAACATGGAGGGAAAGTATGAAGAGATGTCTGGGGAAAACAGTGAGACATAAGTCCTGTGGCACAGTCATACCTTGTTTTGGCCAATACCCTTTTGAAAACTGTCTTCTGGGAGTAGTGGTGGATATTCCACTTTTCATCATGTCTACCTCAGGATGTAAGCCTCCAGCAAACAGTCACTTTACACTTGCAAAACCTTGTCAGCACTTCTGGCATTTGCAAATATGATTTTGTAATAACAAATGCAAATGCCCTGTTGAAAGAACACAGCATCTTCAGGGGACAATGCAGGATGCTCTCAACTCTCATCCTCCTCTTCAGAAATGATACTGTTGTTCTTGCTTCTCATAACATCATACTAGAAATGAGAGGTGTGATTTCCACTCCCTTTTAGCCTGAGACCTGGGGAAGACTGGGGAAGAGAACAGGTTTGTCAAAGAGGGGTACTACCACTTTCTTCTGCAGGAGGGCAACAGCCTCTAGGATCTGACTGTTGTCAATATACTCTAATTTTCCTGTCAGGTGCCTCCAAAGCATGTCTACCGTGTGCTACAGTGCCAAGAAGAGGAGCTCACTCAGATGGTTTCCACTATGTCAGATGGATGGCGCTTTGAGCAGGTATGAAGATGGTAGAGGAGACTGGGCAGGAGTTCCCTTTTGGGGAAAAGATCATGGATGTTATAGAGTCCCCAGGCAAGTCACCTTCCCTCTCTGAGAATATTTGGTCTTCCATTGATGATGCTGCCACACCGTCTCTTGCCGCTTCCCTAGAAATTTAGAGGATGCTGTGTGAGGTTAAGCCTTTTTGTATCCTGGCTGACTCCTCTCTTGGTTCTCTGTGCTCACCTTGTTTTACAAGACCCTTCTATTGAGAGTAGGAATTGGACTCCATTCATGGAGTCCACCATGCATAGTGGACTTTCTGCCTTGCTCATTGTAGGAAGTGGATGTTTGCACTAGCAGACACTTGTGCTTCTTCTCTCATCTTTTCTAGCTTGTGAACATTGGTTCATCCTATAACTATGGGAATGAGGATCAGACAGAGTTCCTGTGTGTGGTCTCCAAAGAGTTGTACAACTCACCTAATGGTCTGAGCTCAGAGCCCAGTCACAAAGCCAAGGTAAGACCAACTCATAGATCTTGCCTATGAGATTCTTCACTCCTTTTTGCTCCATCTTTCTTTCCTTCTCTCCACTTTGGCTGTGGGTCACCTCAGTGGTGAAGCACATAGCACTGTACCCATTGCCCCAAAGGAGGAGTGTATGTGTTGAGGGTGGTGGTGTCTGGTTGTGTGTGGCAAATAGCTTTAGCAAGTGACCCTGGCACTTTGATGCTACTCTAACATCACCCTCATGCTTCCTCATGACCATGCTGTGTGTGTCACTGACCTGATGGAGTATCATTTCCTTGGAGATTTTACAGCATTTTGTTTCCTTTTGCTGAGTCCCAGCCTAGGGGACCAGTGCATGATGTCTTGTAGATACCTTGGATATAGGAAAGAACACTAGTGACTGATGGCAGTTGTTGGGCAGTGGCATCACAGCATTTGCAAGTTAGGTAGAGTTAGGTAGCCCTGATGTGATGGTACAGAGGAACACAAGTCTCTGCTCCCTGACCCAGAGCTATCTCGGCCACGGGGGTAAGTCCCATTTTATTCTGATGTCATAATCATTGCCTTATTCCCTTGTGTGTCAGAAAGAACTGCCATGTCTCATCTTGCAAGTGTCTCCTACTCTTTCTTTCCTTTGTCATGCTTGTTGGGCTACAGAGCACAGAGGAGGACCTGGAGGAGGAAGAGCAGGAGGAGGAGGCAGAGGCAGAAGCAGAGGAGAAAGGTGCAGCAAATCCTTGAGGAGATTATAAAAATAACCCCCAAGCATAGACCAATCAACCTTTCTGGTGAGACCTCACAGCTAGCAGCAGGGAAGGAGAAGGGCAGGTGTGGGGGCAGTCCTCTCTGGGAACCACAGTCTCTCTGGAGATAAAGCTGACAGGGGAGATCAGTTACTGTGGCTGCTGCTTTGTATTTTAAACACTTTGCTTTATTTTCAGTTATATTTTTATTTGCAGACTGTCCATCAATTCAGAATTGCACTGAACTCTTCCTCCAGACCCTCTCTCCTACTCCTCTCTTGGTCCATCCCAGTATTTTCACCTACCTCCCACCTTGCCCCACTCCCCAGCCTCCAGCACCTTTCCCTCTGCTTTCTTTGCTCCTGCCTGGGGCCCTGTTTCTCTCTGCTCCTCACTTTTCCTCCTCTGCAGGTACGTTACCTGTCTACACTCTCAGCTCCTGCCAGCCTGAGCTCTGCATGAGTGACTCACTTCCCTCCCATGGGTATGGCCTCGGTTTGTAGTGCATCGGGAGGGGAAGGAGTTGGGGGGGAGGTTGAGTCGTTCCTAAGGTGGCTTTTCTGTTTCTCATCTTTTCTGTGCTTTTACTCACCAAGCAGGCCCTGTGGCTCTGGACCAGAGGCTGTGGCAGCAGAACAGGGGTGCAGCTGGGTGAAACGAAGAGGGGTGGAAATGAATCCAAAGCAGACAGGGGTGGGACGGGGAAGTGGGGGAAGTCTGCCACGTGTCTGTTGCCTGACACGAAGGCCAGATCGCTCCTCCAGACTGAGAACCGATGCTCCTTTGCCTGACAGCCTGAGCAGTTTGCAGAAAGCAGACGGTTATTTTCCGCTTCCTATTTTCACTTTTTGGTTTTTTCCCCAAACTACCTCTGCCAGCCTGGGGGAACAGTGAGAAGAGGGTGGTGAAGGCAAAGAGGAAGTGGCCAGTCTCTCTGTCCAGCTGCAAAATGAGCCTTTGTGTTTTATCTGCCACTCAGGGAGGCTTCCTGGCTAGCACGCATGGGGCTGGGTGCAGAAAGCTTTGGAAGGAGAACTCCTGTCTCTTACTAGAAAACCGTGGGTTTCTTATTAAACCAGAGATGCTCAGAGCCACTATCTTTCCTACTGGAGGGCACTCATTAGCTGGCTGACATTTCTCTCTTGCTCTGTTCAAGAGCCTCCTTGTCCATGGCTGTGGGACCTGTGTGTTATTTTCTTAAATGTCTGTGTATGTTAATCACATGGGCTTTGTCTCTGTTCTCTCAGTCCTCTGTGTTTTTCTTTTTATTCTGGTCTCATTTCTGTTGTCATTTCCATTTTCCTGTATCTTCTCCTCCCTTCCATTCTCAGTGGGGTTTTTTTCCTCTCTCCCTCTCCTTCTGTAGCTGTTGCAAACCAGAGGTCTGAGGATGTGATCCCAATACTCCACTACTGCCTTTTAATTTCTGGTTATATTTTTATTACTGTACTGCAATGTAAGGCAGCCCCTTGGCGCCACGATGACACTTCCTGGGTCCCTTTACTCTTCACATGCAGCCATTCTGCACCATGGAGGGCCGAGCCTGAGCCCTGGAGGGGGGCAGATGCTCCAAGGAGCCCCTGGGCTGCGGCAGGAGCTAGAGCCCACGGCCCCCTGCCTTGCCGAGCAGACTCACTTTCCTTAATGTCACAGTGGCCCCTGCCGGGGACATCAGTGATCTGCAGCCTGCAATCTCTTCCTGAACATCATGGATGCGACTGATGCCCCGAGATGGTGGCAGCTGCTGTAGGACTAGTCTTTTCCCATTTTGTTGTTGCAGGCAGCTGGTCTAGGGCTGTGGCCAGAAGGCAAATGCAAAGCCAATTCCCTTTTCTAAGCCCCCTGCACTGCTCGCAGGTTATCCCTGTGCTGGCTGTCATGCTCCCTGAGGCTTCTCTCCCCGTCCCCCAAAGCAGCCTTGTGTCAGCAGATTGAGGAGGGGACCGGCTGGATGCCCAGATATTGGGAACACACTGCCACCAATGTCCTCTCTGGTAGCTTGAGATCCCTGCCTAAGCTAGTGGGCTGTTTTCTTCACTGCTGTGTTTGAGGACACCAGATTGTATTTCCTGAATAAAATTCCAAGTCTGGTCCTCTTTGCCACCTTTCATTTCAAGCAATAGATATTTGCTAGTGATAGAAAGGAACGGGAGCTGGAAGAGTTTGGATTCATCACCTGGAGTTACAAGAAGCTGTCTGTGCTGCTCCTGTCTTTTGGTCTCCCTGCTGCATCCCCACTGCAGGCAGGCTCCACAGCAGGTGTCCTTATTGCTATCTGTGCCCCTAAATCACAGCAATAAATGAGAACCACCTATCCAGCTATGTATTGGCCCCATTGCTCCTGGTGAAAAGCCAAGAGGGAGGGTAGGGGTATTGAAACTTGTGCCAAATGCTAGTGCCAGGATTGGAGTCTGGCCAAAGAGCTACAACCCCTGAGATAATTTTTAACAGAGTAAGCCAAACTGGAGCCAAAAGCCCCCTAAAATTAATTTTATCTCTAATTCCAAAGAATGTCCCATTGTATACACACACACGCATATATGGATGTATGTCTTTAGTAAAAAAACAAACCTGTAGCAATGAGTGTTTAAGCACTGTGCCCTGGAGCCTTCTTCACCTCTTAGATTCTCTGAGTTAGGAGATGGTAGCAGATGAGAATCCCTCAGAGGTATTTAGAAGGGTTGAGGGGAGGGGATGAAAGGCTGCTCCAGAGCTTTTACTGAGGGGGCTGGGGCCTTTTCCTGTGCAAAATGCTGGGTGCTGCTCCAGCAGTGAGGCAGGACATGCGATTGGGGTTGTGATTATGGACTTGTTCCTAGGAGTCAGTGAGATGTGAAGACTTGTCTGGCTGAGCTGAGCAGCATGCGCCAGTTAAGTAAAGAAGCAATTAGGGAGATGGAAGAGGAGGAGTGGTGGGAGGGGAAAGGGGAAGAAGGACAGGCAACAGGAAGGAAGAGGGAGGCAGATTGATTTCACAGTTACTGGAATCTCTAACTACATCAGTCACATTTTCTTTCAGCAAATGTTCCAGCATAAGACTGTGGCTGAATCACATGGTTCATGGTAAGTTCAGCCTTTTAAAATCCTGCTAAGAAGAGCATCATGGGTCTGACAACATCAGTGTAGATCTGGTAGGGAGAAGGCAGAGATGCACTTTTCTCAGCTCATGGTTTGGTTTATCCAGCCCAGCATGTGCGTGATCCTGGTGTATACTCCATAGTGATTTGGTCGTGCACATCCCATTCCCCAGCTGACCAGACCAGCCAGAAACCACCTGCCACTGGGTTCCTTGCAGGCCAGTGGACCTCCAGAATCACCCTAGAGAAAGAAAAATGTATTGATGGTGATCCAGCACCTTCTGCTGGATGATTACACTGGCTTTGAGTCATTCTGTATCCACATTCCTTTATCCCTCCCACCTCATGTCTGGGACATCTGCAATGTCCCTTGCACCTTAGACAGGTATGAAAAACAGTATCCAGTGCAAACATCTGACCCATATTTGCATTCCTTCATCATACTAATTCCTCCCCCTTAGTCAGCTCTCCAGAAGCTGACGGCTCCATTGTCTCCTTCTGCTATGTGTAGCATTTCCAAATATATCAAGAGAGGGAAGCTGGTGGAATTTAACTGAATACCCAGAGGCATAGGAGGCATAGAAATTCCTTAAACTTGATAGTAATGAAGAAACAGACAGATTACTGTCTATGACAGATGCTAATGAGGCTGAGGGAGAAAGAGACATAGACTTTGGAAGTAGGAGGCAAAGAGCAGAAAATGGACTGAAATGAGAAAAGGAGAAATTTAAGTGCATAAAGATCCTGTTGAAGGCAAAGAGCTGTTGTTGGCCACTAAGGCCAGAGGAAGAGTTGGGGCGGTGAGGCATTTTTTTTATTGTTTTACCCTCATTTCAGGCCATTTAGACTACTTTGGAAACTTGGGGCATATGTCAGCTCCAGTAGTCAACTCTGATCCCACAGCCCCTGTTACCTGGCAGGCATCTTTCTTGCCCTTGTGGTACCCAGCACACAGCATTCTGGGAGAGATGAGATAATGATAGGCTTCACTGCAGATGTCCTGCTGGATGAGCTGCACATCCACCTTCTGCAGAACATTGCTGATGTGTCCTGAGGAGCAGAGCACCAAAAGCAGTGCAGGTTAGCAATGGTAGAGCTTCCTAACATTTACCATGCCCTTCTCACTGCATGCTGAAAGCTGCCATCTGAATTACTGTTCTGCTCTCCATTGGCATCACAGTTTCTGACTTGTATCAGAGCACTTCTCCCACATGGAAGGAGTGTTGAAGGTCAGGCTGGATGGGGCTTCAAGCAACCTGGTCTAGCAGGAGATGCCCCTGCCCATGGCAGAAGGTTGGAACAAGATTTTCAGTCCCAACAATTCTGTGATTATATTCTCTGATCCAGTCCTTGTCTGAAGAAGAGTGATTTTTAGTCTCTGCTGTCTCCAACCAGGATCTGACCCTGGGGAATGACCCTTCCTGAAGAGGTATTTTAACCTTTAGATGAAGGAAAAAACATGCTGTCCCCATGTAGCTTACCAGATTCTCATGATGGCCTCTATAAATCAGGTAACTTTGGCCAACCTTGATTTAACCCCAAATCACAAGAGGTGAGGAAGTCACAATGCTTTAGACCGAACAGAAACCTATTCTGCCTACCCTACATCTGAACCTATATTTCCACCTTCACTCTTCTAAAGTAGGCCACCAGCAAAGACCTTGGACCTACCACCTTCCTTGAGGGCTCCCCAGCCAGTGATCCAGCAACGAAGGCCAGGCTCAAAGAGGTGAGAAGGGGCAGGCAAGCAAATGGGTTGGATTAAGGGTGAGATGATCACAGGATGGTCCAGTTGGAGCAGGGCCACGTCATAATCATGGCTATCCTCCTCATAGTAAGGGTGGAGGAAGAGGTGGATCACCTTGAAGGACACCTCTGTGTGGCTGGTGGCATTTTGTAAATGTTTGCCCAAGTAAACTGTCCAGATGGAGGCAGAGGCCAGTCTGTAGGACACAGCAGACAAGATAATTCATTACATGAACATAAAAAGCCTGGTTGCTTCTATCAGAGACATTTGAGGAATCTCTAATATGGATGATCACCTCTCTCAGAAAAGCCTCTTTTTTAATTTGACTAATGGTTTCAAGCTAATTGGGACATCTCTTGGATGCATTTGATGCATTTGGACCAATGTGGGACCAATTTTGGGCAGACATTCATACACACAAACAATTGGCTCATATTTGCTTATTTTTCTTAGCAAAGCAAGCCAAAAATTGTACATACATTAGGCAAACAAGCAGAGCTGGTTGTGTGCAAGTGACTGGTATGGCAGAGAGCAAGATCTGAGCTGCTGAACTGTACGGAGGAGGAGACACAGAGAAGGGGAGAAATCTCTGAGCAGATGAACTGCTAAGAAGCAGGAAGAGAAGCTCATTGAAAGGCACAACAGCCCTTTACAGAAACTACTCTTACTCATACCCTCTTGCCACTTACTCGACTTAAATTCTGTCGCTGATATGCACATGCATACACTTATTCCATCTAAAAAGGCTGTGTTAACTCTATCCATCCTGCATTGAGATCTCTAGGATGGCCAAATTCAGCCCATGTGGACTATTTAAAAGGTCCAATCCAGTGCTGGTGATCTTCTTTGCAGATTTGTAGGGCTGAAGAAGGATGACCAGCAGCTCCTTCTCCCAAAGCTCACATGACACCAGGAGGGGAAGCACTGTAGTAGTAGCTGGGAAGGTGGGAAATCCCCACTCCTTCACTGGTAGATGAAAAGGGGAGTCTGGAGGAGGTGGATACTGAGCCTGGGGGTGCACACTCCTTCCATCAGAGCTGTAGACCTGCCTCATTCTCTCTTCATCCCAGTTTGAAGGAATGAGTGAATACCCCTGATGTGCTTGTTACTGCCACTGTTGTGGCATGTACACTGGGTAGAAGAAACTAGAGAAGAGGCTGTACTTTCTTCTGAGAGGGGAGATGCTGGGGATGGGCAGCATGGGGGCCAAACAGCATCCTCTGCAGGTAGTCCCGTCCTGACCTCATCCTAGCATGCACTGACACCACGTTTGTGACAACATGGGCATAAGCTAGAGCCAAAGGAAAGGTGGATTTGTGAAGACTCTTACATTACCATTGCTCTCCTAAAGCTGCTCTCTGATTCCTGACACTGCCCTATTTTCTCTGCACGCACAGCTAAACACTAGTGCATGTATTCAAACTCTTTTTCCAGCTCCAAGCCACCAAGAAGCATAACACAGATGCCATTTTCACAAGCTGGGTGATCCTTGCATCATGCATGACATAGAAAGCAACCCAAATCCTTCTCTTGTCCAGCACACTCCCCTTTCCAATTACCTCTCATCCTGGAAGCAGTGTGCGGCTGAGACCACCCAGCGGTCAGCAATGAGTGTTCCCCCGCAAATGTGGCGTCCCCGAACATGCAAGCTGGCCTGCCAGGGCCATTCCCCTTCCACAGAGTTTGCACCACCCACGATCCTACTGAGAGGGGCTTGCAACCCGCAGTCTGAGGAAGAGGAGACACAGTGGGTACTTCAAGGAAGGAGGGAGACATGATATACTGTGCCTGTCCTTCCTTTCTTACTTAATTGACTGAAGAGATTGACCTCTAATCTCTTGACTCACCCAGCCAGCAGATGCTTTATGTACTTACTATCCAGAACAGGTCTGGCAGCATCCTTCACAGAAATGTCCTGTCTGTGCTGCCTGCTGTCTTGTTGGGGAACTCTCACAGTCATTCCCATTTGCTGCCCACTGAGGCTCCAGGAAAAACAAGTGAAGACATCAAAGCACAACCTCTCTCCCTAGCAGTGACCATGCACTCAAGGGTGATTTCCCTTTCTGGAGCACTGTAGGATGGCAGTACTTCACATAAGCCAGCACAATGGTCCAACAGGCAGCCTGTGGGGTAGGACCTGGCCTGTGAGTCATGTCTGCTTGGCCTGATGACTGCCTGAAGGAGATGTGGAGCAGCTTTCCAAGGAGTAAAATGCCTGCTCACATGCTCAGCACAAAGAGCTGGCTCATGACTGCTGCCATCATCCCTGCAGGATGTCACAAGTGACATCACTGTCGTTGGGGCTGGGGTAAGGAGACAGAAGTGGAACAAGGGAGGATGGGTGCTTATACTGGGATGGTAGCGGGAAGAGGGGGAACTTGCAGCTACATGGCATCCTGAACCTTCCAGGCTGATGTGCAACTGAGCATTTCCTCACCACAGTGCTTTTCATCGGACAGGTCCTTGCAGTCTACAGTGGTGTCACACAGAGGGTTGGGTTTCTTCACACAGGTCCCATCTTCACAGCGATAGGTGAAAGGACCACAGGGTACCCCTGTGAAGAGAAAGAGGAGACAGGGCGGAGGGAGGGCAGCAATTTGCTAACGCAGTCTGATTTTCTTTGAGTGGAGGAAAAAGAGTTACAATGAGCTTGCAGGAACTCTGTAAATGATGACAGAGGATTTCCCAACCAAGCTTCATAATCTACAAAGCAAACATGAGCAGGTCAGACATGTTAATTTCCAGCTGCTGCACTTACTTCTCAAGAGAGAACTGAGCTACCAAGAGCCTTGGCTCAGGCATGGGAGATGGTGTTTGCCAGTCCAGCACTGTCCTCTCCCTACCTTCACTGCATTTCTCCTCATCACTCCCATTGAGGCAGTCCAGCTGCTGGTTGCAGACTCTTCTGAACTCGATGCATGTGCTGTCCTCATGGCACTGGAACTTCGCAGGGCATACTGGGTGGGAGGGAAGCACTCAGGAATTAAGAATTCAAGACAAGGTGTGAAGTGTGAGGTCAGGGCTCCTAAGGCACTACTAGTAGGCTCTGCAGCCTCTTCCCACACTTTATAAGGATTTGGCATCTTGTATTTATGACCCGCTTTGGTTTAGTGCAACTGTGTGGAATTGAAAGAGGATGTCATGCAGTGTAGGAGCCTGACTTCCTTTCACTCAGGAATCTTAAAATCACAGAATTGGCTAGGTTGGAAGGGACCTTTCAGATTATCTAATCCAGCCATCAACATAACACTGATAAAAACTCTCACTCCACCATATCTATAAATACAAACATCTGCTCATCTTTTGAATACCACCAAGGTATTCCTTAGGCAGCCTGTTCTAATGTGTAATAATCCTTTCAGTGGATTTTTTTCCCTAACATCCACTCTAAACCTTCCCTTATGCAACATGAGGGTGTTTCCTCTTGTTGTAAGCTACATTTGATTTTAGGTCCTTGCTGTTGGTGTTTGCCTGATCTATGTTGTAGGCATGAGTGCATCCTATCCTGTACATTGCTGATGCAACTTTCATTGATTCATGGCTTGGCCTTGGACCTGTGTTATCACTATTGACTTGTCTTGTGCTCACTGGGCTCTTGGTTGACTCTGTGTTACCACTGTCACCAGACCTGCTCTGTTTGCCCTGTTCAGGTTCTGTAGGACTGCATCCTGTCTGGTGAGGTCACTGTTCCTCCTGCCTTGTTATCACCCTCAGCTTATGTGTTACCTTCCCCTGCAGAGCAACGGCTCCTCTTGCTCTCTGATAGGTGAGCCCTGAACAACAATGGGTTTCTCAGAGTACATGATCTCTGCCAGCTGCTCAGGATGGAGATGGTCCTAAGATGCCTGCCCATCACCAGTTTTGACTTCTGCTTATACATTTTCAGGAACTTGTCTTGTGTTTGTGTGTATCTATGTGCAACACCAAACATGATGGGCCGGTACTTCCCAGGTATTTTCTTCCTGTAATGACTATAATTTCTTCAGCAATTAGCACAAGGCTTCCAGATGACTAAAGGCATGTGAAGATGTGAGGAAATGTGAACACTGAATGTGAACTTTTAAAGATGGGAACTGTTTCATACAGCCATGGAGTGAAGAAGGAAAATTATAACAGTGGCAAAAGGGTAAGAAAGGAAGGAAATAATGATGCTTCTATTTTCTATTTAAAATATAAAGGGATATTTGAAAATTTTGGGAAACAAATACTTCTTTTTTATTCAGTCTTGTCTGTGTTAACCCATGGAACTGAATGACAACTGACTGAATGTGGCCAAGAAGCTGAGAGAATTCTAGAAAGGTTATAGGTATTCTCACGGATGTACATGTATCCATGAGGGAAGCAAGCAAGATGTGATCTCAGACAGCTGGATGATAGGACATAGTGTACCATCAGCCAGACCACAGACAATAAAAGCCCCAGCCTCAGCAATCCTATGAGAGCTCTCATATTTCCAGCACTGATTGAAACCTCCTTGAGAAAGATTTCTCCTTCCTTTTAGTTTAGATTTTTCTATACCTTCCTCTGAATCTTTGTGAATGAAGTACTTTCTGCGATGGTTCAGGGATGTGAAAAAACAGCTGTTGGGGACAACTAATGAGAAATTAGTGGTGGCAGTAATGTGATGAGCCCACATCCCTCACATAAGGGATGAGAAAACAGATGAATTAGGGATTTGCAGGTGTACAGGGATGCAGGGAGTGGTGCCCTGCATATTATCATATTAGCATAAGGAACTAATGAATGAACAAGGACAGCTGATGACTAACTGAAGGCTGATGCTCCCAAGCTGAAGCACTGTATGTGGGTGGGCATCTGTGCAGATCAAGTATCACAAGTGGATTGAGGGGGCAGGGGAGAGAGCAGATTGGTGGAGTGCACATGGGGAGGTGTGAGGTTGGAGTACTGGGAGTGGGATGTCTAGTATTATGACAGGGCTGTAGGCCAGGGTTGAGGTTGATTGTCAAGCCTGAGTGGGGGGAAAGCAGGACAAGGTGGGACATAGCCTGGGCAGAGACATCCTTTTGAGTTGCCCAGTGTGGTTGGTATATAGATAATAGGGAGTTCTCCCAGGAAGACTGTGCTGTGCACAGCATTACTGCTCCTTCCAGAGAAAGAAGGATGTGGAGTTTTAACCTCCTGGAGGGGAAGCAGAAGGCTATACTTAGGCCAAATGAATTCTCCCCTTCTCCCCTCAGCTGTGGAAGAGCAAGGGCCTCCAGGAGACAGGCAGCAGCAGAGAGAAGAAATTACTCACCGCAGTTTCTCTCATCCAGCCCATTAGGGCAATCTTTGATCCCATCACAGATTGGGACACACAGGCCATTCACAGAACACAGGAACTCACCGGGACAGGCTGTGAAACCATCAGAGAGTAGTTAGTCCCTAGTGACTGGAAACATCTTCGCAGAAGAACATTGTGGCTTGAAGGTGAAGCGTGGAGGTTCACATCTTCCTGACCACACACATGCTGTAACAGCATGCTGGTGCCATATGCTGCACTCCCTCAAATCTGCCATGTCATCCATTTTGAACATGGGCAAAGGAAACAAGGATCTGTACCAGGAGAAGCAGGCCTTTTTCTCTGCTTCCTGTTGTGCCAATAGGCAAGACCCAGGGCAACCGCCCACTTGGCATGTTATACATATGGTTTCATGATTCCTGAATGATGTGGGGAAGCTGAAATAGATTCTTTGATGTTGTTATTAAAACTTGGTTGAGGCCTTGAAGGGCATTGTTTCAGACACATGTTGGCAGGTGCACATATTCAGGGACTGGTATGCATTACAGGCATCCTTTAGGTGGGAGATGGAGAAACCATGGAAGGACAGACTGTGGGCATGCATTTGCATCTGTGCCTACATGTATTTGTGTGAGGTTTTATTTGTCTCTCACTTGCACAGATTCCAAGGTGTGTAGGAAACAGCTCTCTCTAAGAGCTCTCATAATAAAACCAAAAGTCTTTTCAAGCCACAAATGATCTCTCATTGAATTCCTAAGGCCAATCCCTGATGTCACCCAGGGGTGAGACTGTAGACAACATTTTGGCGCATGGATGCTCTGGCAACAAGAGGTGGGGAGGCAGGGCCACATGTGCAGGAGCAGCTTTGCACATAAATGCCTCTTCTTTTTGGGAGACCAGTGGTGTGAGTGTCACTTAGTTGTGAGTACATGCCTGAGGAGAAAATAAGAACACTGAGCTGTTGGGGTGGGTCCAGAGGAGAGCCACGGAGATGAACAGAGGAACAGAGCACCTCCCTTATGAGGACAGGCTGAAGGAATTGGGGTTGTCCAGCCTAGAGAAGATAAGGCTTAGGGGGGAGCCTCATGGTGACTTGTCAATATCTGAAAGGAGCCTACAGAAAGGCAGGGGTAGGACTTTTCAATAGGATACATGTTGCAAACTGGAAGAGGGGAGATTCAGGCTAGATATAAGAAAAAAATTCCTTATGGTGAGGGTGGTGAGACACTGGAACATGTTGCCCACAGAGAGGTTGTGGGTGCCCCTCTCTGGAGGTGTTTAAGGCCAGGCTGGACAAGGCACTGAGCAACCTGGTTGAGTGGGAGGTGTCCCTGCCTATGGCAGGGGGATTGGAGCTCAATGATCTTTAAGGTCCCTTCCAACCCAAAATATTCTATGATTCTCTGATAAGATGACACCTAGAGCTCACAGAATGTGCCTTCTGTCAATCCTCGCACAAGCCGAGTGCAAGGGGCTGCTGGTGGCCACCACGCCACTAGGGGGCGGGGAAGAGCCTGAACTTACGGTCTGATTGGTTGTAGAGGCTGTAAGCTGCCTGTACGCCGGGGCCGGTTAAGGAGATCTGTGAGGTGAAGGTGATGGTGATATCAGCAGAGGAAGTGACTGGGATCCGCTCCGCGTAGGCTTGCAGGGTCCGCAGGCCACACAACCTGAGCAGCAAATACAGTTGGTATGTCAAGGGCAGGAAGGGAGGAGAAGACAACAAAGTGGGGCAAGGAGACATGGTGAGGCTGGGGTGGAAAGGCTGTCACACAAACTAAATGTAGGTTGGGGCAGCACAACAAGGCTAAATGCTTTCAATATGACATGAGATCCTACTATCTTTGGACATTTCTCAATTTTTGGACAAATGCTGATTCAGGTCACACAAAGAAATTCAGTTCTTACATTTCTCTTCCCCAACAAGCCATGTTGTAGAAATGGTGGCACTGACAGTTCAAGAGAGGAAGATGAAGAGAGAAAATGTGGAAATCCTAAGCCAGGGGATTTGATTCTTCATAGGAAAAGAAGCTGCACTTACAGGAGCAGTGGAGATGGGTAGGTAAGTTAGGGAGGGAAAGAGGCAATTTTGCAGTGAGTGGGAAGAAAAACAAGGCCATCCCTGAGACTGCTTTGAGGAGATGGAAATGCAGCAGCTTTTAGTCCTTTGTACCTAGGCAGTGGTTAGCAGCAGCCCCGGCTACTTACTGGTGCTAATTTTGGGGAGCAAGGGGATATGGAGCTAGGTAAAAGATCTGTACGGAGGTGGATACAAGGCAATGGCACACAGAGATAATATTGCAGAGGTGGTGACAGATGGATCTGCAAACACAGGAGGTGTGGGAGGACACCAAGGTTACATACACAGGAGAAAATTAGGAAACCTGATGCAAACAGCAAGACAGAGAAGGCAGACTGGTTGCTCAAAGCAAATCTGTAAGAAATGTACTCCCTGTGGGGAAGTCTGTGAGTAAGAAAGGTTGAAAAAGAAATAGAAAGAGGTACCAACAGTGGTGGACAATGAGTGTGGTGATAGGCTCTTCTTCCTCAGAGCTGGTGTCAGAAGTAAGCAGGGAACATCCAGAGGTTTAATTTCAGTTTAATCCCAGGTGGGAAGAGAGAGAGAGTGAGAAATGAGGACCCTAGCACTCACCTTCTGTTCTGAATTATCCACTGGCCTTGAGTACATGGCAGGTCATGCTTCTGTCTGCTGAGTGCGTAGGCATCAAACCATAGGGTGACCCCATAGTCAAGAGATGGGACCTGCAGGCAAGGGGATCCAGAGCAGAGTGAAGATAGCTCCTTAGAGTACTGTAACCCACTCCATGCAACAGAAATGAGCATGGTAGACATGAAGGAGAGTGCTGTCAGTTCACACATTACAGCCTGGAAGGAAGCACCATTCAAATTAGGGTGATGCTGCAGCCCAGGGTGTCTCTGCCTCTGATCTCAAAGCATGGTAAATCCTAGAAATTCCTAGCAATCTGATTCTGCTTGGAGAGCTAGCCCCTTCAGAGACAAAATTTCAGATTCCTCCACAACTATGGCATCTCTGCCACAGCATGCAACATTTTCTCCACACACATGTGGAGATTAAGCAGGCCGGCACCCTCTGCTTGCTTCTCAAGATGTTCTGTCTGAGAGTGCTGGCTGTAGCTCCCCATAATGTGGGGAATGCTGTGTGGATTTCAGGGAGCAAGGAGATGTACTTATGGGAGTTGGCTCTTACCATCATGTGCCAGTTGCACTGCGTGTTGGGCGAGTAATAACTGGGGTAGTGTGGGGTGCTGATCTTCCCCTGCAGTTCCATGTCCTCCCTCAGAGTTATATTGACTTCACAGCCTGTAAATACAGACATTCAATTTTCAGCTACCTGTCAGCTCTGACACTCTAAGGCCTGATGTATGTTCCACCATACATCTTCAAGGGACCAGATCTGCCTGGCAAGATGTTTACCCTCTTTCTCTTGCCCAGGCAAGGGTAATGTCTGCTGATGATTTAGACACACTGACTCAACATTTATCTGCAAGATATATCCAGGCCACATCTGGTCTGTCCATGAATGAGAGCTTGATCTTCTCTTAAAGTCACTCAGTCTCTGCTTGTAAAGAGTTGAGCTAGTTTATGATTCCAAGTGGGGGAGCAATATTTAACCTGCTTTTTACTGGCCACCTCTGCCCTTGCAATCTTGAGTAAATCATGCTCCTAGAAGGGATGGAGCACCTCTAGGACCTATGATGTAAGAGATCACCCATCTCTATCCAGTATTTATGGCCCTCCTCTTCCAGCTTTCCTCACCTTTAAGAGGCACCACCTGCGCTGAGAGGATGAAGGGGTCATAGTAGCTGTACATGGCTTTCTTCCATACAATGGACATGACTGGGCCAGATGAAAGGACTTCCACAACAGGCTCCTGCCGGCTGCAGCCATAGATTCTGAGGGGAATGAGATAAAAGGAAGGGAGAGAAGTAAGTGACAAGCCAACAAAAGAGAAGAACGAGAGAGAGACAATGGAGGTTTGCGTTATTCACAGCACATGCCTGCCATGAGGCACTAACTGAATCAAGTAAAGGGACAGCAGAGAGACAACTCATGATGCCTTAATCTCTCAGACTACATGGCTGTCTGTGTAATATCCCACATCAGTGACTTCAGCTGATCAGCAAAAGGCAGGTTTTTCATCAAAGAGAATTTCCTCTGATGTAGTATAACACCTTCCCCTGCTGTGGTGTGTCGTGCCATCATGCCATCCTGCTTGGCTTCCCCACCATGCTTGCTGTGTTCAAGAGCTACCTACGAGGTGATGAGGTGTTTCTCCAGGGGCCCAGCTGTGTCATACATAGCTAGCCGGTCCCTGCAGTCTGGGAGAGTCCACTCCAGGCGCAGCTTGATCATGTAGCCCTCGAGTCCATGGAGGTGCCAAAGACAACTGGAGGCTAGGTAGTCAGGGCCCTCCAACCTTAGAACATCATCATCCTGGACATAGCTGTATCTGTAGCAACCTGAATCCAGGGGGAAGACAGAGGGATTTAAACCTCAGGGTGAAGTTAATGAAAGGAAATAGGGGCTTAGGGGTGGTTATAAGGGAAGTTTATAATATGTGATTGTCAGTTGGGATATATCAGTGTGGATTCTATTTTGAGGTGTGTCTGAATCATGCCAGTGATCTCAGTTTAATCTTACATATATTTTAGTGGCAGCAGTCCCCTTGTACCAGTACCCCAGTTTCTCTCTTTAAGAACTATCTCCTCTTCCTTGGTTAAGCCAGTACTACCTCAGGATTTAAATATCAAGTCAATGCAGTTACCTTCCACTGGTTTAATTTTCTTTTTTTATCTCTTTTTCCTCTCACACCAATGTTTTTACTGGATTTACATCCCCCTCATCTGATTTCCCGGTTTCTGCAGTTTTCTAGTCCAGGATTTTTAAGTAAAAGTTATCTTAAAGGTGAATTTCAAATAATAGATCTAATGCAAGCTGCCAGCCATAGCACTTAAAACACTACCTGAAATTACTAAAAGCATCTTCAACCATTGCTTAGATAACAGAGCAGAATCACAACAGCCTGAGCAGAATCATTCATGGAATTCCCACCCCACTCAGTAAGATCTCATAGGACCTGGAATTAGGACTATTTTACACTGAGCTATCTAAAAGGACTCAACAAGACAGGGACAAAGCTCTACTGAGATGGCTGCACTGCCCCTGGGATCTGGCATCTCTTCACAGTGGTGGGCTGCTGGGGCAGAGGTGTCAGGATGCTCAGAATGGTCCAGCATGTAACCACATCACGTAGTTTGCATCTGGCTAAGCAGCAGCACTGATGCTCCTTTGCTACTGTTCTCACCTCCCCTTCCCAGGATTTACAGCTCTTGGAAGCCATCCAACATTCTGTCCCCTGTAAAAATCCCTCCCACTAAGTCACAGACTCAAAAGGAAACAAAAAAAAAATAGCCTACCCAGTGTGGATTTCAGCAATACTATGTCTTTCACACTGGATTCTGTTAGAAAGGAAATATATAAAAGAAGATAAATGAAAAGATAAACTGTCAGTATCTGAATGCTATCATGACAGGTGATGACTCTCTTCCTTCCTATATAAATGGCTCCCTTAATACTTCAGCATGTGGCGTACTCCAGGTGCTTCTCTGTCTACATTCAGTGACCAGTTTCAGTCATGCTTTCCTCATTATTCTGGCAAAAATATCTGGCTCCTTCCCTGATTCACACTCTTCGGTCCACCAAAGTTTTCTGTGCCTTTATTCCTCACTTGTTTTATGTGCTGCCCCAGGATAATGACGTCTTACCCTTTCCAGTAGGGCTGGGCATTACCACAGGCAGCCACCCTCTTCCTCTGCCAGCCACACCACAAGGCTCAATCCCACTTCCCAGAGCCTTCACTTTGTTTACTCTCCCCTGCTCTCCCAATTTAAACAACTCGCACTGAAATGCCTGGAAGCTACTAAGGGTAGTAGATCTCTTAAGACGACAGCTGGTCGAGAGCTGCTCAACATCCTTGTTGAATCCACTGCTGGGGAAAGGAGATGCAAAAAAGATGAAAATCAAGGACTACAAATTTCTGCAAAACAGAGAAACAGGGTGAAAAATGCTTTTGGAAAAGCTGGGCTTTACTTCAGGCTCTCAGCTGAACTAGGAGCAGCCAGAGATCAGGTGCTACTAGAAATAATGGCCTAAACAAAAGGCATCATGAGGTCAATTGGGTGTGAGAATTGCTGCTTCGGGCTTGCCTAGGTCAGAGTTTTGGTCTTTTGTGGTTTCTAAGCAGAGCCTGCAATTCTGTGGGGAGTTTTGTCACAGTGGAACAGATGTTGTGGAAAAAAGACATAAGGCAGGACCCTAGAAAAGCTCACATGCTTGAGGGAAGGATGTATGCTGAGCTAACATTATCTGGAGGTATTAAAACTGGGTTCTTGTAAAGAAAATTATGTCCTGAAACTTTATAGGAGGAAGGGAGGCTAGAGTCCTGGACTGAGGAGGAAGGGAGGCTAGAGTCCTGGGCTGAGTATAGCTGCTAGTGAAAATAAAGCATTGGAAATAATGGAGAGGTCCCTATGCTAATCAGTGGTTTGCAGCTCTGTATCTTAAGGCAGGCTGCAGCAAAACTTAATTTTTGAAGATAAGTGGGTCAGCAAATAAGGCTGTCAGAAAGGAATGAAGTGCTAATGACTTACTATGGCTGGCTGTTTTTTCTCTTCAGTTTTGCAGAGCAAACAAAGCCAGAGGTTAAGTCACTGGCTTCAGGTCACCCTAGCCCAGCAATGAAGAGGTTTCTGGGTTTTGCCTCCGTTGCTAGACTGCTTCTGGCTGGAAAGGGAGGCAGAAAGGACTAGGGAAAGCAGAAGGAGCTGGAGAATCTACAACTGCTCTGTTAATTCCAGAAGACAGTGAAGTGTGGTCTGCTGAAGTGAAAAAAACAGTGAAACAGATGCAAAGGGAATAACAGGGGACAGCTAAAAAAAATGGCACCACCATTTTATTTGTTTCTGAGCTATACTGGAAAGTGAAGGGAAAACTGGCTGGCTTGAAAGCATTTAGCATATTGTCTGATGATATCTTTCTCAAGAAAGTTAATTTAGATTGTCAGAGAATAAGGTCTAATATGCTGGAAAAAAATCATAGCATATGTAAGGAACTAATGGTAACTGAGGGAGAAGGTATACTCACGAGATGCTAATGCAGCTTCAAAATAAGATCTCAACACAATGGTAGGGATGAGGGAGTGAAAAATACTTAGAAGAAATCAAATTTTATTGGGATACTAAAAAATGGTGTCTGAAACAAAACAAATTTGATGTGGTGCGGAAAGTTAAAGAAAACATGGGTGGGATAGATTAAAATAAGACTTGTTTTAGAAAAATGCAAGATAATATGCCTGGAAGAAAAAACTTGGAGAGGTAGCATTTCATAGGAAGAAGAGACTTGGAAATGAGAGTCTCAAGGAAAAGGAGCAATGTATTTAAAATGCATAGAGTTCTATAAGAGGGATTAGATCATCATAAAAACCAAATACAAATTCCATTAAACTTGAATGAATATTGAATGTAGACACATTGCCTGGTCCTTTACCTAACACCTATTTCAGAGCAGTTCTGCAAGGATGGCTTTTTCAAAGATCTTCACTTTGAGAAATGATAAATAATCCTTACATCATGTCAGGAATTCAAGTGGCAGCAATGTTTTGTCTCAGAGTAAGACTAGTGCTGACTCAGGCAAAATTCCTGTGCTCTTGTTGCAATCTGGAATAATTTCCCAAAGGAAAGAAGGAAACCCTTTAAATGACCTGTACAAGATCTTTCTCCACAGGAGCCAAAACTTGTGGAAGCAGAAAAAAAAAAAGGTGTTATGTTGTTGATTATGGTCAGTTGTATCCCAAATAATCTTTAATCCTCCTAAGGAAGAATGTTTTGGGTTTTGTTTTGGGGGTTTTTTTTGGGTGGTAATCACACTGCAGTTTTTCTCTATCAGGAAGAAAAATGTATAATTGTGTCTCCTCATCTTCGCTTCTTCCCTATCTTCTTCAGATTTCTTCTGTCTCTCTTTTGTAGTGACTTCTGGCCTCTTCTCCCAGTCTCCCTTCAACACCTTGTAAACCTTGGAGCAAGCTTGACTGCCCAGACCACAGCTGAGCAGCTGGCACTTACCCAGCAGGACCAGTGAGTCTGGGTTGACCTTGTATTCCGTCTGGTAGGACAGGCTGCCTGAACTGTTGAAGCTGGTGGAGAGCTCTTGGTGGAGCATTGTGTTTACCCTCTCAGCAGCCACTTCCTCCTGCTGACTCTCAGGGATTTGGAGGGCAAACCAGAAGAAGAAGGTCAGAGCCCCCTCCCTAACAGAGAAATAGCATGTTAAATATCCTCTCTCTTCCTTTCCAGAATCACTGGAGAGGCAAACACCAGATTAAAAAAACACTGTTTTTTCTACAAATCCAACAATCTCTTGTGGTCTTGCTATGATCCAGAGGAACCTCTTTGAGCTTGCTATGTCCATGGTGCTAGTTAATGATCAGTCCTTTGGAAGAAGTAGTTATTTATTGCCATCTGGTTTAGTGATGACCATTCCTGGTCAAATTAATGTGATAATTAATCAAGACTGGTCTGATGAGAAGTGAGAAGCCTCATTTCAGGTAGAAGTGACCCTTGGTTATTACTGACCAGAGGTTGAAAAGAAATACTCAAGACTTCATTGTCTCACCTCCCAGTAGTGACAAGTGTATGATTTATGACTCGGTACCTTACCACAAGCCATTAATGCTGGGCAGGCTTGAGGTACAGAAGACTGTGACTGGGAAAGGTCTGTTCAACCAGCTGGTGGAGAAAATTGGCTGGGGGAAAGGGAAGAGATGCTGAAACAAACCTTTGCTCAGTAAGAGGTTAGAGGAAAAATAGCAAGTGAAACTTGTCTTTTCCCAATGGAAAATGGAGTTACATCAAAACTGGAATTTTCCTTAGCTAAAGGACATATTTAGGGATGCAGTTTTCCATGGAAAAAAATCAAGTGTATAGGTCAGTTTGGAAGTTATTCCTGCTTTCTTGATCTATTGTGATGAACTGTAAAGCTGTAGTCCCACATCTGCCCCATTCCATCATTATCCTATTCCCAGGTAAACTCTGTTTCTTGGCTGAAAAACCTTTTCCATCATGCATTCTGACATCTCCCTTTTGGTGCCTAGAATCAGGCCATAAAAGGAGATTCTTGAATTAGAAAAATTTGTTTTCAGCTGCTTAGTTTCTACTAAGAAAGCTAAGCCCAGGTTTTGTGAGTTTTTTTCCCCAGTTCTTTGCAGGGTATGTTTTTAACTCTCTTGAACTTTTTCCTCCCTGAAAAATTTCTCAGCTTTGGCTTCTCATCATTACCTTGGATAAACATCAACATCTCAGAATATCACCAGCTCTATCATTCTGGAACCATTCTGGATCTGGACTGCCCAGCCTAGCCTAGACCTCATGGTGAAGACTGCAGCAGTTTGCCATGGCCATATTTTAGTGAAACCAGAGTACAATTGTTTGGTAGCTTTCAAAAACAAACAAGCAAAAATGCTGTGGGTGCTACTTACCCAAAGGCATAGACTGTGCTTGAGTTGTAATATCGACCCAGCTCTGTGGCACGAATCAGTTCCTTCAGCTGCAACAAGAATTTCATCTGGTAACCACTGTGTGATGTTGCAAGGCCTAGAGACCTATGGCAAATCCTATGTTTCAACTCTCTTGGTGTATAGACCCACCAAGCTTGTCGCTTGGGTGGGAATACCCAACTCCTTCATCTTTCTGCTCACTGAACTGCTTCTGGGCCAGCTCTTGTCATGAAATTGCCCTTACCATCTTCTGGAGCTTAGCTGACTCCAACCAGAAGGCTCTGGAGTCCACCTGTCCAAGGTCCGGGGAGTACTGGCGATTGAGGACCTGGAGGCTGCCAGAGTAAAAATGTAGGACTTCTGGTTCCAGGTGCCATGGTCTGTAGTCTGCCAACAGAAGACACCACTGAATTAACGGGCTGATGTGAAGGAGAGAGAGGTTTACCCCTATTATGAGTCTGTAAAGATCACCCAGAGTCAATAACACACTTCGGGCTGGGTACTGCTTTGATTATACCCCACCCACCTCCCACATGGGGATAAAACATGTTGAATTTTTACCTAGGAAATACCAGGTTGCTGCAGCAGCTCCAGCCAACAAAAGAAAGACAGTCCCAAGAAGTATATAGCGCACGTAGTCACGGGAGTTTGTCTCTGATTCATCCTTTGAGAGGGAACTGCCATCTTCTTCCTGTTCCTCAGCCTCCATCAGGGGCATCTAGTGACACAGCACACTGTTGTCAGGCTGGGTTTTCTGCATCCTTTTACATCTCACCTTCCAGGGTGGTCTGCCATGACTGTGTTCCTCCCCCAAGATCTATAGCCTCAGGAGAGCTTTCTGCTAACCATCAAAGACTTTGCTCAGTGCAAATGTGAGTAAAACTCCTAATTCAAAGGGAAACAGACTTCCACTACACTGTCCTGTCTATACCTCCTGGGTAATTCCTCAATTTTCAAAGGCATCCCCTGGCTTTTGCTTCTGGTAAAACCACAAATGAGTAAAATAATGCATTTGTCCAGGGACAAACTTTCTGTCCTCCCAGGCTGAGAATGGTTTTACAAGCATTAGGTATTTTATTGTGCTGAAAATCAGTGCAAAAGAAAATATGTGACCTCAAAATGCACACAGAAGTTGCTCATCACAGCCCAGCCTGGGAACCTGAAGGTGCACTTTGCCTGCTGTACCATTTTATTCTTGGTCCCTAAAGGTAAGCAAACTTTGCCATTCCCACCAGACCATATGTCCTATGGCTAAGCCTGTGCTGGTACTTACTCAATGGCTGATCTAGTAAGGAAAGAAAACCTGAACAACTTTCAGCCCTCCACCACCCTCTGCTTGTGCCAGGGGACACCTTTCCACCTTTCACCTTTTGGCTTTGCCCCTTATCTGAACAAGGCTGCTTTTTCTGCTTCATCTGGATCAGCTCTCCTTCTGTCATCCATAATATCCGTTATCTGACTCACCCACCTTCCTTCTTCATTCCTCTGCAATCGCTCAGTGCCTGGATGTCCCTAAAAGCTTTCTGTGTTTCTGTAGTTGAAGACGAAAGGGATGTAAATGCACACCTCTGAGGGCAGAGACCTTGGGGAATGCTTGTGCCATGTCTATATGTGAGCAGTCTTTGCACCCATTGGTGTCTGTGGTTGTGTGGGCACGAATGCACAGGAGTGTTGCAGATGTGGGAAGAGGTGGTTGGCCTCAAGCCTGTTTCAGCCCATGCAGATACCTTGAAGTGTACAGATGATGGGGGAGAGTAGTCTACTTGGTCTCCTTGCTTTCCTCAAGGCCTGATACCTCCAGGCTGCCTTACAACACAGAAACATGCTGGCAGAATATAAGCAACAGTTAACTCACTTTGAAACATTAATCTCAGCTTGGTGAAGATCAGCGCTTGGACAATGAGCCACAGATCTACTTGCTCTAGTGCATCCTTCCAGAGAGGCATGCTACTCAGATGGCTTTCCCTTCCACAGTTACCATGGGACAACTTTCTGCGCAACGCCTGAGGAGGATCACCTCCCCAGTGAACCAGGTCAGGTGGTCCAGGAGAGCAAGGGCACTTTGCCATTATCACAGCATCCCTCCAGAAACAGCAGGCACAAGCAAAGAACCACAGTTCAAGAGGTGTGGGGAGGAGAGCAGGAAGCAATAGTAGAAGAGCGTCTTTGTTTGAAGGTTTGATGGTAGGCACCAGGGTTTCCTCATGAGCTACATACCTACCTTTGAAACCTGCTGCAGCTTGTGAGACCCAGCCCATATTTCTCTATGCAAGCCAGCTCATGCAAGGCAGCTCACACAAACATGGAGTGGGGTAGAGAGGGGGACATCTATTTACCTAAGCTCAAAGTCTCCTCGGTGATCAATAAACCAATGCCATATCCCTTCAGCTCAGCCTTTGTCCTGCGCCGTCCTTCTATGATGAGTCAGCCCACCACATGCAATGGCTCTTTTCTTTGCTGAAAAGGAGATTTTGGAGTCTTGCAGGGAGAGAAGATCCACAGGCTGGACAAGGGGATCCTGGAGAAAATCAAGGCAGCTCCAGCTGTGTTGAGAAGAACAACGCAGGAGGCTGGTTCAGATAACTTACATTGTCCTCCTCGGGGGACAAGAAGTTGCTGAGCAACTGAGGTATTTCTTAGCTACTCTCCTTAGTCCCGTTGGAGGGAGAGGTAAAATGCAGGATGTGTGTTCCCCAGCACAGAGGTGGAGCAGATGCTGGCTGGCAGATGCAGATCAATTGAAGGTCAAATAACAGTAGACAGCAGTTCTGGTTACCACTGTGGTCATGCACATGAAGACAAAGTGCCTCTTAATCCCCGCCTGCAAGACTCCCTCTGGCCATCTTCTGCTTCTTACTGCCCAGTCTTCTGATGCTGGTCTCTCCACTCTCTGTTACACCACAGCTTGCTCCTGCCTGAGCATCTGCTTTTCTTCTAGCCTCAGGTTCTCCTCACCTACCTTGCCTGCAGCCCCACGGCTCTGTACATGCCCCTTGGTTTTCACAAAGGGTAACCTCACTCCAGCCAGACCAAAGTAAACAGAGTTACTCTGTCAATAAACAGGGCGGGGGAATGGGGACATGGATGACTCTTGATCTGGGACTGAGCTCTAGCCAGTGGCATCGACCTTGGACACAGATATGTCGGGCCAGGACATTTGAGTTTATTCTGGCAGCTGGGCAGGGATAGCTGCTTTTAGCTCTGCCACTGGTTCTGATGTAGTCTAAGACTGCGTGAAGACTGAAAGCCATTGCTGTAGTGGCTTCATGGTGGATTAAAGTAGATCAACATTATATGTGGATGAAAAGCCACAGTGCTTGACAAGGAATGTGTCAGTGTGGTTATCCTGACCTACTCATTGCTGCATATATGAGAAACTGAGGCACACAATGACAATAAGAAACACTTTCAGTTCTGTTTGAGGGGTTTAAAAGACCAGATTTGCTGTTAAAAAATTACTTTCAGCTGAAATTTCCCTGGATAACTAGGATCCAGGGAAGAGAAGGCTCAAGGGGGGACTTCAAAGTAGCTTATCAATACCTGCAGGAGGCCTACAGAAAGGCTGGGGTAGGACTTTTTAATAGGGTACAGAATGGCAGGACTAGGAGTAATAGATGCAAATTGGTAGAGGGTATATTTAGTCTGGATACAATTAAGAAGACAATTAAGAAGCTCTTTACTGTGGGGATGGTGAGACACTGGAACAAGCTGGCCAGAGAGGTTGTGGACATCCCCTCCCTGGAAGTATTTAAGTCCAGGCTGGATGAAGCAATGAGCAACCTGGTCCTATGGGAGGTGTCCCTGCCCATGGCAGGGCGGCTCAAACTAGATGATCTTGAAGGTCCCTTCCAACCCAAACCATTCTATAATTTCTAGGCATACACATATACGTACCTGACTTTCCCAAGTGTACAGTATAAGGGCTTACCACAGTGCATCAGAACTCAGCTAAGCGTATTTGCTGACGCCAGACGCTTTACTTTTTTATATCAGTTTTTCCTGGAAAGAAGCTTCCTCCATCTCTGGTGTTTTCAGCAGAGAAAAAAAAAAGAGAATCTCAATCTGATCTGTCTAAGCAAGCATACCACATCTCTCACCACAGGCTTTTGAATCAAACAAGGACCCAAAACCTTGATCAGATTTGACTTCAGAGGAATTCCTTTACTTCAGGTACCCTTTACTTTCTGCTTCTCCACAGTAAAAAAACGGAAGGGATGTGGGAGGAAGTGAGGCTGATTGTGCCCATTTACTAAAAAAAGTGTTTTGGAAGAAGGGAGATGAGAGATATGGCAGCTATCTTTGCTGATAAAGAGAGGACTGTGGTTATTAGCTCAGTATTTTCCATGTGGTGCTGGCATTCATCCTTGGTTTGTCTTTAATACTGACGAACACAGCCATATCATCTTCCTGCAATTTTGTGAACCACACACGGGGAGCTCATATCAGCTTAAAAGGCGACCGCTCCCCTGTGACATTTCCAAAAAGGTTTTGGGGACGCAGCAGAGAGCAGGCCCCGTATCACTGAGACTGTTATGCCTTAGGTATTTGCAACTTGGGTTACTCACATATGAAACCACATGATCTTGCCTTCCTGGAAGAAAGGTCCAGTTATCACCAGATCTGATGCAGAGCACTTCCTGCCTCAGTATGTAGTCACACATTCCCACCCAGGACGATAGCAAATGTAGTACTAGTATCTTGCCAACAAGATAATTGTCAGCACTTTTACAAGGAGCTAGGGGGGAAACGTGGAGCTGACAGGAAGGTCCTCAGGGGCCTACAGCATGATCAATTCCAATTCTGCTTTCTGTTTTAGGTGTTTGAGTCCTCTAAGGGTGGAAGCAGGAAGGAGAGCTAAAGGTATACTGATCTGAGCAAAATTTTGCCTAGTCCTCAGTTTAGAAAAGCTGTTTATCCTTTTCCCCCATTTCCAATGGACAGAAAACCACCACAGGTTTCTTAATATTTCTTTTATTTACAAAGAGGCAGAGTTTTTTGGGTTTTATACTTATCTTAGCAGCAAGAATACTTGAAAAGCTTATGAAGACCTATACTGTGGGACATGGTAACCATCAGTACAACTAGGATCCTTGGCCCATGTAAGATAGCAAATTGTCCATCACAGTCAAGGGATTTAGCATCTCTTCTTGAAGTCCATCAGTGAACAGCTGGGCAAGCCTTGTGCTTCCTTTTCTGGGCAGCTGTGAGGTCTTCCTCACCTGCTGTCTCCTGTAGGCAATGGACCAGTCCATAACTTGATGCAGATGGTGGAGAAGCTGATGAGAGGAGACAGATAGCTCCTTCAACCTCTCAGCTGCAGGCATCCTTTGAGCAGCTCTTTTGAGGTGAAATGCAAACCAGTGTGTCGCCCATAGGTGGGACTCATAATGTCATTCAGGCTGCATAATGCAAGGTCAGAAAACAGCGCGGGACCAGGACAATTCAACACTTGTACAGAGGTAGGGAAGAATTAGTTGTGGGTGATACTTACAGGGGTTACAGAAGTACCAATGAGTTTGATATTCATGATCTTTTTGATGTAAAAACTCTGAGACAAAATATCCTTAGCACAGGGCTGGTATTTTCCCACTGCTGAATAGTCCAGAAATGTGGCAGAAAGTGGATAGACTGTACAGATGTTGAATGAAGTGATGGATGAAACTTGAACAGCTTGTCTTCCTTTGCCTTGCTGCTTCTGCAGTGTGCTTTTTTTCTCAACCCAGATCAGAAAATGCAGAAGAGAAAGGAAAAAAAAAATGCCTTTGCCATCCCCTTTCTTTGTGAGTGGATTGAGATTTTCTTTTCATCAAAGGTGCTGATTCGTGGGTATGTTTTCTGGGCTCGTTCACCACATCTTTGCCACTAATTAGGCAGTGTTTTCCCTTGAGCAATGGAAGGAATAGGCAGCACTGTTATGATGTTTTCCACTAATACACAGGATGTGGGATGAACTATTCTGCAATCAGCTTATCACAGTCAAATAACCGTATGTTGCCAGCAGGGCAGAGAAACTTTCGATTTCATGAAAAATACTGCAGCAAGAATGGGAAATATGTGTTCTTTTTACTGTCATCACCAGACTAGGGTGAAAGAAGGTGGTGGTGGGGGAATTTCCCCAGCATTTTTAACCCAGTAGTGGGGATTTCTTTTTATACTGCACTGCTCAGACAGATAGCATAGTTGTGGCTCTGAGCTGACCTTAGAGAACAAAGTCTAAAGCTGAATCCAGTAGCTCAGAATGTAATCCCTGATTCAAGTCTGAAGGGGGGACATCACAGAAAAAATTACACTGCTGTTCACTTAGGAGGAGATGTCTTCATCCACTCTGTCATCAGCCCCAACACTGACTACTATCAGTGATACTATCCTGTGTAGAAAATCTCATATGCACCTCTTATGGCATTTCTCTCTCCCATTAGAGGTTTTAAGGCTGGGACAAGACAAGTGAACCATGTGCCTTCTCAGCTTCACAGCTGAGTGCTATTTTGCACCATAATGCAGACCACAGCAGAGCTGGCACAGCCTCCTAGTGGGAGCTGTGACAAAAGAAATAAACTGGTGAGATCTGGGATGACACTTGAGCAGCATGGGAAGAGATTTCTGTACCATCAGATCCAGTAAACAGGTTCGGTTATGAAGGTTGGCCTGTATGCCTAATCATCAAGCTTATATATCTCCATTATCTGCATGGCCACTGAACAGCTTTAATGAGGCTTTATCATTCCCTGTATGTTGTTTTACTGTCCACTAGCCCAGTCCTCCATGCCAAGTGTCTTCCATATTCCAGTGCTCTTCTTCATAAACCCTAGGAGATAATGCTAGCCACGTAGCCATACAGCCATTCATATCTTACACATCCTATTCCTTTTCTCATTTTATGGCCTTTTAGAGTCCCTGTATTCTTCAGTCCCATCAAAGGACAGACCCACTGAATTTGATGCTGAAGTCACTTTCATGTCCTGAATAAAAATACTGTTCTAGCTTTCACTGCAGAGAAGACCTTTCCCAGCTATGTATTTCCTCTAGGCAGATCCTATACATAGCAATGACTGTACTGGATTTGGAGGTCCCTCAGAGAAAGATAGGCACCAGTATTAGGGATCTGGCTGGAGAAGGCTGTTCTGCATGAATCCTCAGCTTGGCTTTCCCTGGGAGGTGGAGACTGAGACAAAGAAGTGGTACTATGGGCTGCTGGTATACAGGGGTCAAAAGCAGGACTTGCCTTTCCACCCTCCTCTTTTGCATTGTGGTCATGCAGGTCTGGTGGGCCAGGAAAGTCAGTGTTTAGTAGGCATAAGGCCTCAGATGGTTGTAAAGCTGCTTTGTCCATCACCACTTCATCCTGTTTCGGAACTGGTGTTGGTGAGATTTCTTCGCTTGACTGGAGAGTCCCAGAAATAGCCATGGTCTGCTGGGCTTCACTTTCTGTCTCTTCCACAGAGGAGCTGTTTTGAAAGCTGAGGGTTGCCTTGATAGAGTGAAGGAAGTTATGGGACAACACAGATATGTCTTCCGCCAGTGTGCAAAATTCCGGGGAGGGGAGAGCATGGTAACTCTTGCCATCCTCGCTGGCACTGCTCTCCTGTGTGAAAGGCTCGTAGGTGAAATAGATTTGACAGGGCTCAATCTCAAGGGAGTTGGGAAGGTGGAAAAAGAAATAGCCTTGATTGGTGAAGCAGCTGGATACAGAGTGCCCGTTGGTTTCTATGGGAGGATCAGGAGTCAGGGCTCCCTTGGAAAGTAGAAACTGGGATTCTTGGTCATTCTTCTGCATCACCTCAAGCATAGAGATCTCTGGGGTTGTGCTGTTTACACAGTAGGAAGATGTGGAGAATGGGGAGGAGAGCCATTTCTGGTGGGGAAGAAATACAGGAGAAAGACTGTTATGCCCTACATACAACATTCAGCGAGAAAACAAAGCTTTCTTCTCCTGAGCACCCACAGCAATCAAGTAACCTTTTCTCTGTCCAGGTAGGAGTTGACAGAGGTGGTGGAGAGGGAACTTTGTTTTCATGATGTCTCATATGCATGATTTTCAGAGGGAGTACATCTTTCTTTGAAATCAAGGGTGGATCTCAAAAGCCTATGTTTTGAGATTTCAGGATAGGGTAACAGATGGTGAAGTATTAAAGGGAAAAGAAGAAAAAAAATCACAAAATCACAAGGTGAATGGGGAAACATGAAAAGCAGTACTTCTACGCCCTTTGTGCCTTTATGACCAGTGCAGTTCCTTCTGCACTAAGAAAGTATCTTCAGTCCCTGTTCCTCTACTCCATGCTCTTCCCCTACTTAGATAGCTACTTCAAGCTATCTAAGTTTTCTTGAGTGTCAGCTTTCCCAAAGTTTTGCTATCCTCTGGAGCCTCTGTAGCTTGTTTCCTTCTCTCTTAAAGTGAGATGCCCCTTGGGATCACCTCCCACGTCTTGGATCTGACACTTTCTTTAATACTGCACAGAATGGTAATCGCCTCCTCGCAGCTGCCCATACTCACAGAGAGATTAGGGGAAGGGAGAATGCTTGGGTAGATAAAGAATGGAAAGAGGCAAGAATGCATAAAACAGCTATTTTAATTCACATTAAGAGCAGGGGAAACACTCACAGCCAGGAGGAGGGGATCACAGCAGGAAATCTGAAGCACAAGTATGGTGGAAAGGGATCTGAGAGGCTAAGTTCCCTCCCATGGGTCCCATGCTTCCTCTCAGGCTCCCCGTGAGGGGAGCAGGATGCTGAGGTTTGCTGTGGTTTGCCGTTTCTCAGTTCTACAATTACTGATGCCTTAGCCAAGTGTCAGTTTTTAGAAGGTCATAAAATAAAACCTGAACAGAGAACCCAGCAGCTTGTGCTACAGGCACATAGGTCATATGCACACATACAGATCTGATAGCCTGCTGTCTGATCCAGGCACATGCAGCTGGACTCTTCTTCCTCTCATTTCTCTCTCATTATAACCACATGACTCTGTCCATCTTCAGTTCCATACCTGAATGTCACCTCCATGAACTGAAACAAGTGGAGGAAAGAACTTCTCTGGGTCTGGGATGTGAATCTTCAGGATCTTCTTAAACCTTGAGAAAGGAGAATGAGAAGGAGGAATAAAGCAGGGCCAAATCCTGACCAATCTGGCACTATGGTTTGGGTAGGAGAGAGTGTTCCAGTTCATGGGTACCACTTTGGTGTGGGGGAGAGGTAAAATAGGAACAAGCCCAAGGGTTTTCCTTAATGAAATGCAGTAGCTGAGGGATGAGAGGTACAGAGATGAGATAAGACAGTTAAACCTGACATTGAATGGTATTCTCCCCTCAGCTTTTTTCCTAGAAAAGCACAACCATGAGTTCATTATTCTCTTCCCTCACTTAACTGGTTACCTTATATTCTCCATCTGCCCCTGTAGTCCTCTGTTCTGTTGGTAAGCTGGGCAAGTCTCCCTTGCTTCCACGTTCTAGCAGTTATAAGTTGATCTCTCTTTGCTTCCCTGTCCCTTCAATTACTTGGAAGACCATATGGCCTGAATGGGACCAGTGCTGACAAAGCTGTCCTACAATATCTATCTGTCCTGTTAGCAGAACACTGTGGTACCAGCCCAGTGGATCTTCACTGGATGCTCAGTCCCTCAGAGAGGTTGACTGATCCCATCAGGTCTTTACTGAAGCTTTGGAAAAATCTGAGGAAAAACCATCCTGACCCTGAAAGCAGCGAGTGTAGTCTCTGAAGCATCAGAATATGCTAGTTCTTGCATATAAACTACCTTACATCACTGCAAATGCTATTTTTATTCATGCATGTCTAATCCTTCCTTGAATCTTACCTCAGCATTATTCTCCATCCAATTCCCCCAGGTTAATTATACTCTGTGGAGAAAGGAGCCCTTTTTATCTTGCCCTGTACCATATAGCTAATTCTTGCTTGCCCTTGCATTATGACTCAAGGTGACCAGTGACTTTCTCAGTATCCATCTTCCTTCAATATCCAGCTCCTTCTTTCCTTACAGAAAGGCTATCCCAGCCTCTGTTGCCTCATCCCTGAGAATGTTTTTCCCTAGTCCTTGTCACAAACGTAGGTATTCTGTTTCTCTGCCCCTATCCTGAGGGAAGGAATTCTGAAGTCTCTTCTAATCTCACCATACTAACAGGTCACTCTGTACTACTGCAGAGTAACCTTATGAGACACTTTCAGTCCAGAATATAAGCAGTGCCTGAGTAGAAAAACAAAGAGAACTTCAAAGTATCTTGCAGATGTTTACCAGCATATGGTGAAACCCTTCAGAACAGCACAGGGCAATGAGAGGAAGAATTGTCCTCCTCATTTTGGCTATGGAACAAATCTTGCTATCTCATGACCAACCTCTTGCTGGAATGTTCAGATGAGAAAGCAATGCTACCTAGGCTTGCTTGCTTCTTTCTCCTGAGGAATTGCTCAACCCAGTGGCATTCTTTTTAAGAGGAAATTTTGGTGCATCCCTGCTAGGGAACACCAATGTAAACCATGGATGACAAAAATGCTGATGTGACTGCTCTGAATTCAGCTAGGCCATGGCAACAGGTCACAGAAGCACTGCACAATGTGATGATGATGGTAAAACCACATAATCTTTGGTGGTGATGTATCTCCCAAGACAAATGTCTGCCTCAAAAGGTTGTGCTATAAAACATATTTTTAAAACACCCTCTATCCTTAGTAATACCAGGTGGAAAATAAACCTGGTTTGGAGAGAAGATACACAAGACACAGAAGAAGGAGGAAAATTTGATTTTCACTTACCATTTCAGTGTCCTTAAATTAATAAGGAAGGCAGTCCCAATGATCACAAAGATGCAAGTGCTTATTATAACTGCTGGCAGGACTGGATGTGATGGCTCTGCAAGGTGAGAGAGAATGAGGGAGTTACTATGAAAATTTAGACAGGATTCTGGTGGCAGAAGCTACAGCACTTCTATGAACATTCAAGATGATCAGTGATATAAAATTGTAATATACAGCTGGTCAGATGAATGAACTCTGCTGTGTTATGTAGGATGTCTTTGAGGATTTCAGAGTCTGCTTGCCATTGCTTAATAGATAATCTGTGCTGGACAGCTTGAACTCCTTGTTCATAACAGCACCACAGCTTGGGGCTACCATAGATGAAACAGTGCAGTGTATTTGATGAAGTGTCCATCAACCTGTCTGTCTCATGGCCAAGGAAATCAGAAAGTCCTAAAATCCTCTTAAGTGATACTGGAGACTTGAAGCAGCATTATGAACCAGTGAGGGAGACAAGAGTCAGAAGTTTTATGGGTCTTTGAGAAGGCAGGAAGACCAAGGATGGAGAAGGATAGGAGTCAAGAGACTGGCTTCTTTCTTTGGAGAGGTGAAGGAAAGTTTTAGGAGGCTAGGAGGGTTACAGTTTTGCACCACATGATAATTTTGGTACTTGGATAGTTGGCTTAGGAAAAAGAGACTGAGTTGCCACATTGCCAGTACTCCTCAGGTGTGTCTAATATTATCTCAAACTTTTCTTAATTTGCACCTTTCACACACATCTTCACAGTGCACTTTTGCTTAGTCTTTCTATTCTGGTGCCTGCCTCCTCTACCTCCATCCCTAGCACTCCCTGGTCTGGGCCTGCAGAGCACTTCTGGACTAGGTCTGAGAGAGCAGATGAAAATAAAAGGAAGAGGAGACATTCTTAGGACATTCTTTCTTTGCCTGTCCTTGAGATGCTGCTTTGTCTTTTCTGCCTCTGGTACCCTGGTTATCTTTGGGTCTTGGTTGCTATGACAACTGGTTGTGGCTGAATCTTATTCATTGACATCACACACTGTCAAAATTTGATCGCCACAGAAGCACAGTGCCCTTTCTAAACATAGATCCTCTGTTTATACCAGCACCAGGCACAACAGAGAGGGACTGAGTAGGAGCAGAGCGGGGGAGACATGAGAATGAACAACCTCTATCTTCTTATCTTTTTGGAAAAGAAGTGAGGGAGTCCACAGCAAATAAATCACCATAAGACAGTTGCTCAGGGTGCTATCTTTCAAGCCTGGAAGTGTTCTCCATACTGTGATACACAGTAATGGCTGCTGCAAGTCTTAACAGACTTTTCAAGAAGGGATTTGCATGCATACAAGTCTCTCTCATTCTCCGCAAGCTTTTGCTTCCGAGGCTCAGGACTTTATTTGATTGCATTTTACTGAGCAATGGCTTCAACAAAATGGGACATTTTAGAAAGTCAGATTCATGTCCCTAGATCACAGGAGCACCTAGAAAAATGCCAGTTCTGGCCACTAATTCTGCACTTCAGATGTCTGGCCTTACTGCTCTGGGCAAGCAGTCCCCAGTTTACATCTCATGGATTTTGCCTGACTTCTGAAGTCAGAGGGGTTCTGTTGGGGTCGAGGAGTCTTTGCCCTTAAGCCCTGTTGAGCCAGCCTGACCTAACAGGTTAGGAGGGACAGATCATTTATGATCTTGCTATTGCTCTTCAGTTAATGCAATTCTGTCACAAACCCACAAAACCATCTTTAGGCGACTTCCCAGTTTGCTTTGTCCCTTCTACCTTGCTTTCCCCAGATGCCCTCTTTACCCTCCAAGCGTGAGTGCCTGACCCTGATTCTTATGGTTGGCTTTTGTCCTCCACAGTATTTTCTCGCTCCAGTCGCTCCACACGCCTTTACAAGTACTAACAGCACTTGGCCTTGCACGGACAGCTGCCTCATATTTCAAGCCAGGGCAGAGGCTCTCAAACAACATCCACATCTGGTCCTGCACAATGCTGAAAATGGTGAAGTTCTTGGCTTCCTGGAAGAAGAGAAAAATTAAAACTCTGTCAGAATCCTGCCATGGAGGATAGCCTCATGTATCCGCCTCTTACAAGGCCCTCAGGAAAGACCTGTCTCAGATCCCTACACCTTAAGCACTATTTTTTCAGCCTCAAGGAAAATCTTTCTGTTTGTTTTTTTCACCCCTTTCAAGTCTGTCATGGAGTTATCTATATTTTTTCACAACAGTATTAAAAAAACGGGATTCCCATCTGCCTCCATGCCACCACAAAACACTGGCAGCAGCTGATGGAAATAAAAGGGTGAAGAGGTGTCATCTGCTCTCCAGCTTTACCAAAATTGATTCTGTTCCAGGAGGAGGCCCAGGAGCAAGTTGGGTGATGGAAAGAATACTGAGATTTGTACAGTGGCAGGTCCCATTACCTCTGTACTCACCTCCCAGGACTGACTGGTGTATCGGTACCGCACTTGATATTCCCGCTCCCCATCCAAATAATGAGAGGAAATATTCAGGCTCCACGTCAAGTTGTAGGTGTTTTCAGTATTGCTAATTAGCTGAAGGTTTCCTGGAGGCCTCAGCTTTACTGGAAAGAGAGAAGGAGCAGGACTGATATCTCTGCACTCTCTGTCTGTTACAGGGCTTCACTGCAAACCCCATTGCAGGAGGGCTGGTGTTTTGGCTGTGCTCACAGACTCCAGCCAGCCATTGCCATGTGAGATGGTTAATGAGTTCCTCCTTCCTCCCCACTGAAGGCAAAAGGCTTATTAACTCCTATATTAAAGGCAGCTCTTCCTATGAGCCAGTGACAGTGGCCCCTGCAGCCAGTGCAATCAATCCTACATGGCTATGCATCCTATCCTGTAATGGTGATCAACAAGGCAATTATATGGGCAGGAATGGAGCATAGATGAGGTGATGGCTGCTTCCCATCTGCTCTTTCAGTAGATGGAGTTACACCATCTAGGCTGATCTTTCCCAGTTCCTGACTCCAGCTCTGTCTTTTTATTCCTCACTTTATAGTGACTCTATGGAATATCTCCTTGTGTTCGATAAAATCCCACGTCCAGCAAAGGATGGGCCGAGCAGACCCAAAAAAATGACCCAAGTCTAAAATGATCCTTAGGGATGGCTGAGGAAGATAATTTAGTTATAAATGTATGGGAAAGCTTTAGAGACTACAAAACAGACAAGTACTCACTATTTTCAAGTGGTCTGAAATCTTCTATTTGCACAGATACAGATTTATTCTCTCCAGTCTGGCAATGGACAGAGAGGTTAAGACGATCTGCAGTGGTGAAGCATTGAGTCTGTGAGGAAAATTTGCCATTAGTGACACTGAAACCTCATCCATAAGCATTCACATTTCTAAGCATTGTACAAGAGGCTTAAGAACTGATGAGTGAGGAAACAAAGATTTGTATTTTGTGTGATTGGTACTTTTTTTTGTTCATTGGTGAGGAGAGCACAAAATGTTGTGATATGGTAGTTTGCTTAGATTGTTGTATGTTCTGATTAAGCAGAAAAAAAATTACTTACTATGTGTGACATTTATTGAGAAAAAATATTTTTGCTAAAACTTTTTGTGTTCATTGGTAAGACAGGGATCACATCAGCATTAAGTATTACTCATGAATTGCTGTGACATTAAAGAGATGTATACATCATAAGGTACGAAATGTGCAATAGGGATATGATCTTGAATAGATAGAAAAGATTTTGAAGCTGTTAACCAACCCTGCAATTTGCCTTTGTACGTGATGTGCAAACATGGAAAAACTTGTTTGTCATTAAACTGGTTGTGACTTTATCAGTAAGGAGAATTAGCTCCTATTTAGGCCTTTTTTTCCCTGAAAACACAACGACTAGAGTAACTATGTGTATGACTCAAGGAAGCACAGAATAAGGCTAAACCCCCATGATTTAAATAAAGAATAATAGCTAGATGTTTTACATCCCCATTAGCTCCAGTGATGTGTTGCTGTTGCATCTTGTATTCAACATATCTAACCAGACTTCATAGGACTGAAAACAGTCCTTCTTGCAGGGGAACTGATGGGGCAAGGCATATCAACAGCACATAACATCAAGCCATGTTCCAGATCTGGAATCAGGGATTAGGTTTGGGCTTTCTATACTGCTCCTGGGTGTCACACCAAATCAACATGCAAATCCTTTCTACCTTGATGTTAGCCAGGACATCCCAGTTGAATTACTTACATTGCTGTTTTTGCTGAAGGTCATGATGCATTTCCTCAGACCAGACATGTGTTCTGCCTTGGGTAGTTCACAGTGCTTCTTGAATTTTTCACTCAAGGAAAACAACCTGGGTTTTAAGCAGGAGAACTCTAGAGAACCAGGGAGGATTTTTTGTATTTTATCAAATTTTATGTAACACTTAAGTTCTTTCAAAGCATTTTGCATCCTACTATATATGCAGAACAAGATACAGCAAGGATGTAATCCCACTTTCTCTCCCCACTTCATCACTCCAACAAATTTTATATGCTGGCACATAGAGTGTAAATGCATTGCTGTTATTTCAAGCCAAAGATACCAGTAACTTTCCAGTTTCCAAGTCTTCACAAAACCCTCTATCTACCTCCTCTCCTTCCTCTTGATATGAGAGATCATGCAGAGCCCAAACACATCTGCTGCCCACAATTGTTCCAACATGACTTTGGAAGATGGGTGTCTGTTTCTAGGGTTTACAGGTCTCCTTCAAGCCACTGACAGTCCTTTAGGATCTCAGATACTGAGGTGCATTTTGTGAACTAGGTCACATCTTAGCCAAACAGGACCACATGTCACACTTAGCAGTGCTATGTCATGATCCTTATTCTGCTCTGACAAGCATGACTGGACAACCTAAGCTGAGCTATGGCACAGGGGTTGACAGGATTAGAGAGTATCCCTGAGCAGCTGTGGGAGTATCAGACTGAGAGACTGAGCTGCCTCCCACTGTAAGGTCAGACCAAGCCTTGGACTTACTGATAGTGCAGAGAGGTGGTGTCCTAGAGCCCTGGTCAAGCAGTGGCATAGTTACAAAACCAGTCCAAATTCCAGACTCAGTTTCGGTGATTCACACTCATAAAGGAACAAAAATGTTTTGGCTTTCTAGGTCCATGAGCTGGGCCTCAGAGCATATTATAGAACCATAGAATTTCCCATTTTGAAAGGAATCTTTCAAATCAACAAGACTGACCATCAACCTAACTCTGACAAAAAGCATCACTAAACCAAGTCTCTCAGTACTACATATGCCCCTCCAGGGATGACGACTGACTAATACAATATTTGCCCTTCTCACTGCATTGGAGGTGCCTCTATGGTGGTCACAAGCAACCCTCCCACTGCCAGTATCACACTGAGCTTCACCATGTGATAGGCATCTAGGGAAGCCCTAGGGTAGGCTGGTGAGATGTCATACTTGGAGACAGCACTCAGCCACGCTCTAAACTCTCACCTCTCCACTGGCAGATATGTGGGAAAGGAAAATATCATGAACTGAGGAGATTAAAGGGCCAGGAGAGGTAAGAGAAACAATATTTACCTTCATTTATTGTTACTCAGAGTGCAACTTCCTAGATCACCCTGGTAATGAGCGAATGACCCCTGTATAATTTTAATTTCACCCTCCTTTGCCCTCATCTCTATACATCATCATTTCCCATTGAAAATGTTGCTCAGTTCAGAGGATAGCTCCCAAAGAAGAAGGAATTTTTGGAAAATGAAGCACAAATAAAGCTATGGAAATGGAGGATAGACTATGCTAGGCAGTTTGAGACTGTCAGATGGCAAACACTGAGCAGTGGCCGGCATCTCAGCCTGCATGGGGTTAAAGACAGTTCAAGAAAGAGCTCCTCAGCTCTGTGACTCTGCTACTCTTGGCCTGGTGAGGGGGAGCCTACAAATTTTTCAAGTGGTAGACTTTCCAAAACTCTTTATTCAAATAATTGGCTTTCTCAGATTTTCCAGTCACCCACCTGTCACAAAAAGCAAACTTTGATGAAATCTCCAGATGGCATGGTGCTTCAAGGAGGTCCCTGCTTGGGCTCCAGTCACAGAAGAGAGCTGCCCGAGAGTCATACCAGCAAGTGAGGCTGGAGGAGCCTGCCACCAGAGGAGAGATGGACATCAACGTGCCTGAATTACCAAAGAAGTTTGGCATTAATGATCATGCCAGACATTTCTAACCAATCCCAAACTACAGACAGACTCCTCTGCTGGGTAACTGTCTCAAAGTAAGAAAGGCAGAGCCAGTCATTTCTCTGTGTCCTTGGAGGCTGATGTGCTCATAAGAGATCTGTAACTATTGCAACCTCCTCTTGGATGTATGTTACAATACAAGCACTGCACAACAAAACAGCATGGCACATATATTCCTCCAACTGATCCCTCTCCCTGCATGTATGGAGGGAATCACTTCTTACCTTGTGCCGAGTCTGAAGCTTGAGAGAAAGATGTGAAGCTGAACAGCCAGAGGTGACACAGAGGCAGCAAAGAGGGCTTCACCTGTACTGGTGTTGACATACTGAAAGAGACAAGACAACCCCAGCATGGCTCATCAATTCAAATAAGGAACATGTCATCTCATAGGAGGCATGTTCAAAGCTAGCACCAATATTCCGTGCTGTGTAACTCATATCCTTTCCATTCCAGAGTCTGACCTTTTCCCTCAACACCTCATGGTTTTCCTGCCTTGGGTGCTTTGCTCAGAGCTGAACCATTTGGTGTGATGCCTTCTGGAAATGTGTGCTCAAGAGCACAGAAGCCCGCATGTGTCATTTCAGGCTGCTTGCTGACTCAGGTAGAGAATTCTGCCTTGGCTGCACATGGCTTGTGCTTTGAAGAGCTGCTCTGTTTGCTAAGCCCTAGGGCTGAAGTAACTGAGTGCTTGCTGAGTAAGAGTGGTCTCTGTCTGCAACTGACAACAGTTAGCTGCAGAGCTCATGGCTCAGAAGGTAGACTTTGAATGGCTTGTTTGGGACAGGGGAGGAAATCAGGAAGAAGAAGTTTACCAGCTTCTGGAAAGTCAAGGTTTTGACATATCACAAAACATTACAGAGATATGAACAAACCATGCATCAACCTCACCAAACCAATCCAGCACTGCTTTAGAAGGAATAGCATTTTTAGTTGTAGGAGAAAATTTGTAACTAGGTAACTCTGCAGCATCTCTCATCCACTCATGGTCTCAAGAAATCTCCTTGCCTTACACAGCTTGTACAGCCATGTTCCAAATTAGGCAGACTTGGCTTATGGGCTTCTCATCCAAGCTTTCCCCTCTCCCCACCCACCCAGACACCCATACCTAAAGGATTGCTTCTGCCCATGGGAGAAGGGACCACCCTCACCTCTCAGCAAGCCTGACGCCCAGGAAGAGCTGAGCAAAAGAAGACAGAGTCCCACTGGAACTGGCTGGGACTGCCAGGGGACAGTGAAGAGAGGGTTTATAAAGGGCTGGCAGGAGGTGTTATATCAGTTCCCGTTGTGATGAAAGATTAGGTTCAGAGGAAATAAAAATATGACGACAATGCATTAACAGACAAAGGGGAGAGAAAGAGAGAGAAAGTGAGCAGGCGGAGTGGTTGTGAGATGTGGGGTATGATTTGAGAGTGCTGTGGATAGACAGAGATAAATACATGCTCAGCCCTCCCCAGTGGCAAGATACAGTTTGTCTGACTGAAACTCCTTCCAAGATGCTTTTCAGATCAGCCACCCTCATGTGGGAGAGAGCTGGTATCACCCACTTTACCTTCCAGATCCGGGCACCGAGTGGTTTAGATGAAGGGAGTCTCCAAAGTCTAAGTGGTGTGGCTGGACTGATGCAGGTGCTGGACATCAAACAGTAAGCAAAATGGTAAGGAGGCAAAGGGAGAGAGATGGAATTGGGTATCTTAGCTCACTGTGTGTCCAGGTGTCAGCCAGTTACTGCCATGAGAGGAGAGGTGTCTGCAGCCTAGAAGTTCTGCTGTGAAGCCATTCCTCTTGTACGTGCACTGTCTCTCTGTCTTCTCCCTCTCACCTTTGCACAGGAAGCTGCCTCTTGCTTGCCTTGTCAGACTGAGACGAGGCCCCGAAGTATCGAAAAGGCTAGCAAGGCCAAGAATAAAAAGCCCCAAACCACGTCCTACTTCCTGCTGGTAAAGCAATAGGTGCAGAAACAAGGGAGGGATCAGGTGTTATCTTGTAGTGCACAGATAGACTGGGACCAGGTTGTAGCTACAACTAGGAAGGAAAGAGAGAGAGAGAGAGAAAGCTGGGACACCAGCAAGAGATCCTCTTTCAAATATGGAAAGAGATCACTCATAGCACTCTTGGGGACTATACATGGGCGCAGATCACTTTGAAACCAGACATAGGAGTCAATCTGCAGTAGAAATACCATGGAGCACTTTGTGAAAAATAGCTCAGGTTGTTATCCTAAGCAGCACCATAATGAAACCAGACTCAATATCAGTGCCCCAGCTTCAGACGATCCATCCTGGGTCACAACAGGAGTGGAACAAAGGCAGTGCTGAGTATGAGGAAGTCTGAAGAACAACCCTCACACTTGCAGATGGTGTGACACCACAGGAACACCCATCCCTTGGAGGCCATACCCAGCTGAGCACCACACTCACTTCATTAAAGGAAGAAGCACCCCATCCAACCTCAACCTCGCAGCTAGTCCAGACCAGGAACACTACCTGGCAGGAGCTGCAGTATTTGTTTGTCATGGCTTGACTGTTCAACAAATAAGAGAGGGATGCAAAAAATATATTCTCCTTATCACAGAGTGTTTTGGGTTGGAAGGCTCCTTAGAGACTGCAGTCTAGTTTCTGCATGGGAAAAGACACTTTCCATTAGACCAAGTAGCTCAAAGTTCCATTCAACCTCAAACACTTCCAAAGCTTTATGTGGCTTCATCTTCACAGGCTCCTATAGGGCATGTCTAGCTTTGGAAGATCCTTTTGCCACATGCAAATGTCTTCCCTAGCACACTTTGCCTTCCCATCTCAAGCCAAGCCAGACACACAAGTGCGAATCCATGGCCAGATGGCTGCCCAGTTCACAGATAGGCATGCATATGCACACTTGTCAGTCCACACCTCTCTTTTCCATACACAAATATAATTCTCTGAAGTGCAGTGTATCACATTTCCTGTCTGGTCTGAGCTACATGAAGATGGCCATTGGTGTGGGAGCAGATGCTGAGAATGTTCTTCAAACACACAGTGGTCATTGCAGTCTGTGCTCCTCACCTTTCTCTCCTAAAGTAGCTCAAGACCTAAGCTCAGATGCAGCTAGCAGCTTTTGCTGACCAAATGTTACCAGAGGCTAATCTCAAGTTCCCAGGCAGTTACTCTTTGAAAAATCTATAAACATGAAGGTCAGGGCCTCCATTAACAAGAAAAGGATCTTGGTTTCAGGTATTGAAAAAAAAGAGTGTGGAAAAAGAAGGGGACATTTTAGTTGCTGGTGGCCCAGCCCAGAGATTAGATCTAAGAAGGTTCTAGACCTCAAAAAGGAAGAATGTTGGAGCAAAACAGTGATCTGAAATAGGCAAAGGTGTTTCGAAGGATAGTGGATCCCCATGGACATTTCTGGGACAGTAAGCAGTTAATCGAGCATCAAGCATTCACTTAGCCAGCAGTATGGGAGTGGAACACCTCTTTCCTCATCACATATGACATGGACTTAGGGTCCAAGGGGTGTAATTTGGATGCTCTTGATAGTTATCTGAAGACTCTTGTGATGGCCACTCTTTGTGAGGGCAACTGGAGAATCTAACCAGCTAGCCTCTGTTGAAGAGGAGCTGGGGGATAAGATGGGCTGTGTGATTTCCTGCTCTGGAAATCACTGACTGTGGTAGGTGCATGTAGGAAGCTCCAACCAGGGTGGAACTGCAATGTCACATATCATCAGAGCTCAGACTGCCTTTCCCAGGCACTCTTCAAATGAATGCAGCTTACTCTGGTGTAGAAGCCTTTGGCTGAAGCAATGAAGTGCACTGTGAGTAACTTCTTGGTATTACCAGCTCTGTGGCTACAATGGAATATTTGTGTTAACCATCATTTCTCCTGTTTGTCCTTCAGAATGAGAAATCGGCACTTTCCTTCAGGCTACAGATCACTTTGGGAAAGTAACTGCAAAATGAGCCCATTTTTATCACTCATCTTATGAAGGGAGGATAAAAACCCCAACTGATTAGTTTTTTTCACTTTTTTCCATCTGTAAGAATCAGATGAGGTTCAATGGGCACTGCAGTGCCTGAAATAGTGGAAAATCTAATATGTAGTTAGTCTCTAGAGAAGTTGAGCAGCTGCTGCAGCTGAAAACAAAGATTTATCTGGTCAGTCAGTTCCCTGGAGACTGTTTTTTTCTAGATCGTGTCTCCCAGATAGTTTCTCATGACCGATGTCACATTGAAGATTTTCCCAATGAGGGTCCAAATGGAGGGCCATGTCTCCTCAATGCAACCACATTTGCTTAACAGTGTGAGGGATATACCTTAGCTATGTGTGGCTGGAATTGATTGACTTTTCCAGAACTGTGCAAGGAGGTGGAATAGTCCAATGGATCAACTGGTATACAGCGTAACATCAGAGTGTCGAGACACAGACTGCCTCAGCACGTCATTGGAAACACAGTTTCCAAACAATCTTGTGACATAAGAAAGGATTTTTATACACAGTCACGGTGTCCGGACCTCATCTGATACACATAAATACACTTGATGTCAGCACAGCTTTCAGGCTTGGTTGCCCAGGATGTTGGTCTGCTGAGGATTTGTCACTTTTTATCTCCTTTACACTCACATTGTTATGAGTGGTGCCATTTGTAATGTGAGAAGCCAAGTAAAACCGCGTTGTCAGCAACATATGTGAGGTGTTTTCATGACTGCCTTCCTGTCCCCATAATGGCAACCTGGATGGGTGAACTAGCTACACAACATTGTTTTTCAGTGTCAAAGCAGTAGGCAAAAGTATGGTGTTAGAGGTTTAGTTGAAGATGCTGTTTGGCCCAGATTGATGTTTCAGGGGCAAATTTTAGAAGTTGTAAGTCTTAAAAACTCTCAAGGCCAGGGCAAGTGTTTAACTGCAGGCTGATCTTTCCCCCTCCACTCCACTTTAATTGAAGATATGCAGTGCGCCTGAAATTTATAATTTTCAGGCGTGTGTCTGCTGAGAATGTCTGCAGAATGGCAAAGGTGAACAGAAGAATAGAATGAGTGAAGACGTGTGAAGAGCAAAAGTATTGCATGGTGTCATATTATCCCATGATTCAGCAGCTGATTAGCTGTCATTAGGCTGGGCACATCCCTTCCTTTAGCTGACTCGCAGCTGGGACTGGAGCCCCAGGCTAACCATGGTGTCTTGTCTGTGTTTTACACAGAGAGGCAGTGAAGAGCTCAGTAGATTAATCTTGGTGTCCTGTCTTCGTGGCACTCTAGGGACAAGCAGCAGGAAGGGTGCAAACCCAGTAGGAGATGAGAGGGTGAGGGCAGAGATGCACTCATGGCCACCCAAATTTGCTTCCTGACAGGATGCACTATGAAGATCTCCAGATACTCTGTAGGTTGTTTTTTGTGCTTTCCAAATAATGTTGGTTTAGCTATAAACTTTACATAGAATTCCTGCCATTCTTATATGCGTGCTTCTCAAAACTCTGATGATGTTCTGCTGTTATTTTACTCCTGAATGGTGGCTCTACTTCGAAAAAATTCTGTAAAAATGGCCCTTTGGGGAATCACTGTTTAGGGTATCTGTGAGCTCTCTATTGAATTTATTCACATTATCAGTTTAAAAGAGGCTTCGCTTTGTATCAAAATGGCCACCTTGGACCAACACTAGAGAGGTTTTTTCTTCTTCCCTTCTGCTCCATCATCCCCAGGGATATTGCTGCTATAGGCTAAATGTTGCCCTCAGGTTAATCTCCATTGCTATATGTAAGTAGAGGGGCATTTACGCACTGAAGTTTCAGTTCTGGGACCAGGTACCACAATGGAAGTCACTATGCCAGCCAGCAAGCCCACCGATACAGCAGATGATGTTCTTGTTTTACTTCCTTTCCAACTTCTGTCCCTCAGAAAGTACCCTGGTAGACCTGCCTGATAAGAGCAGAAGACATTAATTTTACATGTTATATACAAAGATACACAAAACCTTTAAAAATTGGGATTCCCTAGCCCTGCAGGCTATGGAAGAATATGGATGAAAGTTCTAAGAAGCTGAGGCCTTTGCAGGCATTCTCACTCGTGGCAAGCCTGGAGTCACAGGTGGGAGGGCGATGGAGGAGATGTTCACTTTCACTCCTTAATGGTGATGGTCACAGGCTTAGAGAAGTGGAGGGGAAATGGTGGGAGGAGGAGTATGCTATTTTTAAGCAGTTTCACTGTTAGCCTGACTGGCTGTGAACACATAGCTGTGAATGTGGGAGCACAAGCATGGGACAGTCATGAGGTGCCCGCTCAGGACCTAAGCCCCAGCTTCCTTTTTATGTTTGGGTAGAACTAGACAGTGTCAGGACTTTGACCTGAAGAGCTGGAGACTAAGCAGCAGATGCAGGCTGAAGAGAGCTCCTAGGTGTGAATGCCTGCTTCCCTGATGGATGCTTGTGGTGTCACTGAAGGAAGAGATTTCAGTGAGTGCCCTAGAGGCACTCATTAAAGGCCTGGACTGTCATTCTTGGCCTGGCACTCTGTGTCCTTCAGTACCCTTGGGATCAGCAATATGAAGGAAGGACTATGCCTATGCCCTTGTCAGTGCCTTTTGGACATTGTGTGTGAGGCACAGCAGGTATTTGAGCCACAGCAGTGTGGCAAGTGATCTCTGTCTGCTGAATTGTGGCATCTGTGTAGGCAGATGACCTAAGCCTAGCACGCCTGTGATGGAAAACTCACCAGTATGAACTGAGTGGCATTCCCTGGGACTATCAATGTATTTGTAGAGCTCTCATATATGCTCTGAGTCTCAGTTTCCAAAGCAGAGGAAGGGATGCAGAGGACATCTTTCCACACTCTTCAGGAACTGAGATTCCCACACCAGGCACCAGATTCTGCACTGCCCACAGGTCTCTGTTGCCCAGCCTTGTCATATTGACTTCTGGTACTAAAACATGCATATGCATGTCCCTAAGGATTCCCCTGAACTTTGCTCACAGACCTGTCTTGAAGAGGGGGTGCCTGTGCAAGTTCTATCACATACAGGAAGGCAGCACTGGATTCACAGACCAGCCTTATACCAGATCTGTGCAGGAGCAAGATAATGAGCTGAAGGCTGACTGATTTTCTGCTCTTCAGCAGTGATGGCTCTCATCCTTGAGGGAGATTATTACCTCGTTACCTGGGTGGTCTTGGAAAGGTAAAGCCCCACTCTGTTTTGCAGCTTGACATTTGCTAAATCCATCTCTATTTAAAGTTAGAGGGGCTTGTGTGCGAATGCTTGACAAGCAGTGATGGCTTCCAGACCTAATAAATTGAGAAGAATTCAGAGATTTATTGTACAGTCTAATTTGCTTCAAGGCAAGACATGATACTGCAAAGAGATTCTTGGGAATAAACCCTCAGGTGTTTTGACTAGTGAAGCCTGCTCCAAATTTAATCACATTTCCCTTCCTTCTCCAAAGGCAAAAATCATTACAATAACTACCCCCATTCTGCTCAGAGCTTTTTTCACTCCTTCTCTGCTTTCTTCATCCCTGTGTCTGAGCAGTTTCTAGAAAGGGAGTTAAACAAAGTTAATTGACTTTGTTTTAAAATCTGCTTGATGATGTCATGTTTATCCAAAGGCAAGGCCCCTGCTCCTCCTTCAGCCCTTCTGAGGGTTAGTGATTTGTGACTATGGCAATTATTACTTTTCATGTCATTAAAATTCCTGAGCAGAAATGACTTGTTTGGAGGCAGCTGCCTGTTTCTGCACAGCTTGGTGCTTGGGAATTGAGCTCATGTCTCTCCCCTCTACTCGGCACTGGTGAGACCCCACCTGGAGTATTGCGTCCAGTTCTGGAGCCCTCAACACAGGAAGGATATTGAACTATTGGAGCGGGTCCAGAGGAGGGCCACGAAGATGGTCAAAGGGCTGGAGCAACTGCCCTGTGAAGACAGGCTGAAGGAGTTGGGGTTGTTCAGCCTGGAGAAGAAAAGGCTCAGGAGGGACCTTATAGTAACTTATCAGTACCTGAAGAGGTCCTACAGAAAGGCAGGGGAAGGACTTTTTAATATTATATCGGATGGGTGGACTAGAAACAATGGATATAAATTGGAAGGGGGTAGATTTAGACTTGACATAAAAAAGAAATTCTTTACAGTGAGGGTGGTGAAGCACTGGAACAGGTTGCCCAGAGAGGTTGTGGATGCCCCCTCTCTGGAGGTGCTCAAGACCAGGCTGGACAAGGCACTGAGCAGCCTGATCTAGTGGGAGGTGTCCCTGCCTATGGCAGGGGGGTTGGAACTTGATGATCTTCAAGGTCCCTTCCAACCCAAACTATTCTATGATTCTATGATTCTATAGGCTCAGTCAAGAGAGACAGTTTTTCCCTGCTTCATGGTTTCTCAGGTTCAGATCCTCTAAAATCACTGCTCATGAGCAGTTTACTCTTTCCTCTCCACTTTGGGAGGCAAAGGATATAATGAGAAAGCCAGTGGCCACAACCAGTGTCCTGGATGGAAGGGATGAAAGGGAAGGGTGAAGTATAGGTCCATATAGGACTTGAGAGCACTTCACTCCTCCAGGTCATGTATCAGCTTGAGAAAAATCAGCCCAAAGGGTTCCTCATCCCTCTTGAGAGCCCACTTCTGTCAGGGTTCCAGCTCCAGGCTTGCTCCTGAGAACCTTTCCTCCTAGGGAGCCCTCTTCCAAGACTCGCCTGTAGCAGAGCATCTCTGCAGCTTGATGAGGTTTTTGTGTGTGGTTGCATACAGTTGAACACCCTGTTTTCTAGTTGGAGGGTCTGCTTGTTACTGGAGACTACTAACCAGACCCATCACTAAGGGAATGGACCCTGGGTGCCTGTGAACATGTGTTGTCTTTGGCCTATTTCCTGGGTAAGCATGTGAGTGAAGCCAAGTACTTGATCCCCTGCATGTTTCACTGTTTGGCTACAACGCTGTGTGCGTGACTGCAGGTGAGTTTACATGTGCAAATGTGTGCACAGTAGCAAGTGGAGGGTAGGGGAGGGTCCCGTCCTCCCGCAGACCTTCTCCACAGCTAAACCCAGGTGGAACCTTCATTCAAAGGAAAAATTCACACCACTGCTTTTATGTTTCAGTGGCTGTCCCAGTGACAAGGATGTCATTACATCCTCAGCGCTGGCCTTTCCTGCACACTAAAAGAAAGGATTACCCCCTTCTTCCTCCTATCCCCACCCCCTCTGCAGGCAGCAGGTTTCCTTCAGGAGACATGCTCAGTACCTAGAAGGAAGGTGACTGTTGAAAAGGACCGATGGGTTTGTTTCTTCCCCTTTGGTCTTGGAAATGATGCTGGCAGCCTGGTGCAGCATTTTGTTCTCCTTCCCCCCTCCCCTGCCCCAGTCCCCGTGAGGGGGGAGGAAGAGCGTAGGCGGTGGAAGGAGTTGTGGTCCCCAGATGTGCGAATTGTTGCCGAGTAGAAATAGCACAGCACGGACAAACAGCGGAGCAGCTCAGCTGAGAGCCATCTCTTCGGGCTTGCGTCACTGACCTTTTCCTCTCGGCCTTCTCAGTCCTCACCTGACCCTCCCACTGCTTCCCCTGCACTTTGCACCCAGAGAGCTCTCTGCTTTGCAATGGTGAGGAAACAAAAGCCCTGTAGCAAACAGAAGGCAATGCATTGATCTTTCTCTGCATTTTCCCAGAGCTCAGGTTTACACCCTGCAGGACAAGAATGTCCACAGTGTGAGCCAACGCATCACTGTCCCTGCCTGGTCTAGCCAGTGCTGCAAAGGCAGAACTGTTCTGCCCCTACATCTAGCATGGCTGGGAATAAGGGAGGAGAAGCAAGTCCATCCTAGTGTCAGGGGAGTCCTTCAGACTCTGGCATACCATAAACAAATGGAATTTTTAAAAAAACCACAAAACATTTCAAAGCCTTGCAAAGGCTTTAGCACAATTTCGAGATGTGGTATGATTGTCCAAGCCTGCATAAGTCAACCAATGCCACCACCATACCACATGGAGGGCAATGGGAATCAGGGCAAAGCAGGATCTTGTTTTGAGCTGTGTGTGGAATGGTAATTCTGAGGGCCCTTGGCCCCCAAGATCTGCAGAGGACAGGACTTTGTTGCCTGCAAAGTACTTTCTAGTGATCTGTCATTTTCCACTACTTCATGAGAGGAAAAAATACAATAGTGTCTGCAGGGGCAAATGGGAGAATGCCTTTCACCCAAAAAAGCAAGTGTGGAGCAAACAGAATAATGAAGTGAGCCACTGGAACCCCATGAAAGGTGCTTTGACCAAGTCTTGCTCTAGGACATTGTGTTGAACACTTGGAAGCTTGGTCAGGAATTTAAAGTAGGGGATCAGAAGAGTGAAAATGATGCTTGCAGGATCAGTGCCAGTTAGACAGCAGACTTGTCTTCCTTCCTCTCCCTGGATATTTTTGTTCCTCTGCCTATTTGGAAGCAGTCTAACTGTTCCCAGCTGCAACCAGTGAGGCTTGGACACATCTGCCACCTCAGAGATGCACTGCATTGTGCTAGCTCCATGGCAGTTGAGGCATATCAGCAGTTTTGAGGATAATGCAGATTAGCCTCACTTCTTGAAGGCATGAATGTAAGCACCTTAAAGTGAACTGAGAAACAACCCAGCTCCTCACCTCTCAGTCACCCAGGGCTGTATTCCCAGCATTTCCAAGTGGATGGAAAGTCCCCTACTCCTTTGCTTCTCCAACCCAAGTGCTCTCCATCCTGCTTCCTCTCATTTCAGCCTTGCAGAGACTGGGAAAAAAATTTGCAATAATTCCCTGATCATTTTTAAGTTGACAAAAATGCAAGAGATGGGACAGTCTGTAGACCGAGAAACTGTCATAAGCATTTGATTTAAATCTGTCCTGGCACTCACAGTGGTATAACTGCAGGGAGAGAGATCACAGAGAGCTTGTAGGAGAAGGGGGGGGCATGTCATGAGGTGAGGAAACTGTGCTTGCACCAAAGAGGCCTGGAGCCTCAGCCCCCCTCAAACCACCTCCTGATAGCATCTTCAGAATGGGCCAACTTGCAAAGGGCAACAGTTTCCGCTGGCAGGAAGGTGAGAGGTGTCCATATGAGGCTGGTGTGTATAGTGTATGGGTGTCATATCAGAGTGCACACTAAGCTGGCCTCTGAATCTCGGCATGGCTTGGCAAATGCCTATTTTTCCAGCTGTTGTCTGTGGAGGACATTACCAAGTGAGGCAATGGAAAAATAAATCACACTTGGCAAGGCATCTGTGCCTCACCATGCATGCAGCCACATGGGCAGGATCCACATCCAGCCCTTTGGGTCCAATGGCAGCTCCTAGACAGCAACAGGAAAGGGAAGGTAAGATAAAGGGAAATCCAGGACAGGTTTCACTCATTCGCAGCATCTGAGATGCACTGGATAGAGGGAGGCAAGGATTCTGTGTGCAGCACCAGGCAATGTTGGCTGGGTCCTTGCACCATCCCCCTCTCCTTTCCTGGACTATTGGAGACAAACAACGCTGAGATGTGAATGAAGCAGTTTGACTGAAGGAGGGACAGCATTTTGGAGCAGAGGGGGAACCTGCCATGGCACAGTTCTGTGATCGCCTGAATCGTGCACAAATGGCTGACGTGAGGCAGATCCTATGCCATGGCCTGGAGTGAGGTTCATGGGGCATCCAGGCACTTTTCCATGGCTGCTTCGCCTGTGATAAAGGGCCAAGATGCTGCACCACAGCTCTCCCTAGAGGTTTGGGTGCAGGCACATCCACTTATGCCCACCAGACTACTCCTAGAAGGCTTAAAGATCTTCTTTAATACTCCTTTTTCTGCCCTGCTTCTCTTTTAGCCTTTCTCAGGCTCACAGGGCAAGAAGCTGACTCAGGGCCTTCAGCTTCTCCTGACATACACTTTCTTCTCCAGAGACAGCACCATATCCCACTTTTTACTTCCTCTCTCACACTCCCCACACCTCCTCCCTGCCCTTTCATACCTGCAAGACCACAGACACGCAGAAAGGGACAATTTAAAGGGACAGAACCTTGACACATAGCTGGAACAAGGTTGAGATGTGGCCACAGAGTCCTTTGCAGCAGAGCTTGGACCTGTCTTTCAGGAGAGGCATGACACCCAGGATGTGCTGTAGCTGCTCACCTGCTTACTTTTTCTGGAAATGGTGCTGGCTGTCACCAGCTCCAGACTCACATGCCACATGGCAGCACTGTTGTATGGAAAAAGTCCAAGCACTGGAGTGAATTTAGTAAGTGGAAGTCCTTCAGGGCATGGCTGCATCCACTGGAAAGCCAGCAGTGCTGGGTGACCCAGTGTAGCCCTTGTTCCTTCAGCAGCATTGCAGTGTCCAACTGTCCTGAGCTGAGCCTCACTTACAACAGCTCCCCAGGGCAGTCATGGTGTGACAGGTGGCATCAGCTACAGACACTGCCTTTCACCATACATCTTAGCCCCAAGGGATTTGGTTGAAGAGACTCTTCAGATGACACTTTCCTCTGCAAGTGGGTAGGCTGAAAGGCTGAATCATAGAAATAAATCCTAGAAGTTCTGGCTACGTATTTTTATTCCTCCCTTATTCTTCACCTTTTCTAACTGTGACAAAATCACCTCCAATCTACCAGGATCTCACCTCAAGGGGCCAGGCACATGCACAAGCACAGCCTCTATACTTCCTAAGGACACATTTCTATCTGCTTCCTCAGAAGTAAATAAAAATGCAAAGATGGCTTTGCTCTGACTTGACAGTGTACTGCATTCACAGAATATATATAGCCCTAGCTCCCTGTTTGACACGTAGGCCTGTAAGGATGCATGTGATTGTGTTTTTCACGCCTTGCCAAATCAAACATCTGGTACATGTCAGAACACAGGAGAAGCTATGTGAGGATGAATTAAATTCAAAACCAGAAGATCCTATATGTCCATCTCCTCTTGTTTTCTTGCCCATTCCTCCACTTTGGCAGGAATTCTCTCAGTCCAAACACCTAAGATGCTAAACAAACCTCTATTTACATCTTTGACCCAAAACAACACCTCCAAAAGTCATCTTCCTGTCCTTAGGACTCTATCTTCCACATAAGTCTCTAAGTCTCCACTCCCCCTTCACTTCTGCCCATTTCTTCCGACTTTATGGGCAATCGTCACTTGCCTTTTCATCTCTGACTCGAACATTAAGCCTCTCTTATCACACACAGGTATTCCAAAAATATGTGTTCAGCTTAACCCTGGGACTTCCACTCATACCACTTCTAGTAAGCACTAGTGTCAACAGTTTAGTACCCCTTTTACATCTGTACCTCCTGGATTCACATCCTGTCAAAGAAATGTCACAGGGAAAACTGAAAACACACATGCTTACTAAGTATTTGATAGAAAGATGTGCTGAAACCATCACAAGATAAAGGGTCTTATCCCCTTTAAGAAAACTCTATCATCAGTCCATCCTTCTTCAATATAATTAAGTACTTGAAGGCTAATTTTAGAACCCATTCTCTTGGCCTGTTTTTTTAGTCAATCTCCAAAGAATCCTTCCTTAAATTTGCTCAAAGCTTTCCCAGCAAAGAGGAGGGGGTTATCACTAGAAGTGCTCAAGCAGTAAAATCTTCAGGTTTTCACAAAGGAAGCAGCCATGGGCTGCCTAGGGAGGTTTCAGAGCTAAAATCTAGACTTTGTAACTGTCTCTTTCACGTCAGCGTCTTTCCCATCACACTGCTCTTGATAGCCAGAGCCAGAAGGAATAGGTCAGTAAGAAAAAGCAGATCTAAGTGCAAAACAACCAGGAAAAAGGTTTAATACCATTGAAAAAATATGAATATATACACAAAAGTTCTTAGAGTTTGTTCAGTTTTGTAACATAAAGCACCATTAATTCCACAGTACATTACAACTCAGCCTATTGCATCTTCCAGAAAGTGCACAATACTCCTGAAATGTGATTTAGCACCAAGGTATTGCCATCTTGTTTAGCACCAAGAAACCTGTTAAATATACCCTTTTGTCCCCCTGTCTTCCTCTTTCACGTGGATCAGACAGCATCTGGCTGCTTGTGGGCAGCACATGAGAACTATCTGTGACATTCAAACACCAAATAGAAAATGAGGAAGAAGGAAACTTGTTTCTGGAGATACTCAGTGTCAGAGAGGCTTGCTTCTCTTCAGGAAGACACAGGGGCACTATACACTGTAAAGAGACAATATCTGGGTTTGCAGCCTGTTGAGGAAGAGAGAATGGGATTCAATCCTGAGCATACCTCCAGCCTGCTGCTTCTTCTCTACTGCCCGAAATCCTGTCTCTGAGCAATTCCACATGCTTGACCTGCTAAGGGAGGGAAAGAAACTCACTCCCTCTTAGTTCACATGATCCCATCATCACGTTTCCCTGGAATAAAAACCAACTTTGCCTTAGTGGGACCTTGTTTTTATACCTATTGCCTCAGTGATAGTGGTGGGGAGGTCTGAAGGCAGAAAGTGCCTGAAACTTCTTCCAATCTGTTCAGCTTCCTCAGCAAAGCAGGGAGGGTAAGTAAACAGGGCAAGAGAGAAAATGTCCTGCAATTCTCTCAATCTCATTTTTAATATTTAGCCTGGGTCCCCATGACTTTGCCATCCTGGGCTGAGTGTACTAGACCTAGTCCTATAACAATACAGTCCCATATAACAACAAAATATGTCCTATGGGAGAGCTCTCGTAGTCCCAGATGATACAGGCAGAGATCATGGCTAATCATGAGACTGCAGAAACTAAGTAAGCCAGAAGACTTCATTATCAGTGATGGGCAGAAGAGAAATACACTTTCTCCTGCTTGTCCTGCCCTGAGACTCAAAAACCAGACTACTCTTGGCACATATAGGTTTCCCAAAGTGCTGAGTCAGCCTCACCCTGCTTCCCCCAGGACTAGTGATCCCAAAGAGATATGAGTGAAGGCAGCATGAGACCAGTTCAAATAGTACTAGAAAATCCTGTCACTGGTGTTCGTTTTTCACAGGACCTCTCCAACCTGACTAAAAGTGAAAGAGTGTGTTCTAGCCATGTGTTTTTCTCAGTTGCTCTGATGAGACTGCCAGAAAAGGGAACTGAGCATTTGGCAGGGAAACTTTCAACCGTGAGGTGCTGTAGTCTCACGTTGATCTCTTTCCCATCACAGAGGTGAAGAGGTGCCAACCTGCCCAGGTTTAGAGCTGATTTAACTGCAATTGCCCTTTACAACCTACAGGATAGGTTCTGAAACTATGGTGCCTCAATACCAGCATGGGAAAGCCATCTTCAGAATGACTAACATAATGGCATACAAGAGCCAGGGGCCATCTCTGATACTCTCTTCACATAAGTAAGTGTTAGGGGTGACCTCTGATATCAATGGAAGGGTGAAAGTGCACCTCTGCCAAAAAGAGAGACCAGATTCTGGTTCACTCTCTGGACTAGTTTCCTACAGCTGGGGAACAAAAGCTGAACATCACCCCAGAGGAGGTTTGGGAAGGCAGTTTGGGAGAGTTGTCTCTCTCTCTCGTTCCCCACTTATGATCCCTAGTGGGAACAGAGTGGTGGGTTGTACAGATGCCTCTGAAGGATCTGGCTGAGTATTTGACCCTTAATCTCTTAGAAAGATGAGGGCTAGCACTGAGGAGGACAACACCACCAGGATTAGATTTTACAGTCAGCTTTAACTCCATGACCCAGAAGAGTATCTACCTTCTGCATACTTCAGAAGGTCAACAATCTCATTTTTTAAAAGACAGTGCCATTTGTGACCACTCCTACATCTTTCTTCTGCTACAGGAAGCCCTCAGACCCCAGTCTGCTCTCCAGACTACAGATGTGACAGGTAACATTAAGGCCATGCTGCAGGCTGTAAAACTGTCCTCTCTAATTGGGACATAAAGGAGCTAAGATGAGCCTGGGCAGCAGGAACTTCTATCCCTTTTTATGGGAGTCCTTTGTGTATGAAGCACCAAGGAGGGACACGTTCCCAGGAGCAGCATTTTAGCTTTCCTCCTGCACTAGGATCCTAAATGCTAGACAGTTCATTGGCAGATTTAGAAACAGCCAATAGCCTAAGTTGGGTTTAGAGGGGGCTAGAGATGGTAGTGTCACATTTTAACTGGACAGATACAAGGCTGGCTACAAGAGAACGTGAGGTGGGAGCCAGGAAGGCAAGTTTCACACTCAGTGCCCAAGACTTGATGGATCCATTTCCAAGTGATTTGCAGTGGCTGCGGGCAGTAAATTGAGGGAGAGAAAGAAAGAAATGGCTGAAGAGGCCCCAAGGAGGAGGAGGAAAGGCAGTTAGTCAAGGCTAGGCTTGACCAGGTACCCATTGAAGGTGATGTACACATCAACATCATCACTGTAAATGGCATTCTCCCGTTCCCGCTTGTAGAGCCTCACCCAGATCTCATCATTTTCCTGGAGCTCCAACATGAGGCTCTGGCTCTGCATGATGCTGCGGTCACTGGGTTGGGCATACAAGATGACCGCCTCTTCTTCATTGTGCATGACATGCATGTAGGTTTCCTTGAAGTTCCAGGTGTGAACATTGAGGCTGAAATAATAAAGTCCACCTACAGAGCAGTAGAATTTGCCATTGAACATGTCAAAGTGGTTGTAGAGGTTGACAAAGACAGTATCGAAGATCAAGACCTGGAAGCCTTCACTACTGTGCAGTGCTTTCTTGCGACCAACAGAGAATGCAGCATACTGATGCTTGCAGGGATCTCCTGCTATCCCCATCTGTCCTTTACTGCCTTTCTGGCCCTGGGCACCCCGCTCACCTCGTGGTCCTTCTTTGCCCCATTTCCCCGGGATCCCAGGCTCTCCTCGGTCTCCTTTCTCTCCTGTAAGAGAAAGCAGAGGTTATAACTCTTGTCTAGCCTCTGAGGTAGAAGTGGAAAAGGCGGTGAAAAAGACTAATAAGGAGGCAGATGATTGTTCAAGGATGGGGCAAGAAGGAAAGATCCTGAGGATATCAATATCATTGTGCTTCATGGGAAAGGAGCTAGCAGAGTTCTGGGTGTGACTGGGGTCTCTCCTCTTCTGAACTCCCTGCTCATCACATTATATGGCCTTGCTGGAGGCACTAGGACCTGTTCCTAGGAGACCTCAGCCTGAGGTGGAGTGCAGCAAGCAAATTACCAGTGAGGCTTTCACCTTTTTTCCTCCTTCATACTTCTTTACCTCCACCGTAGTCCCTGTCCCCTCTCCTATCACACAGTTACCTACACAGTGTGAACACTCTTCTTCCTGTGGGCTGGAAATGGGGAAGAAGTGCTAATATCTGTGGAAGAATATGAGTAGGGAGGGATAAAAAGGGTCAGACAGAGGGGAAAAGATGCAAGCTTGACTCGGTGGATGATGCAGCGCAAGTTAGAGAGCTGCTATTTCAACAATAATTGCACCCTTTGGTCACCCTATGTAATTAACACTGCAATTTTACCCTGGCATTTGTGTGTTCCCTGTCACACTCTTGGGCAGGCATCAATACAGAGAAAGAGCAGCACTAGAATGTACTTTATATGTACTGAGAAGAGATTGGGGTCAGAGCAGCCTCCAGCAAAAGTGATAGCATCCCATATCTGGGCCTTGTTCTCTTCCTCCTCTCCATCACTTTCATAGTATTGCAGCACCCTGCTCTCATCTCTCTACCCCAGATAGACTTCTAAGATTTGATGGATTGCAGCTATTTCCAGGCTGGGCAGGAAAGGGGGAGCATCTGCCCAGAGAGCCCGGAGGAACCACAGGGCAATAAGCAAGAGGAGCAGGATCCAGCTGAGAATAGGCTTTTGCCCACAGCAAAGGCTAAAAGGGGAGCCCTGAAGGGAGGAGCTGATCTAAAATAGGGAGCCTTTTCCCATTAGCCAAGCCAGCCACTCTAGGGCGGAATGAGCTGGAGGTTACTGCCAGTTAGCCTGGAGGTACTTGAAAATAGCTGCTGCCTCTCTGCGCCCTCCTCCTGCTCCAAAATGCCTGTAACCCATGGGGCTGGAGAAGGTTTCCCCATAGTGTTCCCAAGTACCAATACCTACTGTCCAAACACACTTATTTTACTGCTGGGTAGAGAATGCTCCTTCCTTCAGGCACTGCAGAGCTCTGGAAGTCTGAGGCAAGGATGGTGTCCTCCCAGCTTGGCAAGAGGCTGCCACTGCCACTCCTATGCTAACTGTGAAGAGGAGTTAGTAACAGCCAGCACCCTGAGACACCAAGGTCACAGCAGGGATATACATTGACTTTCCTCCCCTGCAGACTACTCTTGATTTAAACCCTGGAAACAGCGTGTGAGAGCATGGCAGGCATTCAGGATGGCATCTGGAGGTCTGTTACCATAACCAGCATGCCATCAACCCAGCTGTCACCTCCACTGCAGTGTCAAAAATCCCTGAGCAGAAGTTGGCATTCCAAGACCAATATGTGACTTACCCTTCAGTATAGTGATGTTGATATAGGGACGGACCTCTGGTATTGGGTATGGCCAGTGGTGGTGGCTGGGTGGATCTGGTGGGGCATCTGCAGAAGAATCCACTGGGTCACAACAGCGCTTGCAAGCACCAGGAGTTGGTTCTGGGCGGTTGGGTTCATCTGTAGGTGCCCCAAGCACAACAAGAGGGATAAGAAGGAAGGCCAGGGATGTGTTCAGATAAATTATGTCCATGCTGACCTGGGAAGAGATAAGGAAGCACCAGAAGGAGGTAAAAGAAAGGGTGGACATAGGGAATGGAGCAGAGATCATCATAAAACATCTTTCTGTGAGTGGAGCCAAGGGGTGGGAGGAAATGGCATTGTCCTGTGAAGGGAGTTTACATGTTTGAATTCCCTTGAGGTTCAAGACCGCAATAACAACCACATGGAGCAAGAGGATGCCCCAAGCCTTTCTGCCCAGAACAACAGAGACCAGGTGCTAACCCTGGAAGAAGGCTTAACCCTCACTAGGCAAACCACTGGAGCCACTACACGATTCAGTCTCCAGGCTGCAACAGAGGAAGGAGACATGTCAAACCACAATCTCTCTAGCTAAAGCATGCTGAATCTGCAAAGAGTATGTTAGTATGTTGCAACATACTAACTATTTACTGGAGTTAACCCAAAAACCCGCACCTCCCCTTCTCAGCTGTAGTCTGACCTAGGACAGTGGTCTGGAGTTTAAATTCAGCCTCCTTCTTCCCCCATCAAATCCCATCCCTCACTGTGCTTCACCTCCCACCAGGATGGCCAGGTTTCTCTGAGAGCAGACAGACTAGAGGGGAGCTGCTTGGCAGGAGAGGGTGAAGGAAGCATAGCTCGGAGCAGGCAGCCTCCAGAGAAGTATGCTTATGAAAAACAGAAATGCAAACAAGCCGAGAAAGCCCCTATCCCAGCCTCTACCTCCCTCCCTTCCTTCTGCCCGCACCCCAGTGCAGTGTCACAGCTCACCCCGGAGGCTGAGGGCTCCCCTTTGTTCTTCCCAGCCCCTGCTCACTGTATCTCCTCCTCCTGCAGAGCTGCCCCCAAGGCCCATGGCTTTAAGAAAGCTGACTCTTGGCACAGGCACTTCTGAGTGCTGGCTGGGTGCAGCAAGCTCGGCTTGGACCTTCTCCCTCCCCTCTCCTTGCCCTCCCTTTCCCTCCCTGTCTTTGGGCAATCTCCACTGCAAACTGACTTGGGGTTTGCCACCTTTTAACTCTTTCCTAGGTAGGGCCTTTCCCCTATGTATGTATATATATATATATTTGCTCTGCAGTTTTGCTTCTGAACAGCCTAGTCCTGGTCAGCACAGATTGCACCCTGGGCAAAGGGTGGGTGTGATGCAGAGCAGTGTCCCACCATGAGCATCTCAGGATGGGCACGGTGAGGTCCATGGTTGCAAGAGACAGGTTTTCCTTCAGGTGGGATGGTGCAGGACTCAGCACTCCTCACTCCTTTGCATTTTTCCCTTGCATAAGGCATTAGCCCTTCACTTGATTGGCCTTGCTCTCTCCTCTGCTGTGCCCATCCCACTCATAGTCCTGCAGAATCCTCATAGTTTCCCTCATTCTCTCCTGCATTGTTTCTTCTGCATGTCACTGCAGCTCCTCTCCGCAGGCATGAGATTTCCATCAGGTTCATCTGTCAGCTGGGAGAGGCATCAGTTTTTTTCCTGCCCTGGTTATCCCCTCTCCCTGGGCAGAGGCCCAGACCTTGCACTCCACAGCATGTTATACCCTGGTCATTTCCCCAGGTCAGGTCCCAGGCTGAGCATTTTGCATAGGAGGGTTGTGCCTGGCCTGAAGCACAGTCCGGCTGCAGGGAGCTGCCTGCCAGCGAGGCTGAAGACACAGAGCAAGCCCTGATTGTGACCTTTGTCCCCAGCCTGGCGCCAAGCTGACAGGCTTGTGCTGTTGGGGTGAGCATTTTGTGGCTGCACCAGAAGGTGGGAATGAAGGGCGTTCTGGGGGAGGAAGATATGGGGGAGGATAAACAGAAGGCTTTTCTTCTGCAGAATTATCCGGGAAGAGAATTTTGGGGATCCTATCCTGCAGCAAAAGTTGATTTGATAATTTATACCCTGGAGGGGGTGTACACATATATCTTTGAGAGGCAGAAGAATGGATGGGCCAGAAGGATGCAGGGGCCAGAAGTGCCAAGTCAGCACTGTGACTCCTGCAGTTTCCAAGAGAAGCTGGAGAAGGTTCCAAGGTTTCTGAGGGAGAAAGGGCTTTATGTGTGTCTATGTGTGCTTAGACTTCCTTTTTTTTCTATTTTCCTTCTCCCATTTGTTTGGTTAGGGAATGAGAGGCCCTGCTTCTCAGAGAGTGGCTGGTGTTTGGCAGGACCCCAGCACCACTGGAGAAGCAAGCGGAAAACTCTGGGAAAATATGTGCTGTGAGCTGGGGGGAAGGGAAGAAGGGGGGCTGGGAGGCTTGGATATATTCTTAGGCTGCCTGTCAGCCTGGAGCTCAATGAACATGAGATGAACATGCCTGCCAGCCGGGGATGGGAAGACGACCAAGAAACTTGCTGCTGTGCTTATGAGTTCCTAGATGGACTCCAGTACTGACATGCAAAGAGACACACTGCAAGTCTCCCACATATCCCTGTGCCCCTTTCCCCTTTTGAAAAATGAGATTGGGAAAGGTTAATGCAGCACTTCTTGCTAATGGAGCCTTGACAGCTGAAAGAAGCAATTTTCTCTGTTCCATTGTGCTGTCTACGTTTGCCTGCTGCTGGTGGGGACACTGGCAGCTGCCAGTACTATTGTAGGTCGATATGTTTTCTGGGGTGCATGGAAACTCAGACTGACACTAAAGGCAAAGTTTCTCTCTATTCCACCAAACCTATTGCAGGGCCTCAGTCCTTCAGATTTTCCTGTCTGGCTTATTGTTTTCCCTTTTGTAGCTCTTGGCCTAATGTCTGACCTACTCTATGTTTCCAAAGGGAACAGGTAACAGGCAGGCCTTCACACTAATTTCCATCCCACATTTTCATCTCTCATCCTGAGTTGCTGACAACCAAGCTAACATTCTTCATGGTGGACCTCATCAGCTGAGGCTTTTGCCTTTGTAAGAACATCCTGCAGTGGACAGCGAGCAGGACTTCGTGTTTAATGTCTCCTCTGAGATGAATAGGGTCACACAGGGAGCCACCAAAGACTTGTGCTGGTTGCTGATAGCGTTGCTTTGCTCACTGGAGGGAACTGGCTGTACCAGCAACACTTCTCCAGGGCAGCCACATTTGCAAGAGGTTTTAGCTTGGGCAGCTGAGTGCTCAAAGATAGGAGTTTTGAGAATGCTGTCCAACAGCCTTGTGCCAGCCATGCTTTTAGTGTAACCCAAGCCTGATGGCACTCTGTGTGCCCAACAATCTTCCCTCTCCCTCATTACACACTCTGCCTTGGAGGCAGCCCAGGGAAGCTTTGGTCAGACTGGACTACAACAATCCCTGCTCAAAAGCAGCTGCTTCCTCCTCCTTATACATGTTCTCTCTTCTCCTGCAACACCCTCAACTCAGGCAAAAAAGGAGGATACAGCCTCTTTCTCCCCCACTGACTTTATCCTCAACTCAGGCAAAAAAGGAGGATACAGCCTCTTTCTCCCCCACTGACTTTATCCTATCCTATTAACCCTCTCTACCACAGAAGAAAGGAAATCCCCTGGATGTTTTCTTCCCTTTCCAGCCCCTGTGTACAGCTGAGCTCCCCTGCTGTACATGTGGATTGCCTGCCCTGCTACATCTACACATGTACTCACATCCACTCAAAAACACCCACACACTTATCTGTCACTCCTCCTCCCTCACCAAAACCTGTGGAGCAAAGGTATCATCCACATCAGGAAGAGAAACAGACCCTTCTCTTTCTCTTCATGGCTGCTTCTCCTCCATTACAGCCACTTTCCCTTTTCCATTTTCTCTCCATCCCCTGCCCCCTCTCTCCAAGATCATAGCATACCAGGAGGGGAAGCAGAAGACCCTTACCTCTGCTGCCCTTTGGAAGGGTCCTGTGCTGGGTAGTCCGTATCCTCAGCTGCTCCTGGTGAGCAGTGCGAGGAGGGAGGGCTGGCAGGGCCCAGCTGACTCCAGCCAGATGCTCGCCAAGTGCTTTTATGTAATTACTGTCTTTTCCATCCTGCCTCTAAGGCCTTTGTGAGTGCCTCCCCCTCTGCTCTGGCCCGTGTCAGGCTTGGCTTTCCCTTCTTCCCTCCCTCCTTCCCTCCCTCCCTCCCTCCTTGCCTTCCTCTCTCCCACCCCACACAGCATCACGATTTGCTCAGCTCAACAACTGCTTCTTTCTCTAAGCAAAGTTCAGGCTTTTGGCTACCACTGTTGCTATCCCTGTCCTTTGAGAGCTGTGAAGTTATGGACAGCACTGCACTCTCTTCCTCTCCATCACTGCCTGAGTACCTTTGCCTTGCCCTTCTGTAGTGCCTGCAAAGAGAGAGGGGAACATCTGGGATGTGGGAAGGTGGCAGTGGTTTTTATGCTTCAGTACTTTGGGGTGCCTTTGCATTACCCTGTAACAGCAGCTGGCCTTTGAATCACTGACTATCTCTGGCCAAGCTACAGAGGGGGTTGGGAAGACTTAGATGAACTTTAAAGGTCCCTTCCAAACCAAACTTTTCTATGATTCAATGATAAGACAAATCTTTTCCAGCCTGTGTACTCCATGACTGCACATGAGGCTTGTGTAACAGCCAACCCTTGTTACCCAAGAGCACCAACGCAGTATGAAATTACTGGCTTAGAATATCTGGAAGTCTCTGAGGATGGGCAGGCCTAATTGGACATCATCTGCATGACTACTTTGCTCTCATAACTTGCACCCATGTGGGGCTGAACCAACCAGGAATGATGCATTCCCTGGCTTTACACAGGCTGCTGCTGAGTTCGAGGGTACTTATGCCAGCAGGGATTTCTACTCTGTGCTGCTCAGCAGCCTGGACTGTCTCACATGGGGATCAAGGCCTGGCAAAGCCACTGCACTTTTTCATTGTGCATTGCTGAAATGTCATGTGGCTGAGAAACAGCTGGAAGAGCTCTTTACCTGTACTCATCACTAGAGTAAAGCTGTTGCTAGACCTGGCAACATCCAGCACTAAGCAGGAAAGCGTGAGCCGTTCTTCTCTTCCCACTGCCCCCACAACTCATCCAAGACTCTGTGACTGCCAGACACAAATGAACGGTATATCAGAGAACTGGTTGACAGGCTGCATCTGTTGGAGATGCCTTGCAGCTAAGGGAGCATCTCTCAGGCTGCTCCTCTACCCATAGGTAGCTTTTCCAGCTTGAGTGTCCCATTTTTACTCCCACCTTGTGAACCTGCCTGCAAGACCACTGAGGCAAGAAACTGTGTCAGTATCCACCCCAAACTGGTATGTATGTAACAGTGAACCTGACAAATGGTTGGGTGGGGGATTGAGAGATACTGAAGCCTATTTGAACCAGTTCTTGAAAATACCCTTCAGGTGAACCTTCTGCCTTCTGCTTCTCTGCATGTGAATGCCAGTTTGGGGCTTGTCACCACAAGAACTAACCCTACTGCAACTAGCAAGACTTTGCTGCCTTGTGAGCAAGCACCTAGACCTGACAACTGGTTGGGTGGGAGATTGGGAGATATTGCAGCCTGTTTGAAACAGCTCTTAAAGATACCCTTCTAGAGAACCTGCTACCTTCTGCTTCTCTGCATCTGAATGTCTCTTCCTCCCATCCTCTCATACACAGACCCAGGAGATTTGTCCCTGTGCTATTCTGTCCTATACACATTCCCAACCCTGCCCCAAGCAGTCAGAGACTATAGATCACTACTGGGGACATCTCAGCTCTCAGCAGCAGTGCTGAGAAAGGTAGGCAGTGGTTAGGACAAGAAAATTTTCTTCAAAGATACCCATGAAATTTCTCATCAAAGAAACCAATAGTCTGTGGCAAAAAGGGTGAGGATGGTGTTTAAGAGTTCACAGAAACTTTCTGAATCTGAATCTGTGATGCCCTGGCAGTGGAGGGCTTGAAACAGAGAGGTTCCACCATTACTTGGCAACTCTGTTCTGAGTCTGGCCCTAAAACCAGTCCACAGTGCAAGAATCCCAGCATGATCTCAGACCTTTTGATCCAGTACAAGTTCATCACATAATTGTTGTTTGATAGCTATGTGAAAAAGTTTGATCTCTGCTGAAAATATGTGATGCCTTGCAGCAGCTACAATGCCTCTGAGGGTCTAACAGATCTATGTGGATCTCCAGACCCACCCATATGCATGGTGAATATAAGGGATTTCCAAAAAGACAGTGGTATCAGAGAGGAGTTGCCTTTTGCAATCATCACACTGTGGAGTGGGCAGGAGTGTGCAGGAGTACTGGGGTCACGCATTTGTGTTGCATACATGCCAGGAACAGCCCTGTCTCAAACATGGGAAGGAAAAGACCAGGTATGCAACAGGCTCGTTTTAAAAACAGCGTGGCCAGTAGGACCAGGGAAGTGACTGTCCCACTGTACTGCGCACTGGTGAGGCCACACCTCAAGTACCATTTTCAGTTTGGAGCTCCTCAATACAAGGGAGTCATTGAGGCACTGCACCACATCTAGAAAAGGGCAGCCAAGCCAATAAGGGCTCTAGAGCACAAGTCTCATGACAAGTGGCTGAGGGAGTTGAGATTGATTAGACTGGAGAAAAAGAGGCTGAGGGAAAACCTTATTCTTATCTATAACTACCAAGAGAGGAGGCCGTAATGAGATGGGAGTTGATCTTACTTCTCCATCTATGGAAAGTTTTTCGTGCTCCAGAGAATCATCATAGGACTGTTGCGCCTCTGTCTCCTCCTCTACATCCTGAAACTGGTCAAAATAAGGGTGAGCCAAGGCTTGTGTGGCTGTCAGGCATTTCTCCATGTCCAGCTGCAGCATATTCTCAAGCACGTCCACAGCTGCAGGGGAGGACAAGTAGAAAGATGAGCAAGAAGTGAGGGAAATTTGGCTTCCTGGCCACCAGCCCCACCACCACCACTTCCTACCAAGATGACTCAACCTGAGGATTTGNTATGTGAAAAAGTTTGATTTTTCATATAGAACTAAAAAGTCTTGCAGCAGCTACAATGCCTCTGAGGGTCTAACAGATCTATGTGGATCTCCAGACCCACCCATACGCATGGTGAATATAAGGGATTTCCAAAAAGACAGTTTGGAGCTCCTCAATACAAGGGAGTCATTGAGGCACTGCACCACATCTAGAAAAGGGCAGCCAAGCCAATAAGGGCTCTAGAGCACAAGTCTCATGACAAGTGGCTGAGGGAGTTGAGATTGATTAGACTGGAGAAAAAGAGGCTGAGGGAAAACCTTATTCTTATCTATAACTACCAAGAGAGGAGGCCGTAATGAGATGGGAGTTGATCTTACTTCTCCATCTATGGAAAGTTTTTCGTGCTCCAGAGAATCATCATAGGACTGTTGCGCCTCTGTCTCCTCCTCTACATCCTGAAACTGGTCAAAATAAGGGTGAGCCAAGGCTTGTGTGGCTGTCAGGCATTTCTCCACATCCAGCTGCAGCATATTCTCAAGCACGTCCACAGCTGCAGGGGAGGACAAGTAGAAAGATGAGCAAGAAGTGAGGGAAATTTGGCTTCCTGGCCACCAGCCCCACCACCACCACTTCCTACCAAGATGACTCAACCTGAGGATTTGCTTTGGGGAAAATCACTGACAGATCCTTCTTGGGGATTTCAGGGAGGGATTTGATGTAATTCTTGGGCTGGAGGAGAAAGGAAAGCACCAACATTTACTCCATGTGGGGGAATTTTATCAGCTGGGATGGAGAAACTTTCCTGCTCTTGGGAGGAGAGGGAGAACAGAAGATGAGCAGCCTGATCTAGTGGGAGGTGTCTCTGCCTACAGGAAGGGGAGTTGGAACTTGATCTCTAAGGTCCCTTCCAACCTGAACTATTCTACGATTCTGTGATCTCTTTCCCAAAGTAATAGGTGCTAGGACAAGAAGAAATGGTCTCAGGTTGCACCAGGGGAGGTTTAGATTGGCTATCTGGAAAAACTTCTTCACTGAAAAAGTTGTCAGACATTGCAACAGGCCCAGGGAACTGGCTAAGTTGCCATCCCTTGAGGCATTTAAAAATCCCATAGAACACAAAATCACAGATGGTAGGAATTGAAAGGGATCTCTGGAGTTCATCTTGTGCAACCCTCCTGCTGAAGCAAGTTCACCTACAGCAGGCTGCACGGGAATGCATTCAGGAAGGTTTTGAATACCTCCAGAGAAGGAGACTCCACTACCTCTCTGGGCAGCCTTTTTCAGGGTTCTCTTACCCTGAAAGTGAAGAAGTTTCTCCTTACGTTGAGAAGCAATTACAGTTTATGTCTGGTGCCTCATCCTGTAGCTGAACACCACTGAAAAGAGGAGTTTGGCCTCATCCTCTTGACTCCTGCTGAGGTACCTCTGAGCATTGATGAGACATAGTGCTGAAGGGCACGGTTTAGCGGTAACATGGCGATGTTGGGTTAATGGTTGGACTCGATGATCTTAAAGGTCTCTTCCATACAAAATTATTGTATGAATCTCGGCAGGAGAGTGCTCGGCTCCCTGCTCGCCCGGCTGCTCGCCCGCCGGGTTCCTTGCCCGTACTGCGGCTGCCGACTCCCCCCTGCAGGAGGCTGCGCGCAGCGCTCCGCCGCCTGCTAACAGTCTGCGGCTGGGGGACACCAGCGGCCGAGGAGAGGTGGCGACACGGGTAGGCTCATGGTCATTGGTTTAGTCTCCAGTGGCAGCTGCTCCGAGTGAGACCACCAAAGAGAAAGTGATGGAGCACAGTCTGTGAGCGTGCAGAACTCCTGAGTCAAGGCAGATGTATACCTTTCCCGTGGGAGCCCGATTGCCATGTATGGAAGGACACGCTGCAGCCCGGGCACGTGGCTCTGTCCGGCTGCAATGACGTGCCGCGTGTGCGTGTGTTTGTGCGTGACGTGGTGTGTGTGAGATGTGAGCCAGCCGGCTGCGCTGCGCGTGGCATTGGCATATTTTATGCTTGGGAAGCCGAAGAACAGCAAGTTTTCATGAGCAAATATTTATGTATTTTCTACTCGTTCGAGCAGATAAAGCATTTCTGTTCTCTCTTGCGTCCTCGGGAGGGCCAGGAATATCTTCTTTCCAAGGATATTTCTACTTGTTCCTCTCTCTGTCTCTTTTATCAGCCTGCTCCCCTTTTTCAACAGCTAATTAACTGCTTCCTGCACTGATCCTCCACCTTCTTGATCCATAGTCCTCTGCAATAGCTGAACCAGAATGTGGCTTGGACAGTTTTGCTGTTGCAGGATTGGAGCTGCTGTGTTTCCCTGCTGATGACAAATACAGCAGCTCCCTAACAACCAAACGTGTGTGTGTTAGTAACAGCCTGGAAATGCACCTCACCTCTCCATGCTCATACATCTCCCCGGTTGCCATTTCCTCCCCTTCCTGTTTCTTTCCTGAGGACCCACAGCAGAGCAGAAGGGTCAGACTGAGAGAGTCCAAAGATGCTTTGGGCCACTTTTGGGCTGGCAGAAATGTTCTTGGGTGTAGATGTATGATGGGTCTTTGTGTGGGGAGAGTCATTTGCAAGGTCCAGTTGTCATCTCTCAGACATTTCCCATGCTTGGGCTGTGTGTATCAAGGCATAGGTGCTGTGCTCTTGCTTTCATGTTAAAGACAAGAGGCAGGTGCATGTGCAGGTATATGGGCATCTGTGTGGGTGGCCACATACAGTCTCACACACATGTAGGTATACTTAAACACCCACAGGCATGAATACATATATATATATAATGTATATTTATATACACAGAGTCACATGCACCCACACATACATGCACTCATATAAGTACTCATTTGTATGCATATACACATCTCATATATATGCCTCTCTGCATCTGTTCCTGTGCCCTGCAGGAGGCAGAATGGGCTCTCCATGCCTCTAACACCCAGTCTATGAGCAAATGTTTGCTGGGGAGAGGCATTGCACAGCTCTGCTGAAATCATTGCAGCCTTTTCTAAACATACAGCTCTGATCTCTACGTGACAAGAATAAAACCTTTTGTGCAGCGCAGGGCTTGATGGAGCCCTTATCTCTGATGTCTCTGAACCCAGAATAGAAAAATCCGTTTCCTCATTCTGACAGGAATAAATTCCCCTGAACATGGCCAGAATTCTACTTAGCCATAGTCCCACTGGCCTCTAGGATGCCTGGAGTCAGCCACATCATCCTTGGGAGAGGAAGAGGAATCATAGGGGTAGTCAGATTAATGCTATTACCACAGTGAAAGCTAGGAATTCACAAAGTAGGAGACAGAGCTGAGAACAGCAGGCAGGGGTGAACAGGCAGGGAGGTACTGTCTGTCATTCCAAATGCCTGTTCCTATGAAAACCAGCCTTTTTCTCCATGGTGGATACTTTGCAGAATTTTGTGGCGCTTATTCTGTCCTTATGAATTCAGACAAAAAATCACCACCTTTTATTTCCTTCCCCTAGTCTTGTATTTGGCTCATCTCCATTTTTTTTCCCCATTTCATCACTGAAAAATAGGATGCACTACCTAAGATGGAGGAATATAATACTTGTGACCCTATTTTTTTCAACTCCTATTTAAACCTAAAGACCTCCAGTTTTCTGTAGGTCTTCCTGGAAAACACTTCGTTTTCCTCAGAAGGATCCCCTGACAAGCTGCCTTGACAATGGCCTCAGACTCCATGTATCAAAATTCTATCTCCTTGGTGCTAACATTGCAGTGCATGAGCTCTTCAGATATACAGGTATTTTAGGAAACCAGCTAGTCGGTGGAGTTTCTTCAGTGGTGGCTTGCAGCAGATGGAACTGCAAAGGCATGTAAAATGAAGCCTCAGCTCAATTCAGTGGTGAAGGAGAGCGTCTCTACTCAGCATGTTGACTGCCAAGGAACATCCCCATCTCCCCGTGGCAACTGGACAGCCAGTCTGTGGAGAAGGAAAAACCCTTCCTATATCTGCCTTCCCAGTCATTTAAGCAGCCTTCTCCTAGGTTCTCATTCACTGTCACATACATTCTTCAGTGCCTAGTTGCCAGCCATGAACTGCGTGTTCCCCAGCTACTACCATTTCTCCTCTGTCCTACACTGATGGTTATGCCAGTGGTGTCCAGCATTCAACTTGCCCTGCACCTGACTGCAAGAGGAGCAACACAGACTCCCATTTAAAGTGCTGTGTTGTCCATCTATTTGACTACTCCATAGCCTGACCTTTTAATCTTCCTGCTATTTGTTGCCCCATAAAGAGGCAGAAGCTCTGGCAGTTCTTCATTCTTCGAGGATTTCTTGATTATGCTTTGTCCAGTGGATGCTGTGAGAACTCCCCAGCAAATGAAGAAACCCCCAAATCCTAGTCCAACAGACTGTGCATTTGATGCCGATGAATAGTTTGGTTGCTTTTCTCACTGTACCCCCATGGTGTGGACAGCTGGTGCATGGATGGAAGAAGGAGGAGATGTGAATTGGTGGCAGAAGATATAAACCAGCTACCAAACCCTTCCTGTCTCCACTACTGGGTATCTGACTGTTCATGCTCAGGGGACCAAAAATGATTTGGACGAGAAGCAAAGCAAATGCTGTGTGGTATCACTGGTAGCTTAGATCCTAAGTCTGATACTATAGGCACGAATGGCTTGGTGCCAGCATCCAAATCTCAAAGAAAGACAGTGGAGGATTCATCGGGACAGCTGTCGCGTGTGTTAGATGCTGAGAATTCAGCTGAATGTCTTTTGCTTGGTCCTGTTTTCAGTCCCTTCCTACACTTGTTTTGTGGCCTGGCTAGGACAACTCTCTTCACCTGATGCTCTGCTATGGTCTTTTCCCAAACTCCGGTGTCCTGTGCTCCAGTTCCCCTAGTACCTATCGGGCCTTCATTTCTCACATCACCTTTTGATGACCTTGTCTCTTGCTTTCTCATGAAGTTATTCTGTCCTCACCTTCCTCAGCTGCTGCAGCTTGTGCAGCCCAGTCCTGGGCTTTTGTATTCTATCTCAGCACACCTAGTCTCATGCCATGCCTTCCCACCCCATACCTCTTCTCAACTAACCTGTGAGATTGCTTTTCCATCATTCAGCCAGCTTTCATCACTGCCCCTCCACAAGCTGCCTCCTCCAACATCTTCTGACCTCAGGGAAGCATATCTACTGCTGGTAGATACCTCTTTTCCATTTGTTAAAGTTATTTGTGGAGAAAATTGCCCAGATATAAGCGAGGGCTTGAGTACAAGTCTTCTTGGTGGCTATAGCTTAGCAGTGGCATTTATGCATAAGTTCAAGGTCTGGGATGACACTTAATAGAGTGGGAATGAACTCAAAGAGGAGGGAGAGTCCTTCATCCCACTCACACTTGTACATTGCTGCTCCTCTGACCTGCACACTCGGACAGGCCCACCCACAACTTCCCTCCAACAATTGATGCACAGATGCAAGCCCTCACTCACCGCTCACAGCAACACACATACGATCACACTCTTACCAAACATTCATATGCTTGTGTATATTTCCATACCTACATGTGTGCCTACACAAGCATATATACCTTTAAGCATCCCACAACTGCACAAACACACTTCCTTGCCTGTGTCTTTGTACACGTATGTAGCCTCTTGTCTCCATTTGTACTCATTCATACACACCCTACAGCCTCACACTGAGTAGGATCAGTGCCCAACCTGGAACATCTCCCACCCACCCTCGTTCCTCAGTCTCTGACCCTGCTCAGCCTTTCTTACGTACACGCCAGTGATCAAATGCTCACATACATCCATCTTTGTACATGCACACTTTGTACATAATTTCTTCTCCATTTTGAGCTAAATACCCTACCCTTGATCTCATGCCACAGACAAACTAATCTCAACAATGTTGTGTGTTCATGGGAGAGTCAGATTTATAGCACCCTCCCTCCCCTAAATACACAGAATGGTTCTGCTCAGTTGGCCTTTTTAGTCCAAATGCTTTTTGTTTATTTACAGTAAGGCATAGGGAGAGGAAAAGAGGAAGGGCATTTCTGCTTTAACAAAATCCTGCCTCCAACCCATACCTCATTGTCTTCTTCTCTACCCTTGTTATTACATCTTCCTTCAGAATGCAGAGGGATGAGGAAAGCCCTGAAGAATGTGAGGGTCGGGAAAGAATTGTCCTATTTGTTCTCCCAGAATATGTCTTATCAACTTGCCCAGAGTCTATGAGAGCCCTGGCTCCAAAGAGACTTTGAGTAGTCAGAGTGATCTCCAGACAGAACCAGCATAGGTGTGAAAGTTGTCCCCAAGAGTCACTGAAGAGATAGAAAAAGGTCAGCCATTCACACAGCTGACACATCTTGGGCGCAGACAGTTTTCTTCCAATTCTTTCTTTAGGATAAACTCTTTTTCATGTTTGTAAAGATGATCTTCAATGGTACGTGTCATGCACGTCATTTTGAAAACTTTCTTCAGGTGACACAGTCAGATGGCACCTGATGCCCTTCATAGCTGGGTGATTTAAAGATGGACCATGCAGTCTAGAGCTAACCTTGCTCTCTCCCTACTGTCAGTGCCAAACACCTCTGAAGCTGTCTCTGAATTGAGTCCTTCCTTTACCTGGTATCACACAAACCCTTTGAAAGCCAAGAAAAATATCTTGCTTCTTCCACAAACTCGTGGAGCCTACTTCATCTTTAAGCAGAGTCTTGACCTTTAATATTCCCTTGTATCAACCTCTGACATTGCTTTTGAGGTGGGAAAACACAGAGGGTGAAGGAGATCCAAAGTTCAAATATGTCTTTCCCCTGAACCATCCCTTTCATCATAAATAACTGACACGCAACTTGTTACTCTTTTCACATCCCACAGGTTCCTCGGGGAGTGGTTTTTGCTCATTGCTTTCTCTTTGGCCACTGCTCAGAGGGTGTTCCAGTCTCTCATTACCATTCTGGGTGATCTTGCTGATCTCACCCTCTTCCCCTTCATCATCAATCATCTCTGGGGGACATGCTGGCACATCTTGGCTCTGGACTCGGCGTGATGGCCTAAAGATGGCCCTCCGGAAGCCCTGCTTGAAGCGGTAGGAGAGGAAACCATAGATGATAGGGTTGGCACAGCTGTTGGCATATGGAAGCACCACCACAAGGAAGTAGACACCAAAGAGGGATGGTTCCTCTGGCAATGGGCAGACGACATTGATTATGTTGAGAACATAGAAGGGGAGCCAGCAAAGGACAAAGACAGCCACCACAGCCACCACCATGCGGGTCACTCTGCGCTCGGAAAGCTTGTGATTGGAGGACAGAGCTCTCACCCGTCTGCCAGAGGAACGGACCTTCACCACAATAAGAAGGTAGCAGAGACAAATCACAAGCAGTGGCCCAAAGAATCCCAGGGTGGCAGTGTAGATGATGAAGCCAGTTCTCCACACTGAGGCAGGCTCTGGCCACTGAATGTGGCATGTGCTCATCCCAAAGGGAACATCCGAGAAGACCACAACGGGCAGCACCACTATGGAAGACAGCACCCACACAGTTGCACTAACAGCCTTGGCCACACGTGCGGTTCGCCATTTGGAGGACTTCCCTGGGTGGACCACAGCCAGATAGCGATCAACGCTCATCACTGTCAGGCAGAAGATGCTGGTGAACTGGTTGATGGCATCCACAGCCATCACCAGGCGGCACATGAAAGACCCAAATGGCCAGTAGGACAGGGCATTTTGTGCAGCCAGGAACGGCAGGCCCAGCATGAAGAGTTCATCAGCTAAGGCCAGATTCAAGATGTAGACATTGGTCACTGACTCACTCACAGAGTGCCGCAAGACCACGTAAATGACCAGAGAATTCCCAGCCAGCCCCACCACACAGACAATGAGGTAGACCAAGGGAATGAGGACACTGCTGATAACCACACCAGGGCTGGTAGTGGTGGAGATGTTGAGGGTTGTGAAGCCTGCCCAGCTGCCAGAGACATTCCTCTCCTCCAACACTGCCGGCGTGGGGAAATTGAAAGTAGAAGTGTCCATAGCAGTGGCAGGGAAGGGGGCAGGTATCAGTGTCCTTGCAGGATCAGTCAGCAATCTGGAGGTGAGAGGAGGAGAAAAAAGCCATTGGTATTGTGAACATGATAGCTGAATAAGCCACAGATAAAATCACATGACCTGTGTTTAGGCATGAACAGGCAGGCATTGGAAGTCAAGGTGAGTTGATGGGTGCTGACAGCCACTGGAAGATGCAGGACAATGTCCAGGGAGGGACAGTGGGCATGGAAAGACAAACACAGATGTGCCTCAAAGTAAGTCAATAGATCCTCTCTGCCAGGGCAAGATTGTCTGGAGAAGAACCCCAGATCATGACACAGGGAAATTCTTCATTCTCTGATGATGACTCCCATACTGAGAACTAGTCAGCAGGGGCACAATTCTCATTAATGAGTGGCAGGTGTTACAAATGAAAGAAGGAAGAGCATCCAGTGATAAAGGGCCATTTCAACTCGGGTTCCCCTGTTCACTGATTTCCCTGCTTGCTGAAGCTATTTTTGAACTGGCTAGGTAAAGCACCTCCACTCTCAATCCAAGCCTAGAGGCTGAGCTCAGCATTTGAGCTGGAAGGTGGCTGATCTGTGCTATGGCAGTTTGTGAATAAAGCAAGAGTCAGATGATTTCAGGTACATCAAGAAAGATCACTCCGTATCCCTCTTGACTCTTCCTCTCTTGTTTTCTCTCTCTGTCTGCTACATACTGCTAATGGCAGAGGCTCTGCCTGCCCCAGCTGTTTGCAACACCGAAGCAATGTCCCAGCCCTCCTAATCTGAGGTGCACAATTGCCCATCACATCAGGGTTTGGCATGGAAACAGCACTCAGCCCACTCAGAGAGAGTCTTGAACAAACAAGCTCCCCACTCTCCACCAGCTCTCTGCTGACGCTGGATCAGAAGCTGCAGGACAAAAGAGACAGATAAGGGAAGGTTGTGCCTGTTCTCTTTCATCAGGGCTCCAGATACGTGAGTTTCAGAGCCCAGCATATACTCCAGGTCAGAGACATCCTGGCAAACCTTATGCAGGGAAGACCTATGATGCTTTCAGGATCACCTGGACTCTCGCAAAATTTTCTGGAAATGGACTGGCAGGGTCACTTTCTTGATGAACAAGCTCCTTTGAAGCAAGGATGACTTGGTGAAAGGGAACAGGGACCTTGAGTCTCACCTTTATCCATCCTGACAAATCTCTTAGGGCTCTGAAGTTCCTCTGAAATGAAAAATGAGGGTGTCAAAGCAAAGGACTCCAAAGGGAGTACTTTTTGAAGGCAGAAACACTCCAGAGACTTTTTTCCCAGATAGGTTACCTTTGTCGCATCCCAACTTTTTTCACATGTATCTAGATTTAGCAGCTTTTATTCCAGCTTCAGGAAACCTTATGGTATACTTGAGCTTTGGATGAACTCCTTGGATACCAGATAGATAAACACATCAGATTTCACTAGTGTATCAAATCTTGTGCTGAAAGAGCCTCATCTCATAGGCCACACAAACCACAACTGGGCAACTAAGGCCATTTCTGCAGGCTATGGCATGATTTTTTCCTGCTATGCTCAAATGAGCTCTGGAATTGTTTCAACTTTATTTATTTGCAAGTGCCTCGGGCTGTGACATGCGATCCTGACAGAAGCCTGTCTCTTGGGATTCTGCAGTACTGTGTTGCTCCATACATCAAGAGTGGATGCAATGAATGGCCAGAGTAGAAAGTGGTTTAAAACTCTAAGCTTGAAGATCTTTCCTCTGATATATTTTTTTCCAGTGTTGTTCCTTTGATGCAAACCACTTGATGGAGGAAAGGGGAAGGCAGTGGATGCTCTGGGGACAAAAATCCCTGCAAAGTGTGACACAAAGTGTGACACAGCCCAGAACAGTATGTTCATTAAATGATGGGTGTTCATAAAAGATGGGTACTTCCTGCCTGCAAAGGAATTTCCAAAAAAAGTATTATGAGACAGAGCCTTATAAATATCAAGTATGGATGGGCACACTCATGCTGGGGCTGAAGATTATACAGGGAAATACCTGGGGTCCAGACCTCAAAGTTGGTTGTTTAGACTGTGACTTAGCAATTCAGTAAACCCAGTTATCAGGCTCCAAAAGCCCTATTAAGAAGGCTAAGACATGTAACAAAGCACTGATTGACAACAAACTCATTCTGCTGCTCAGAGGGCTGCTGTGGAGAAACTTTGTAGTCAGGCATGGTCTGCCTCCACCATCCTAACTTTGCCAGGTACCATCTAGCAGCTCAAATGCTGTATCACATATTCTGCCTCGTTTGACAAAACAATCGCTGGACATCAGAGCCTTATTATCTGCATTGAATTCACTCTGCTGGCTGCTTCTGCAGCAGCCATATGGGCAGGAACTCCTGAGGAGCCTTGGCCTCAGACTTAGCATGTGTTGGCATCTGCTTGGCACCTGTCCCAAGTTATATGGGATTCCCTGCCAGGTGCTACAGAATGTACCTGTATTTGGAGAGCAAGGGTAAGGCAGAGAGGTATGAGGAGATAGTAAACTGCTGCTACTGGTTTCATTATGAAAACAAGTAATACATATTTCTGCATTGAAGGAGAGAAGAAAATAGATGGTGAAAGCTGAGCCTAGACCTGGTTACAAAACAAGAATGGAAGCTGTGAGAGATGCACAAAGTCCAATAACCTGAAGTCTCTTTCAGCACCCTCCTCCTCTCCTGTGACCCTGATCCAGTTCAGGACTCTGCCTCACTGTGGGGCCAATATCTCTGGAAAGGACTTGGCTGGGCTGGCAGAGTTCTGGGAGGTGAAGAAGGGTCAGCAGGTTTCCTTCTCTGGGACTGCAGTGTTAACTTCTGTACCCGAGGGAGACATCTGGGAAGAGCAGGCAGAGCCGCCTGGTACTTACGTGTCGTCGGGATGTATACATTTTCCTCTTCTTCACCAGGAGAATCCGTGTCATATTTTTCCCCTTGCCCTTTCCTAAAAGCAATTGAGCAGAGTGGTCCCAAGAGGAAGTCAGTCCCACCATGCACTACCGGCGACTCGAGTCCTTGGTCCTGGATTTGCCCATCTCCATCTCTGTGACCGGTGTGGAACTGAGGCCCACCCCGTGCCCCGCTGGAGCTGGTGTCCCTTCCGGGGGGCGATGCGCCGTCCCTCAGCTTCGGGCCGACGGGTGTTTCCCCCGCGGTTCTCTCGCCATCTGCGGGAGAGAGGACTCCTCCGCTGGGCTCTCGGGCAGGCGGAGGGGAGCGGCGGCTACCGGGGGACGAATGCCAGCAGCCAATCGGCGCCAGGCACGGAAACACCGGCAGGAGAAGGAGGGGATGGATGATAGGGCAGGAGAAGGGAAAGAGGGGAAGGGACCGGGATGGAGAGACAAAAGGGAAGAAGGACAAGGAGAGAAGGGGAGCGCAAAGGAAGGGAGGATGGAGGAATGTGGAAGAATGGGGAGTGCAGTAAAAGAAGGGGGCAGTAGAGGAGAGAGGGAGATAAAGAACCGAGGGATGCAGAGAGCAGCTTTGTGGTGGGAGACACAGTGGTGCGACAGGAGGGGGAGCTCGGCAGGAGGAGAGATCTGGAGCAGTGCAAAGTGTCCTGTGAACTCCCGTGGGCACACAGGAGAGGAGCTCCTTTTAGGATCTTGCAGGCAGGACTGGTGCTGCTCAGAGGTGCGGGGATGTGACAAAGCCTTCTGATTGGCAAGATGTTGAGAAATACAAGGTGAACGCTGAGCAGTCAGACCCTTCTCCCTTTTGTTCTGCCCACCGAGTACTTCCAGATGGATGGAGCTGAGGGCAGGGGGGCAAATAGTGGGACTGTCTGTCCCTCCCCTTGCTTCGTACACAGCCTCATGTCTTTTGAATTTTCTTTAGGATAAATGTCCGGTTCAATAAACCCTCCCTCAAGCCCTCCCAAAAATTCAATCTTTGTTGCAAGGAGTGGACCCAGAAGAAACTAGAATGGACAAGGAATAAAGTCCTTTTGTGTGAGCAGTTCTCTCAGAAAGGAAATTAAGATCTTCCCATCCCATTCTCAGCAAAAAGTGCTTCACTGAAGTTCTCATCCCTTGCCCTGCAGCCAACATCAGTGACTCTTTGTGCTATGTGGTCACTCAGCTCTTGACATTTGGCATTGCCCTTATGAGCATTTGAGCTCCTAAAGCAAATTCCAGACTTAGCAGAAATAAGGAGCATCTCTGTGAGCAGAGTGTAGTCAGGGTCTAAAACCTGGACCTTCCAAACTTGCTTGAGCAATTTTATGTTCTGCCACTGTTGCTCAGTGGTGAACAGGTGCAGGCAGCACAGAGCTTCAAATCTGTCAGGACACCTCAACCTAGATCTTGGGCCACAGTGCTGTCCCCAGGCCTCGCTGGGGAGGGAATGGCATGGGCAGCACCCAGTGGCTACCTTTGTCATGACAGGGAAGGTATCTGCAGTATCATGCAGAGAATCCTCCAAACTCATGTCTGAGAAGAATCAGAGTCATGTAAAAGCAGAGCACAACCCAGGGAAGCTTTGCATCGTAGAGATTGTACAAGCATAGTCACGGGGTGACAACTTCCAGGTCTCCAGCTTGCTTCGTTGATGCCCCACATTCTGCCTTATTCTCTGCTTCAGCTCCAGTGGGGTTCTGCAATCAACTGTTTAAGTTGTGTTGGAAGGAGTGCTTGGCCTGTCCACATGGGAGGGTTTGGGGCTGTTAAACTGGAGGTTTTTTCCAAAGGAGGTGCAAAAGATATAGGCAGAGACAGGAATATTGATTCAAGAACATGGTGAACCATTTCTCTTAGCTTTGCTGCATGTGAGAGGGGACAGGGCAGACTGAGAAGGTAAAAGGCAAAGCTTGAAATTGGCAAGTGAAGTAATAAGCTACTGTGAATTGGAATCATGGAAGTTTAAGACATTAAAGGGAGGCTGGATCCCAGTCTCAAGGGCTTTGTGTCCCTTAGCCTTCCATAGGTATATGTGCACACCAGAGAAGTAATTTCTGCTCTTCTGGAATTAACATTAATACAATTTACATTACCTTTGGATGGGGCTTTTGCAGTTCACCCAGCATCATTGCAGACATTTGTGGAACAAGCTGCCACAGGATGTCCTCTGGGGTCACTCTGGACATTATCAGTGGATAATGTTTCATTTCATGGAATTAACTGCCATACACACATCCGGCCAAGAATTAAATTTGCAGAAGTTTTCCTGACAGGGTACATGAAGGACTTCACTGTGGTGGGTGGTTGCTGACACTACTCTGTGTACCTCCTTGGTACAGGAAGGAGCCTTCAAAACTCAGAAGCAGTGCCACAGTGGGGAGTGTTGAGCTGGCTCAACTCCACAGTTGCTCTGTGCTCTCCTAAAACTGCAGGATGTTGCAGTGCAAATCATTACACCCTGGACTCTCCTCCCTCCCACAGGCAGTGGCAGCAGCAGCCACCCCATAACGCTTCTTATTCTCAATTTCCTGCAACGCATCAGGAAGGCAGGTGCTCACAGATCCATAGTACCGCTGGGACCATCCTCCTCAGCTTAATTTTAGTGGTTTGGAAGGCAATTTGTCTGGACTGGTGACTCATTCTTTGCTCTTTTGTTTTTTTCCTCCTGCCCTCCCTCCTCCTGTACTCACTCTGCCTGTGCCTGGCAGCATGAGTGAGTGCTGGTACCAATATGACTGTGTGTGATGTGAGCTGAACTGTGCTAATGCAGAAATGCTTTAGTGAAAGGGTTCCCAGCAGTTCCCCAGCAAGTCCCCAGCAGTTCACATGGAGGGAAATCTGGGCCCTGATGTCCCCTCTGGGGGACATTTAGGCTGAGAAGAGGAAGGGCAAAAAAGCAGAGGTGGAGTCATTCTGCTGCCTTTGGCTCATACATACAATTTGCACTTTGCTGAGGAATGACAGGGGGCTCAGCTGAGAACTCAATAACTTGAGGCATGAATTGGGCCTCATCTCTTCATGCTATAGTAGCTGGGGCATCCCAGAATGAAGCTCAGTGCGGTGCTGCCTGGGTTATCAGTGCCAAAGGAGGGTGATAGCTGGCAGGTGGCTCTACCCTAGCTGTCCCATTCAGGACAATACAACACAGACATGGCAAGAACACATTTATTTGGTCTAACTCACTACATTGTGGAAGACAAGGGGCAGCCAGGATGGGCAAATGTGGGGAAGTTGTGCAAATGGACAAACCAATGCTACAGACCCACAACAGTCTTTGAAGCCAGCAGAAGTAAAGAGAGTGGTGACCACCACAAGGTACTGAGGTCTGGGATGTTGGAGTCATCACTCTCCTGTGCTCTGGGCACAGCCTGACATCAGTAAAGGACCCGGATCTGTAGCCAAAAACATGACAGACCTTGTGAAACCAGCTCAGCTGTTTTCCTGCTTTCCCTCCCTCTGTCTTGGTGGGAGAACAAAGGGGCAGGGTCTCAGATAGAATGCTCTCAGTCTTCTCTCCTCTCTGGATCTGGCCAGCTTTGGCTCTTGTCCTAAAGCTCCTTTCCTCCTGCTGCCTTGAGTTGAAGGGGAACGGAAGGTGGGGACATTGAGCAGTAAAGGAGTACTGTAGGAGAAGCTGCTGCCTGCCAATGAACAGCAGCACAAACACCCCCCTTTAGTTCAACAGGACTTGGTAAGAGGAAGTGCCATGGAGCAATCGCCAGGACTAAGGAACAGTTTGGGTTTTTTTTATTGGCTTTTTTCTTTTGCAAGCAAAAGCTGCAATGTCACAGCTCTCAGAGCAGGTCATCCCCAGGGCAGCTTGGGCATAGTTCCCTCTCTGGCAGAAGGTAACAGACAGTTCTCCTTAGTGAGGGGAGAGGTGGGAAATCCTGCGGCAGCCTGCACAAGAAGGTGGGGGCAAACCTGCCTGTGGGTGGGCAGCAAGGATGGAGAAGTGATTCAGGAGTCAGTGTGCTCTGCCACACCAGCAGCCCTTTCCCCAGCTTCCTCTTTCTGAGGATGACCCATCCTACCAGGCAAAGCAGGTCACAGATACCCAGCAGCCCTGACCTTTTAATGAGCAGGAACAGGAGACTGGTGTCACTCCCAGGGATCCTTTCAGACTTACTTGCTTAGAGGAGACTGCATACTCGTTTCTTTGTCCGTGTGGGCTGCGGACAGAGGACTGCTCGGATGGCTTCATCAAACACCGTCTTGAGGCCGCGCTGCGTCAAAGCTGAGCATTCCAAATATTTCACGGAGTCTGTTGGTAGAAAAGCAGGTGCTGTATTGGGGAGGAAGGGACTTGAGGTAGGCAGTGGGAGTACCCAGAAGGCTGCTACAAAGGGTCCTCGGAAGACAAGCATGCAAGAGGAATGCTACAGATCACATCAAGGAGGAAGAGATGCACGTGCCTGTATCACCAATACATTTCTGGTACCTGTCACCTCACAGCCATAGCACCCTCCTTCCTCAGTGCACATTTTATAGTGCACAAACGCACATGCACACCACCTAATCACTTCCTGAATCTTGTCTTTAGATGAGTTCTCAAGTCTCCTCAGGCTTAGAGTGTCAAGCACCTCTGGTGGCATCTCAAATCAAATGGCACCTCCCTTCTGGGACTCTGAACACACAAATTCTCAAAGACCTTGTGCTTTTGACTAGGCATGTGAATCTTGCCTGCATTGACCAAAGCCAGTATGCCCACCCAGGACATACTTCACTCAGAGAAAAACTTGCTAGCTGTACATGACCAGAGTTTGCCTGTTCTCCACCCTTGTAGCCAGGGAAGAGCCATCATGTGAGGCTGACTATGCTATCCTGGCTGTCCAACCTCCCTTCTGAGCACCTGAATGAAAACTTCTCCCTCAAGCTGTGTTTCCCACCCTCTCTGCTACCTCTATGTGATGCTTCTGAGAGGAGAGGTTGTCTAGAAAAGGCATTTTTGCTTATCACAACATACAGGAGAGACCTGATGCCCTTGAAGTGAATGTGGGTTGAGACATGCATGCCCAGGGCTGCAGTCTAAGTGCCAGCAATTGGAGGCAGGGACAGGAAGTTGCAGTTGCAGCTCTTCCTGAGAGATGTTAAAAAACACTGTCTTCTGCCTCTTTCCGGATGTGGAGGAGAGGCCTCTGCCCACAACGCAGCTGTGGTTTTGACAGAAAAATATTGGCCCAGATAGAAATAGCAGAATAAATGGGGAGGGGAATGTGCAAATGTAAATAATTCTGTGTGTGTGTGTAGGATAGTGGCCAGAGAGAAGTAGAAAACAGAGGGCTGGGGAATTGAGGCTTTCTCAAGAAGCAGAACTCTTTCCTGAGCTTCCTAAAATGCATTTTGTCCCATGACCCTTGATGTATCTCCCTATGTCCATCAGAGATACTTCCAAGGAAGCATCATTAGGTTGAGGGGAAGACCATATCATGTTCTGCTTTCCTTCCAGGAGATCCAAGATGTTGTCCCAAGCACATACCAATTTCCTTGGCCAGAGCAAGGCCCTGAGGGTAGGTAATGGGGGATAGCTTCTTCTCCTTCAGCTTCTCAATGGTGTCCTTATCATCACGAAGATCCAGCTTTGTGCCCACAAGGATGATAGGAGTGCTTGGGCAATGATGCCGTACCTCAGGGAACCACTATCAAGATTTTAAAATTACAAAGATATGAGAAATCACACATATGGGCATGCACAAGGTAAATAAAGAAGCAACTGTCATGGTTTTGGCTGGTCTGGTCACTAAATGAATGACAGATATTTAACCTCTCTCTCCCTTCTCAGAAGAGAATCTAAAAGACAAAGACATAGGCTGAAAATAAACTAAACCTACTTTAATTAAATATAAATAAGAAAAATAAAATGTAATATATTGATTAAAAAAACCAATGGGATGCCTGTGGGATCAAACTCTCCATGGTTGAGACACCTGCGAACAAATGTCAGCAAGATAGCTAACACCCTGTCCTTTCTTGCAGCCCTTTCATCGAGTTTTGGGCACTACAGCTTTCCCAGGCTAGCTGCTGTTGCTGAGTCCACGAGAGAAATCCATGATATGGAGCTCAAGTTCTGTTAAGCAAAAGCAGAAGCTGCTTTTCACTGTCATGGCTCCCTGAAATCCAAGGAGAAACCTGAAAGTGGCAGGAAGAAAATATTATGTGTTCTCCTCTCCATTTATCTCTCCCTTCTTCCCTCACTTCCCATCCAAAGGCTGTGGATACCTGCTTCTCATATCCTGTGGACTGGTCCTTCGTGTCTTTGCTGGGATAGTCTTGAGTGAAAAATTACATCAGAACATAAACCTGTGGTCTCACAGCTGGATAGCCCAGCAAAGTGAATGTTAGCCCTTTAATAGAATTGTCTGTCTTCTTTGAGATGATCCAGAAAAGACATCTGAAGGAGGTTAATATTTTATTTCCTTCTGGATGATGCAAAAAAGAATCTAGATGTCCTGTTCTCCACCCAGTCATTCTCTTTGAAAGGCCACTGCCAATCTCACCCTTCTTAACTCCTGATGGACCAGGATACTATGTCTCACCTTAGCACGGACGTTTTCATAAGATGCCGGGCTGACAAGGGAGAAGCAGATCAGAAAGACATCCTGTAGGCACACAACCATGACGTAGTGTTAGGATGAAAACATGGGATTGCATAAAAGGCAAGGAAGGTGATAGAGATATGGGTGAGCAGCATCCTTCCTCTGCAACAAAGAGGGTCATGCTGGGGAAAGCTGTTTCTCACAATGAAACACAGTTCTGGCTGCCACTAATTGCCTCAAGAGAGAAGGGTATTTGCTTCTCTGACTCATGGTAACCATAGCCACCATTATCAGAAGAGACAAATGTTTAACTAGGAGGATGGGGTTTTTGCGGTAGGCACATTCATTCTCATGGGAAATGGCCTGACAGTGTCCTGCTCATCTCTCACAGAACACTAGAGAGCTTTCGGGCCAGAACAATTTTGCCTGCTGGTGAGACAGATCTCAGCTCAACCCAAAAAAGAAATGAGACTCCGTTATCCAACATGAGCACTTCTCCTGGGCATAACAGAATTTATATTTCTGTTACAAACAAAAATACAAAACAAAATAAAACAAACACTACAGAGTTATTTCTTGCATCCAACTTTATCTAGCTAAACAAGAGAGTCAGGCCAAACATATCCATTTCAATGCTTCTATAACTGTCACAGGAAAGTACCTTGGAATAAATCCAAGGACTGTGGAGGACAGTTCCTCCACTTTTCCTTGATATGTGTCCCAGGCAGTTTCAGTCCTGTTGTGGAGATATGTTCCTGCTCACACAGGTTGCAGAGGGAGCCTAGGCAAGCAGCTTACACCAAGTGTCCAACTATTAGGTGGCTGATACAAATAGTGCCCTTGATTCTTTGTTGCTTTGGTTACAGTGGCAAACTTTAGACCAGTACCTGGAGCATCAGGGTCTTTCCAAGTTTGCCAAGAGACTTCTTGGAACAGCATCCTCCTACAAAGGTGACCTTGAAACCCTGAAATCACCCTGTCAGCATGGTGAAAAACATGATCACCAATATCCAATGGGCGACATTCACCTGTTCTGTAAGAGGCTCGGGATAAGTTGATCAGAAGATCAAAGATAGAATCATAGAATAGTTTGGGTTGGAAGGGACCTTAAGGATCATCTAATTCCAATCCCCCTGCCATAGGCAGGAACACCTCCCACTATGAGATCTCTATCCACACATCAGATCTCCTTCTAAAGGCAGAAGACAGAAGAGTGAGGTTCACAAAAACATGAGAATCTTCTGACTCAGCTCCTTTGCAAGAGGAGAGTTTTCCAACAGGGATGGGGAAACCATCTGTCTCATGTTAAAATCAGTGTCAGCTGAACTCAAAAGTATATTTGAAGATCTCTGCTTTCTTGATAAATTATCCCGGTAATAAAATTTATCTTTCCAAAATATCCTTAGATATTTTTTACCTTTAGGGTTTCAAGGCACTTGTCTATTAACAGAGGCAGTCCCAGAAAAGAGCAGAAGCAGATGGGAATGCTCCTACAACTGTTTTATGGCAAATGTTGATTTTTGCAGTGGGAGACATAGGCATGTCTGAAGCAGTGACAAGGGATGAGGGGCATGTAATGCAACCCACCGTCTGTGGGTAAGAGAGAGGCCTCAGCCTGTCATAATCCTCTTGTCCAGCAGTATCCCAAAGCCCCAGGTTTACAGGCTTGCTGTCAACCATCACGTTGGCGGAATAATTATCAAACCTGAAACACAGAGACATATGCCATGGCTCAAACAGGAGAAGGAGCCCTTTCCTTCCAGCAGTACAGGCAATTTTCACTAGGTGCACTCCACTGCAAAAGGTATTTATTCCTCTCCTTAGCTCACCTGGGTCATGCTCTTTAACTTTGAACCTTCAGCTTATGGACTGTCCACTCAGTGTTAACCTCCTCCCTATCACCTAGATATCCTAGGCAGGTACCAGATGCAGCTCTACTTTTGCCACCATGCATTCAGATCCATAAATTTTTCAGGCTGCCCAACATCCTACCCACAACCATGTCTGCTCTAGCCACTCCTGTCTTTCTTTTGTGCTCTAAACCCCACCTATCTTCTCAAAAGTGAAAAAGAACTCATGATCCTGTAGCTCCTCAAGAGCCCTGAACTCTTCAACAGCCCCTGCTGAAATTGCTATGCTAAAGTGTGTCTCCTTATTCTTTGAAAACTCAGCAGGAAATATTTGAGAACAGCTGTCAGGATTGCTTGCTTGGGAGTAAAGACCTATTTGAAAAAAAAAAACCCAACTATTAAAGCAATAGATTTTTTTCTGGATTCCTAGAAAGTTTTCTTTCTTGCTCCTTTTAGTACATTTTTCTTAGGTTAAGGTGAGGGAAACTGGTGATAAGAAGGAGCCAATGCAAAGACCTTGTGAACTTGGTGCCAGCACATGCCATCATTGTAAGATAGGCTAGGCCACAAAATGGCCTTCCTTTCACATCAGCACACATGAGCCTCAGACAGAAGAAGTGGTGTGTGAGACATAAAATGCATGGTCACTTCACAGCTACGTGCTGGGAAGGGATAGTGCCCTTCTGTAAAACAGCTCTTGAGAAGAGGTGAGATTTTGCTGTCACAGCCATTTTTCACATCTCTGTTGCAAACTGATCTGAAGGTAAAACTGGGTCTCTAAGGTTTTCCTGCACATTGTCCTTCCCAAGGAATCTGAATCTGCTGTCAGTGACACACTGTGCCCAGTCCCATTTTTCTCCTCAGGGAGATCACACTCCACACCAGTCTGGTAAGAGTACTTGTGGTGTGCATCCCCAGACATACCCTATGTGCTGTGAGGAGCCAAATGCATCTGACATTTCAGCCTAAGACAACCCTGACCTTGCTCCCTGTTCCAACAATATATGGGGTCTTTACTAGGACCATGCGTAGATCCACTGTATTACACAGGGCACTGAACTGAATCCTTCACTCCAATGACAGTGGGTGCCTTGGATAAGGAAGGGAATGAGTATTCCTGTCCAACCCAAGCCCTTTCTCTTGGGTCTAGCCCAATTTTTGCAACCTGGCACCTGGTTGTTTTGCCTCTCAGAACCCCATTTCCTAGCTGTAAACTTAGCAATTTATGTCCCTCAAATATCCCATTTATGCCACACTTTTATAAGGCCACTTTCACTTCTAGTGAAAGGTGAGAGATCCAAGGCATAGAGGCACCTTGGGTGGTTTGACATCCCTGCCTCTGCTGGCATGGAGATTGTAACCCTGCCTACAGAGTGCACAGCAAGGTGTTTCTGTACGTCCTTGCATCCTGTGTTCCCTATCTCTGCTTTCCTACCTCATGACCTTTTTATCTGCTACTCACACAGTGGGGATGTATTCTCCTGGGAAGGCATTGGTGGTATAGCTGATAAGGAGACAGGTTTTCCCCACGGCTCTGGAAGAGAAAGAAAAAAAGATAGCAGGAAGTCATGGTAGTGCAGGCAGTCTTGCTAAGCTGAGATGAGATGGGAATGGGAGAATCCTTGTACACATATAAGTCAGCCCTGTCAGGAGACCCCTGTAAGCAGAAACACACTCATAGGAACAGGCAGTGTATAAACATAGGTTAGACAGCTAGCAGGAAGACAGGATGTCACTCTGAAATGTTTGTTGTCTTCCAGCATGAAGGTCTGTTTTTACGATCTGGTACAGAAATCACTCAGCCAAGACACATCCACTCTGAGATGGAGGTGGGGGCCTACTTTCCAGTGCATGCTCAGTGCTGTATGCTGGGGTAAGTGCATTGATTTGGGGCAGGAGAACCACACCAAGACAGCTAGATCCTCCAAACAAGCATTTCTGCCTGTTTCCACCAGTGCTGTGGCCAGGGGCTGATAGAACCTCATCTTGACTTAGCCACACCACTTCCCAGTCCTGCCTGCCTGCTCTAAAGTGCAGCATCACCTGCAGAGAGAGCTGTAGGCAGCCAGAGAGATGCCTCTCCCTATGGCTGATGAGGCTGCTGGTCGTGCTTCTGAGGTAGAAGCTGGTGCTTCCTCTCTTAGACACCCCCACACTTGTGCTGCAGCAGGCTGGAGTGCAAATAAGCCAGGGTAGCAGCACAGCTCACACTGGGTGGGACCACTGGCATCAGGTTGGTGGGAATGGAGGCAGTAAGGCTCTCAAGGGGAGGTTGAAAGCATTACAGACAGGGATAAGCCTATGATGGTGGAAAGGAGACAAGAAACCGAAAGAAGACAAAATAGCCAGGACAGGTGTGGATAAGAGAATCCTTCTACTGGGCTGCTATTTCTCAGATCCGCATGGCCTGGTCATGCTTCAGTCATAGTATGTGTGAAATGGATGTGGGGAGATCAATCTGCATCCTCAGCCTATGAGCACAGAATGAGAGAGATGTCTCTCCTGGGGAAAAGGCTGGAGTAACATTCAAGGAATACTCCATCCATCTCAGCTATATCTGTAAAGTTCCCTGTTGCAGAGCTGCAGCCATGTCTTTTCATGTGTCCTTGGGAGGCCCAGATGGTATCTTCTTGCTGGTCATGAAGCACCTGCCTCAATCATTGCACTGTGGGGCAGCTGAGGAGGAAACTGACCACTTTTGACATGCTTTGACACTTGTTTCTTCCTTCTGTCACCTCCCTGCCTTAGATCCTCCTCTCTTGGTCTCCCCTTTTTCCTTGGCTCCCTTGTTCCTCTCTTGGCATAAAGATATTAAGGGAGGTTCCTGAAGCTCTACAGGTTCAGGAGATCTACAGGACTGTGGGTGTGTCAGTCATATAATGGCAGACAGTTCCATGTAAGTGTGTTTGAACGGAGAGGAGCACCAAGTCTCAGTGAAGGGGCAAACGTTGCAACAAATCTATTGAGAGAAGAGGTGAGGTTACCAGCAGCTGCAGGTTCCTACAACTGAATTCAGGGAGTCGTAAGGAGTCGGTAATGTAAAATGGAGAAAGCTAGTGCTTGAACAGATATGAGGCAGCTCAAGGAGCTTAGCTGACTAACAGCAGAAGGTCCTGTGGTTGATGGGGTTGAGCCAAGGAAGGGTGACATGGCTGGTATGGCTGAGAGGGAGGCAAACCAAGACCTCAGAGTGAAGGGGATGACTGGACTACTGTGTTGCAAAATATAGAAAGAGAAGGAGGTGCAGTGGCTGTGTACAGAAAAGCAAAATTATGGGACTGAAGACATTTAAGAGGAAATGCAATCAGAAAGACTGACAGCAGGACATGTTGTGGGGTTAGCCATGATACAAGGAAATTGATGCCTTAGGGGATGACTACTGAGGTGGTGGGTGCAGTGCGTGAGGGGGAAACCAGGGGAGTTCACACCAGAGTAAGAGATAAATTTCCAGTGAAGCTGTTCATCCAGCTTTAGCTTCCAGCTTTCAAGGGAACTTTCTTAGATGCCCTTCCTTGTCCATTCTCCCCATTCCCTGCTCCAGCCCCTGAGTATACATCTAACATGTACTGTTATGTTTGCAGACATTTTCTTCCCCAGAAGAGTTTTGAAGGAGGAAGTGACTGTGGGGAGCAGGGCTGCTGCAAATGTCAGCTGCAAAAATCTGCTACCTGATAGCTGCCCCAGATAACAGTCTGTCCAGCTTCTAGCTGGGAAATAAATTAACCTACTCCATGCCAAATGTGGACTCTCCTCCCCCTTCTCCCTTGTACCTACTCATCCCACAGAGCAAGAAGAGGGATCATGCCTCCACACCTCCCACCCTCAGCAGTACTAAATACTTCAGTTATTGATAGCTTAGATCAGGCCATCTCCAGGGATCACAGGACATGGCAATGATGCCACCATGTGAAAGCAAAGTTGTGTTATCTCCCACTTCCAAAATGGCATCTACTCGTGCCTATGTTAGTGGAAAGAGCTCCTCCTCCTCGTGCCCACAGAAACCCTGCCAAATGATCTCTCACACACGGAGGTAATGTGCCAAGAAAAGCTGAACACAGAGATAGTGGGGGACATCTCATCAGGATCACAGTGCCATGCCCTCTCTCAGTCAGCCCCAGCGAGCAGATGGCTTTCAAGGAACCATTAACCTGCAGGAGAGCACTTGAACCTCTCAGATTTTACATGTGACTCATGCCTACAGGTTGAATCTGGCACAACAACCCCACCTCCTCCGCATGGGGTAGACCTGCTCCATTTTCCATGCCCCTTTTGCAGATGCCATTCCAACTACCCTCTTCCACACCCTCCCAACATTAAGGTCCCTTGCCCTCGAGAGGTAAGAGTGAGTGAGAGAGGAAACACATTTTGCAGGAGGTCAGAAGCAAATATGGGGAAGTTTCACCAAGCATCCACCTTCCTTCTTGCCCCTTATCACCACACCCACCTCCCCACATCTTCAGCAAACCAGCAGGGTACCTACCCATCTCCCACCACGACACACTTGATGGCTTGCATGTCTCTAGATGAGTGGCAGAGAACACCTGGGGCAAAGGAATGTCAGGCCAAGGCAAACAGCAGGGAGAGACAGGAAAATGTGAGTATTAGCCCTTGTGCTGCAGTGAGTGGCAGGTTGCAGGGAGAGAGGAAGTGGAAGAGGGAACTTTACTCCACGATCACCCTCTGGTCCCTCCTCCCCTCATACCACAGCAGCAGCTTTGCGGCTGAGGCCGTTAGCTAAAGGCGGAGCATGCATGACTTCACGGTTGGGATGATGACTGCTGTGATTATTTTTTTTTCTTCCCCCGTTTCTCACCCACTCCCTTCACGCTCTATCCCAGTGAACAGCTGGGGGCACCAAACTGTTTTTACAAGGAAGCTGAGCAAAGCTTGGAAACAGAGTGAGAAAGAGGAGAGTGAATTTCCAACTTGATCATCCAAACTTGGGAGGAAGTGTAAGCAAGGAAGAGAATTTGAAGTGGGAGTGGTGGGGCGCAATGAAGATTTTTCAGGTCGTCTCAGTGCCCCTGAATGTCGATGCTGAAATGTGACATGGAAAAATGTTTTCTGTGAAGGCTGAACAAGGAAGTTCAGCGCCCTCTAGAAAGCAGCAGCCATTCCATGACTTCTTTATCCTTCCTCTCCTGTGGTGGTAAGGTCATGTCACACTTCTCTACCAGCCCAGATCAGTAGTACAAAGAAGTACTGTGTGAATCTTATGTATTTACCATGAAGCGGAGAGAACGTATCAAGGGATGCAATTAATTTTTTCTCTGCCCTGCCAATACTATGAGAGCCAGGACTGGCAGGAGAAGTGAAGTGTGGATATGCAGGAATTGGGTTTTATAGAAGAAGGGGTGTGGTGACACAGAAGTAATTATAATTTCCAGACTTTTTCAGGAGCCCAATTAGACCAAGAACAGTGCTTTTTTAGCTGGGATGTTCCTTCAGGAACAAACTCTGAGGCAAAGTGTTTCTTCAAAGCTTGGTGACCTTTGCAATGCTGCAGCCACAGGAGGCTACTGTAAGTGACCTGCTTGGGAGGAGAGCTCTCCCATCCCTCACACAGCACTGGCTGCAACCCAGAAAACTTCAACCATTAAATATTTCCAAGTCCTGAGGCTATTTCAGAAGCACAAAGTCACCGGCTAGGTGTTCCGTACTAGGTGTTCCCTCTGTGGGTGGCAGGGAAGCAAGAGGAAGGAAACCCACTGACTCCTCTGCAAGCTAGAGCAGGAACAGGCCATAGGAATACAGGTCAGAGAAGGACAGAAGGAAGAGCAACAAAGGCTGTGACAGGAAGGCAGCAGCAGGAGCTACAAAGGGCAGGCAAGTGAAAAACACAGAGGGATAGGAGATAGGGACTCAGTCAGAAGAGAAGGCAGATACTAGATGGCCTTTGAAGGACCCTTCCAGCTCAACACAAGGTATGGTATATCTAGCTCTGGAGAATGCTACTGCCAAATGGATGAAAACCACTACAGCTCCTTGGGCAGTTGGACACATTGAGAGCTCTCTGTGGGAGACATTTGGACAAGTGTGGGCCTAAAGAGCTGGAGCTGATGGAGTCACCAGGATTATTCATGGAGCACTGGGATGGACAGGCAGCCTGGAACAGCAAACAGGAAACCAGCCCCTTTCTTGGCACTGTTGAAACTTCATTTGGACTCATCTTCTCCAAAAGAACACTTCTGTTTCCACCAAATTTTCTCTCTGAAAGTTTCCAATAACCCTTATGTGCCCAGGGAGAAATAGAGAGTGAACATCCAGGATAGGAAGGATAGGAATTGAAGGTTAAAGATCTGGAAGAGCTGGAGAATACATTGAGTTTTACCTGGAATAGAACAACAGTCATGTGAGGATAATGGGGCTAGGAATGGGACTCAGGTTCAGAGGGACCGGATGGAAAAGCAGCCAGTGGCACAGTAGAACCTGATGGTAGCAATGAACAAGAACCACTGACCTGATGAAAGCCAGTATGTGCTTTTGTCCTTGAATTCTGGTATATGGGATTGTAGCATGGAAGGGAGTGGAAAAGAAGAAGACATGTTAAAAACAGGGAGGAAGTACAGTTGTCGAGACCCCATGGCTAGATGAGTCCCATGTCAAAGTTACTGTACCTCTCTATGGCCAGGAATGAACTGTGTGAGTCCTGTCAAGAAAGTATATGCCCATACCCCTTCTGGGCATATAATTTGTGGAAGATAATTGCCTGTCACTAGTATGGAGCTTCAGTTCTTTTCCAAGTGAGAAGTCTGTGCTGTGAATCCGTAAACATCCCTCCTCCGCCAGCGCCTCTTTAGAGGGACAGCAGGGATATACATAAAGGCTTTTAGGGTGTTTCTTTCCATTGTATTTAAATTATTAAAAATTGGATGTTACATTCAAATGATACGTAATCACTCTAAGAGCAACTGGCATGTGCTACATTAGAAACTCTCAGTTGTACATGCTGTGGGAAAGGAAAAGAAACTGCAGTAAATAGACCCATAGCCTCAAACTGAACACATATTCTTCTGTTGCTGCTTTGATATCCTGTCCTACCACCAGGAGGTGCTCTTGACATGAGTTCTTTCTGCATGTGCATGTGCATGTGCATGTGCATGTGCAGAAAGAACATGCAGAGTTCTCTCAGCATGAGCTGAGAGAAATCAGGTACCTATCTGGAGTTTTAATTCCCTTTGCTGAGTTTCAGGAAGAGGGTAGCAGAAAAGAATTGCTCAGCGAGACACTTATTCTCTGAGAGGCTTCCAGGGTCCTAGGATGGGTCACGTCTGAGTGGGACCACCCATGTGGGACAGCAGACAGTATATGATACCATTCTTCCCCCCACAATGATCCAAAGCAGCAAGGAATTTGGGTGACTCCATCTCTTCCTCTCTTTCTAGGAGGGGGATTCTGCTCCCTAAGGGAGTATGGGAAAAAGGTGAGTGGACTCTTTCAGAAATTATGTTTGCACTTCACAACCCTGCACAGGAAGTTGGGAGCCTGAGGCTTGTGCTTCAGCACAGAGTAGCAGAGGGAATCTTTTCCCAGGGGGAACACAAGACTCAGTTCTTTCTGCACACAGGGCATGGCCATAGCAGGTATTCTCATTACCCTGGACCCCGCTAAGATTTATTTAGTATGAGCTGTCTCTGAGTGACCATGAGACCTTTTCTGTGCATGCTGGATCTTCACCAGTGAAACTAGTAATTTGCTTCAGCCTGACTGGGCTGCAAACTGTTCCTGCTTGTTACTTCCCCCTTTTGCATTTTCCTACTTCCCCATTTACACAGCTTTGTACCAGCTGCCCCTGCTTTTAGTTCTTCCTTTGCTTTCCTCTTGCTGCCCTGCTCTCCCACAGCTACTGCTGTGGTTGCTGCAGTTGTCTGAAATGCTTGCCCCAAATTCAGAGCTCATTGCAAAGGCTGATTCGCCCTTGCACTTCCTTCGATGCAGAAGTTGCCCGCAGACTCTAAATCACACTGGGTTTTTTATGCTTTGCAGTTATCTGGTTCTCTACTTCTGCAAGTCCCCAGCAATTCTGATATGGGTTTCCATTCTTTAAGATATTTTATTCTCAGCCAGTGATAGCCTCCAATCTCTATGATACCACTCTCTTACTTAATGGTAACAAATACATATCAATATCTGATCATGCATCCTTTCCCACGAGGTCCTCAGACAGTTCAATGACATTTTTCACCTGCCTATTATAGAGGGGTGGTTACAGGGACTAGAGATTACATGTGTAAATTCTAATTTAAGTGTCAACTGCTTGACTAACTGCTGCTAGGCTCCCCTGCTTGCTCGCACTCTTCATACAGGATCAGACATTAGATACAGTCTGTTTTGTAAAACTGGATCTAATATATATCTTTACCAGGAAGCTGTGATATCTTCTAGGAAGTCTGCATCAGGGAAGTGAAAAGAACTGTTTAGAATACAAGAAAATCTACAGCTACTCTGTTTTACAAGACTAATATTTTTGGAACTATCAAAGTAAAATCTTTTGCTGGCCATCTACCATTTTTTCTCAAAAGCATAAAACTTCAATCTTGCTGCAATTCTTGAGTCAAAACAAAAGTCCCTCTGGCTCTTCATTCAATTTTATCAGATTCTAAATGACCCTCCTATAATCTTTTTAAGAGCTGGTTTATTTTTTTTTCCTGTGGCCTTTAATAATCACCATTTTTCTACCTTTAAAATAGACTGCAGTTCCTTGACTTAGTAAAGGCAGTTGAGTATAGGCTTTTTGGGTACTCTGAATTAGTGGCTTTGCTTACTGCCTGTATATTGGCATCCTGAGCTACTACCCTGGCTGTCATAGTCAGTGTTACTCCTCAGACAGACAAAGAAAATTTTATTCCAATTTTTAAAATCAAAAATCCTGTTACTGTCTTTGCTTTAGTGTTGTTCTACTTTGCATCAAAATACTGTCTGTTCACCTTGTAATCCACACAATACCATGTGAAAAGTGCTACATGCTCCTGACATACTGCAGTCTCTAAGCTCAACCTGAATGGAAACCTAAACTTCCTGAAGGAGCTACTGAATTTGTTCAGACCAGTATTTTGTTTCTCAGTGGACAGCTGTGGGAATATAATTGAAATGTTCAGCACAGAGAAATGCGTGGCATTTTGTCACTGTCTTTATCCCCCTGAAAGTGGAAGGAAATATGTACAGTCAGAGTATTCTTCAAGAAAAAGTGGTTTGTAACATAAAGGCACGGGGAGTAGCCTGGAGTATTGATCTGCTGTAGGGTGCCTAGTATGCCCATGCTGGATGAGGTGAGAACTGCTAAACCAGGTGGGATGCCCCCATTGCACAAAATCCCACCTCCTCCTGGAAGGATGTGAAGTGGCAGAAGCAATTACTGGATCAAACCCCAGTCTTGTATCAGAAGTGCTGATTTCCGTGGATCTGCTTCTTTCTGTCCCTACTTCCAACAGCTCTGGAGCTCAAGAGAAGCACTGCTTTACCTGTAGGGTGTTGTACGTGAAAAGGAGTGACAGGCAAATCCTACATCAGTACAAACCAAGACATATCTGACATGTAGCAGTCCCTTTCACTTACCTTGATATTATGCAGTATCCTCAAAACCCCCTCTCACACATTCCACTTGTTCCCTTGTTGACACTTTGTATTGTACAGCTAAGAGAACTTTCTTTGCACTTTGGAGCCAGAGTCAAGTATGTCTCGGAGCAAGAAGTGGCAATTTCCAGCACTGCTCTGCCTTGTTGAAATAATCTCTATGATCTAGAAAATGTTCTGTGTCTTCCTATAGTCTCCTGCTATTCCAAGGAGTGTAGTCCTTGATGAGATATGCCCTTGATCTCATAGAATCATATAGTTGAAAGGGACCTTCTAAGGTCATTTAGTCCAATAGTTGAACCCCCCTGATGTCTGTTAAAGGGACATCTTTAACAGATCAGATTGCCCAGAGCTTCATCAAGCCTGATCTTGAAGACCTCCACCACCTCTTTGGGCAACCTGTTTCAGTGCCTTCCCACCCTCAGGGTGAAGAACTTCTTCCCAATGTTTAATCTGAGTTGCTCTTATCCAAGATGTTGCTGCAGTCACCATAATAGGTTTTTTGGTATCTTTGTTTGTTGTTGGTTTTTTTTGTTTGTTTGAGGGTTTTTTGTTTGGTTGGTTTTTTTAATGTATAAGCCACAGGTTTCTCTTGAAAAACAAAGATGCCAGAATCAGTGCCCAATATGAGTCAGTTTGCTCAATGAGCTATCTTTCAGCTTAAGTTGATTTTTACTGCCTAACATGTTCTCTTTGCTTAGTCTGTATTTGACTGACTGCATCTATCCTGATCTTGTGGACAACATCAGATGACCTGTGTGCTCCAAGCCACTGGCTATGGCCTTGCCCCTTCTAACTCCTCTCATTCTGTGATTCTGTGAGTTAAAGGAAGAAGCAAGTATGAATTAGAGATACTGATACAGGTTTTGTTCTCTACTGGAGTGGCTGATAGTGATTCTGCAGTGCACAGTGGAATCAACTTTGGTGTTTGCAGGGTGCTAGCGATTTGACCCATCCACAGACAGATGTATAAGAACAGCTGTGATCAAGCTGTATGTCACCTACCTCTGAGGCGAACAAGATCATATCTTTCAAAGAATTGCTTTAGGTTGGCATGTCTGCTTGATGTTAGCTGCAATACTGCCGACACAGGGGGTTTTTTGGTGAAAAACAATGATGGAAAGACTGGAGGTGATAGGCAGGACCCATTCCCAGTGCAGGAAACGGGACACTGGGATGGACTGTGGGTCAGTGAATTCTCCTCTGCTGTGGTCCAGAATGTCAAGACAGAAATTGAGTTTACCAGGGGTGAGCTCTTGGCAATTTGTGACCCAGAGGCAGGCCTCTGATAAATTTTAAGCATGAACACTAGATGTAATGAAGGTCAGAGCAGACATGGGTGTGATAACTTGAAATCAATTTGTTGATTCAAGTAAAGCTCAGACTCTTCTCCTTCCTTTTGTCCTTCCCAAATAAGCTCCTAGATGCTGCTTTGGAAATACTAACTCTGATCATGGAAAGTGTTTGTGAAACTTTGCCACTGACTCTTCCTAAATGTCATAGATTATTTTTGACCCTACCTACAGCTGTCTGTGTGGATTAATTCTGGATTTCTGCCACCCCTTGACATCTTTAAGATTGAGATATCTCCCAGTCATCACTAGAAGTTCACTGGAACACTTGTCCTCACCAGGACAGGCAGGGCAAAGCTATCCTATGCACGGCAGCTCTCCTACTAGCAGGAATATCACTAAACCAGAGAGAGGACTTCACTCACTCTTCACGGTTACAAAGCTACCTAAAAAACCTGAGCTGAGTCTTTTTCCTCTTGTGGAAAAAAGAGAGCAGCGCTTAGAATACAAGCCGCCTAAGTGGGTGGTGGTGGTGGTTTGAAAAGAAAAATACTCTCTTCTCCCCACCATCAACCAAACATTCACTGACTTCCCATTACCTGCTACAGAATTAAGAAAGAAAGAATCTTTCCTTTAAAATGAAACCACTTCCCAAATCGGATGGATTTTCTGAATCAAGAACTTCCCTTTTCTCCTCACTCCCTTCTCAGAGTATCTCAGACAAAAGCCCAAAGTACTAGCCTTTAACTGCTTGTTTCAGTCTCCCCAAGAGACTTATTCTCAGAGGAACCCCCAAAGATCTGCTGGGATGGGATTGCATTTGCAGATTTGCATTTCAGAAGTAGTCAAGGAGCCCCTCATAGCAGTTTGCACATAGTTTCCTTCACTGATGCAAGCTCGTGAAGCAGACTGGAAGGACAAGCAGAGGAAGGGAGGAGCCATAGGCAAACCCGCCCCAACACTGCTGCTACAATCTTGGGGACTGGCTCCAACTTGTTTCAATTCTGTGAAGCAGCTGAGCAAGCAAGGAGTTGCTACACCTTTGCTTAAAATATTTTGTGCTCTTCAGGATGGAGTTTGGTACTGCCGGTAAGCCCTGACCATCTTTTGCCTTGTTTTCTGTGAGGGCGGTGTGCTCAGCTTGACAGGGCAGAGCACACCATAAAACTCCAAGAGTGGTCCTGCAGCTGGTGGCTGGAGGAATGAAACAGTAGAAGATCCCAGGTGATGCAGTTGATTGCTTGCTGGCCTTCAGCATGGTGCATAGTTTTCATTTTACTTACTCTCCCACAATCAAACTCCTGATTTGAATGGCTTTTATGAAAAGTGTCTGCTACTGTGATCCTTTGTGCTGGTGTTCCTGATTTGAGCTTGGAACTGACTCAAGGATATCAAGGGTATATGTGACCCTTGGAATGAGCACCAATAAGCTTTAGCTTCTCTTTATGCAACTCTGGTGTGGCTTGCAAGCTCATCTGTGGTGTTTCCCTAGAGCTCCCAGAGGCATTTGCAGAGCCTCTCCTGCAGCTGGGTATCCCAGTGCAACTTGCTCACAAGGCTTTTGTAATGAGACCTCTCTTGCTTATACCCATGTTAAAAGTTAGGGTTGGATTCTACCAACCCCAAGTAACCTTCAGGTTGGTCTGCCTGGTTCTGAAATAGTGTCAAAAGGCATATGTATAAGGGGAGATAAGTCACGTCTGAGGAACCAAGAGAGATCTCAGGTTTTATTTCCCACTTTGACAGGTGGTGAACAAAGTGATTGGGATTCAGCAGACTGAACATTTCTAGCCCCTTGGCTGTGTGTCTGTGCAAAGGCAGCAGACAGGAGCAGCTGAATGGGAATTGGCTGAACAATGGCCCCTCTGTCCCCACAGGTTTTTTCATATAGAACATAAGAGTGCAGAGCGAAGGGAAAAAATAGTGTCCAGTTTCAGTAACCATTCTGCACCTTTCTTCTCTTGGGTGTGTAGCTAAGGAAAGGGTACACACAAAGCTCATAGCAGCCTTGCTTTTCAGGAAAATTGGTGGGACCTTTGGTAGCTGTGCTATTGCCAGCATCTGGCTATGAATGCTGAAGGTGGGTCTCTCAGATCACCTTGCTCTCACTACCTGAAAGCAACTGTGAACAAAGGTTCTGCAGGACAAGCTGGGCAGTAGGAGGGAGAGTAACTCACATTTTGCTGCTTACTTTGGGGTGTGCTTTCCACAGAAACTGATGCTCTCAGAGCTTGATGGTCTGACACACTCATTCGAGTTATGCATTAGTGAGGTAATTATGTATTAAAAGTTACTTGCTGCAGTAGCTGCTCAGGGACAATGCAGATTTGCTCAGCTCTGACTAGAGGTAGAGCTTGGAGACAGGCCTGAAGAGACATGCTTGTCTTTGCTCAGTCCCAGCTTGTCACTACACAGCTGGATAGCAAAATGAGTTCGATGCTGCTCTACCTTGAGAGTCCAGGCTGCTCACAGATGCAGTTTTCCAGTGAGCTTTAGAGAGCCGGAGGTCAGAGGTCCTTTTCCTGGAGTCACTCCTACCTGCTATCACAATGCTCCTCCTAGGTACCTGTCTGCCACAGCTGAGCCCTATATCTGGGGGGAAGCTGCTCTCTCTACAGTGGTGTCCTCTTCCATTTTCCTCCAGGACCCCCTGTAGTGGCTGCCTAGATGAGGCTACAGAGCCAGTATGTCAAATCTTTTTTGAGCTGAGTGTGTGAAACATGGGAGAACATGCTGGTACTGTGGTATCATGTGCCAGGATGTGCGGGATGATACCTATAAGCAAAAGTGGTTAGAAACCATCCCAGTTGCTGTAAATTGTCATGTGAGATAAGGGGACCAGGAGACACCATAAATTTGTATTTACACACTTTCCTCCATAGTTAGAATGTGCAAATTCTCGCTGTGCAAGGTCCATATTGAAGTGGAGTGGCTGCTGGAGGGAGCAAAATTAGGCTGGAGGGAACTGAGGAGCTGGTAGGCTTCCCCTTATCTGCCTGGTACTAGGCTGGTACTTGCCTAGGGTGGTGGTGGCCTGTACTGAAGATGACATAGCAGCCACATCAAAAAGGTTAAATTCTTCTACTGGACAGCTTCGTCCAGGCAGAAGGTGCCCATCAGATTGCTTTGCTTGTATGCTGCCATGAGTGGAGGTGCTCAGACCCTTTAGCAGCCACATTCAGAGCCCTAGATTGTCTTCAAATGGGCCAGCTGAACCTCTGCTGTTCTGTGGACAGGCAGCATGTAGATGGTCTGTACACAGTGCTACAGAGGCAGTCATCCTTCATAACCTTCTGCTACTGTCTCTGCAGTCCATCCTTTCAGCTCTCCTGGGTCGTTACTTCCCACTTAACCCTGTACTCTAAAAGCTATCTTCCTATTCACATACTTTTATTTGGGATTGAAAGCCTCTCTTAGCACCCAGATAGCCCTCCACAACCCTTTGAAATGGGAAATGAGACCAGCAGACACAGTACTCTGTATCAGAGTACTCGGACTTTTGGATAACTCCAATCCACCCTCCAAATAGGGAGGCCAAGGGCATAAGTTGCCACATGTGGAATTGAAGTAACAGCACTGTTTTCAGTGACAGCAGTAAAAATACAATCCCAGGCAATTAATGAAAAACTGGCAGGTCTCTCCATCTGGATCTGCCCTGAGCGTGGAGAGACAACCTCAAAAGCAGATGTGAGCCCCACAAAGCTGACAGTTCATAGAATCATAGAATCATAGAATAGTTTGGGTTGGAAGGGACCTTAAAGATCATAGAGTTCCACCCCCCCTGCCATAGGCAGGGACATCTCCCACTAGACCAGGCTGCCCAGTACCCTGTCCAGCCCAGTCTTGAACACCTCCAGAGAGGGGGCATCCACAACCTCCCTGGGCAACCTGTTCCAGTATTTCACCACCCTCACTGTAAAGAATTTCTTTCTTAT
>VZTY01000864.1:80837-102227 GCA_013400935.1 Turnix velox | reverse complement strand
CTCTTGATGCAACCCAGGATTTGGTTGGCCTTCTTGGCTGCGAGTGCACACTGCTGGCTCATGCTGAGTTTGTCATCAACTGACACTCCCAAGTCTTTCTCTACGGAGCTGCACTCAAGCCACTCTCCACCCAGCCTGTATCTGTGCTTGGGATTGCTTCGACCCAGGTGCAGGACCTTGCACTTGGCTTTGTTGAACTTCATGAGGTTGGCTTGGGCCCACCTCTCAAGCCTGTCAAGGTCCCTCTGGATGGCATCCCTTCCTTCAGGTGTATCAACTGCACCACACAGCTTGGTGTCATCTGCAAACTTGCTGAGGGTGCACTTGATCCCACTGTCCATATCTCCTACAAAGATGTTAAATAGCACTGGTCCCAGTACTGATCCTTGGGGAACACCACTTGTCACTGGTTTCCACTTGGACAATGAGCCATTGACTCTAACTCTTTGAGTTCAACCATTCAACCAGCTCCTTATCCAGCGAGTTATGTGCTTTCCTTTCAACATTCGTTCTCTGAAAATAAATTCCAAGCAGCAACATCATGTTCTCTGTGAGGAGGACACTAGCCAGTCTTTTTTACATCTTTTGTCTGAACTGGAAGATGTCAGCTTTGGTCTGGCTGACAGCATCCCCCTGAAACCTGTGGGTGTTTTTGTGGCATGTTCTTCATCAGAGTAAAATTTCCCCCTATGCAGGGAACCCTGACCAGAGCTGTGCTTCATCTGTGTCCTGAATTAGCCCTAGAGGGAAGTGGAACTTGGTGGTACTGAGGACTTTAACGAGGCTGACAATGTTCCTCCATCCCCCGATGCAGGGACAAATTCCCTTTGCCATTGCAAGCCAGGTGGTGCTTCACTCAGAATGTCCCTCTCCTACTAGCTGGGCTCATTCTCAACAGGGAGAACTATGGAAAGGCAAAGCAGCCCACTGTGGTCATCTCATCTGCTGCTTGTCCAACTGCCTCTGCTGCCTTTGCTGCCTTTCTGTGAACAGTTCCCCAAACAAACCTTCTGTGTTCACTTCCCCTAACTATATACCCCAATGTGGGCAATGACATTGATGGACAGCCTCAAATTAGCATCGAGCAGAGCATTAGGCCTTCTGCTAGGGAAGCAGAATGAGGGGCAGACACTGACCTCAGAATTATTTTCCAAGGCAATCAGAGTCTTAAGCTGTTTAGGAAGCAAGAAACCTTACAAGTATCCTCTCTGCAGCTCGATCTAAATTGCTTTGAAAGTTTGAACCATCTAATTTTTCCTTACTATGTCACCCTTTCCCAATTTCTGTTTTAATTTCCCAATTTTAATTTTTTCCCTTCTTCATGATTCGTATGTTTTTCTCCCCCATTTTCCCCACACTCATACACTCCATCCCACACTTTTTCTCTACAAACTGGACAGGTAATTCACTTGGGAGTTGGGGTTTTCAGGAAGGGGAAACAAGTTATTTACAGTCTCGGTAAGGGTTATGTGGAGCCTCATGTCTCTTTTAGAAGCTTTAGGCTGCTTGAGTAGACACAGAACAGCTGAAGCAAAGCGGCCACACTACGGACTTTGCTGATGAGGTGGGGGAAAGGGAGGTTCCTCAGATATGTACTTCTAGGGTGCCTTTGATTTAAAGATGCACGTAGTCTTTTGTGGAGAGTAAGCAGGTATTTATTTATGGCGCCGGGTACACGGGGGATCGTTCCACCTAACGTGCACACCCTGGAATTTAACACAAGATACATTCATACTCATGAAACTCTTATCTATGCTAATACAGGGTCTCGCTTCGTATGTTAATTTGGTCCTGCCCTCTTGCGTAGTCGCACTTAGTCCCGAAGAAATGGGTCGGTGGTCGTTTGGGGGTCGCACCGCCATCTTGTGTTGAAGCACATAGTCTTCCTCAGGGTTGAACTTTTCACTTTTGGGGATGTTTCTGCTGATACCTCAAGTTTCTGTGGTTCTTGGTAAGGAGGCCTCGTCCTCGTTATCTGGTTATCTTGTTTTTTGTGCTCTGCCCATTGTGCTCTACCTGTTAAAAGGTGATAGACGCCCCCAGGGGCCTCGACACCAGGGAAAGAGGCACCCACCAGGGAAACTACATTCCAGTCTTCAATTTCTCCTTCCCCCATTCATTCCTCCACACACAGGACCCGTCTTTATACATTGATGTATCCTTATATATTTGAGCACCCAATATCATAGTTATATTCTCGGTATCACCTTTGTGGGAAGAAATACATGAAATACCTTAGTGGTAATTTGACAAAGAGCTGCTCCGGTGATTCCACAATTACGAGGCCCTGCCGGGGTGAAAGAGATAAAGCTGAGGAGGCCATGAGGCTGGCCTCATCTCCTGCAGACGCTGGAGCTTCGTGAGAGACATTACACCAAAAGACTGAAGCACTGCAGGGCTGACGTTCAAGGGGAAATCAGCAACCGATCTAACAGGCAGCAAAGCCACCGCGGGGTTTTTTTGTTGGCTTTCCTTTCTGTTTGGGCTTTGTTTGCTTGCTTGTTAGTTTGTTTATTTTCTCCTCACATATTCATTTGGCTGTTAGGAGCTGCTGGAAACCACAGGTTTTTCTCCTCTCTTGACTGGCTTCAGTGATCAGTCAGCTTCTTTCAGCTTTTCAGGAGAGCTACTTACAGAGCCAGGAGGAGCTGTGGGTCCTTCCAGCCCTCGTTTAATTAATGATGGATCCTTGCCCAGTGCTTTTCCCCCCAGTGGCTCAGCAGCTTCTCTACAGAGCCTGCAATGCTTGAAAACAGTAGCAGAAGTGATGGGAGAGAAGCTGCAGCCCGAGAAAAGTAATAGGACATCCTTGGCATATAGAAACCTAACCAGGTGGAAGGCTGGGGGAAAGGCTAGGGTGGATCAGGGAAGACAAGTCTTTCTGATCCATGATAGGAAAGAGGCATATGGGCTCTGAGATAACTCCCCTTGTCCAGTTTTCCTCCTGTTTATCTTGGCTGGTTCCTTCCACTCATATTTATAGCAGTTTTGCATGTGAGATCAACACTAAGAGAATTTCCAAGGCGGCTAGTGCTGCTTCCCCTTTTTCCAAGGAGACAGGAGGCCCAAGGGTTTTGGCTTATGAAACAGTGGATCAGGGCAGTGACCTGACACGGCTCCCCAGAGGAGGTTTGTTTTGCAGTGTCTGGGTGCAACAAGGACCCTGTCCACAGATTTGCAGTGACTTTCCAGGAGCTACAGTGCTCTCAGACTTGTGTAAGTTCCCTATTTTTCCCCCCTTGAGTTCACCGTCTGCTTCATCTGTGTAGAGCTGCAGCCTCCTCTTTCTCATTGATTCTAAGCTGTGCTTCACCTTGTTTATATTTAGCACCAGTGCTGTCACCCCAATGCATCTATATCTTTTATAAATCATTTTGTGGTTGTCTTGACTCTGCTGGTATCTGCTTAACTTCCTGTACATTACAGGGAAGCCTCCTCTTATTTCTGTATTGTCTGTAGTCCACAGAACAACCTCCCACAGACACTTCTTCTTCAGCAAGGCTTTCATCCCCCCCAGATCTGAAAAACTTGATTCTCTCTCTTATGCCATTTCTGACTCTAGATGTAGTGGATCAACCCAAGAAGCCAGTAGCTCTTCATGGGAGGTCTGGATGTAGATGAAGTATCTAGGTCATAAAGTACATAAAGATGTATATAAAGTATACATAAAGATGTATACATACATAAAGATGGCCAAGACAAAAACCACCAAAGAGCATTTGGTAAGACCATTTTGCTTGCAGCAAGCAAAATCAGTTGAGTTAGGTGGGTTTGGCAGAGGGATGTTACTGCAGGGTTAGAACAGAGGGCTACCAGCACAGTGGCTGGCTGCGAGGAGGGATATATGGGTTTGTGCTGCTTGCTCTGGTCTGAAAACCATTTGCAAGGCAAAGCTGAGGTGCAGTGGCTGCAACAGCTGATAACACAGATGCTGAAACATAGAAATCAGAGTTACTGTGGCATTGACCAAAGGAAAGAATATGCCCTGTATATTCCCTGAGGAGTTGAGGCAGCTTTTCCTGTGATATGTTGGCCCTGATACTATTCACAAACCTTTTGTTCTTCCAGGGTCAACTGACCTGAGTGAGGCTGAAGAGGCTGAAATAGAGAAAATCAGGCAGCACAGACAGGAACTTCTGGAGGACATTAAGGTATGGGACCTGGCATAATCTAGCTTAAATTCTGAACTTCCTTCTGCCTTGCTATATTTGCTACCTATTTATATCCAACCTGTGATACTCTTTGTTGCAGGAGTCCACTACCTGAATGAGATAAACGTCAGCTTATTAATAGGTATATGCTGGGATAGCACATTTAGGATTGAGGAAGTTATTATGACTTTATAAAGTCATACTGGCAGGGATTTGATTCAGCATTTCTGATTTTTAATCCCTGATCACCTGCTAATGTTACATCAGTCCTAGTTACCCACTGTATGCACCTGTGTTTATCAAACTTTTGTTAGGTTTATGGACCGCTTCTTCATGAAAGATTGTGTCTCTTTGGAGAGTTGTGATGGCAACTACACAGGTTCTCATAGCTGAGCTTGCATCTCTTTTATCAGACCTGAACATTTATCCTCTGAATCCTGAGATGTCTTATAGTGACAGATTCAAAATCAGTCAGTAATATCACATCACAGCCATGCATTATCTCATACACTTTTTATTCTATGGTGCCTACACCACCCTGAAATGTGGTCTCCCATTTAAGAGATCTTATTGCACTGGATCATTGGGCTTGTGCTGATTTTCCCACTACATGAAGATGTCCAGATGCCTGGGGAATAGGTGCAATATTTCCTTCCATAAAAGATTAAGTCAAACTCCCTATTACTTCTCAGGCTTCCAGACTCACCTTCTTTGCTGCAAATCAGAATGGTGTGTTGTTCCTTCTTGCAAAATAGGCTATGAATGCTTGTGCATGTGATTTGCTTTTGTGTGTTTCTTCTCTTTTCAGTTTTGAGAGTAGGCAATGGGCACTGTGGGAGGCAGCATACTTGAATAGGAATACTATATTTTTTACCTGCTTTGGACAGTAGAAAGCTGCTAGACTACACTGTCCATAATCTAAATCCCAAACTGATTAACAAATGGAATGTCACATTATCCAATGGAGCAGGGTGAGTTTAGGTGAAAGAGCACCTACTTGAAGAGACATTTATCTTTGTCTCTTTGATGGACTTCTTCAGAAAGTACATAGCAATACCCTTTAACTCAAAGATGAGAGGGGAGAAAGAGGAAGGGATGGGCCTAGACTCGTCAGTTACACTGCCAAAAGAAAGAAATCGATAAAGTAAAACGGATAATAATTTGGAATTCAGGAGTGAAGATCACAGCTTTGTTATGTTTGTGCAGTAACTAAAGCTTAGTAAGGAACACTTCCAGCACTGAAGACTGGTGGAGCATAACTGAATGAAGGCCAGAGCAAAACTGAAATTCAGAAGTTCTTTTAAATTATGGGATATTTGACAACTACAGTTCCTCTATTTGGGCGCACACCTCATCCATGTCCTCACTCCTTGTTGAAGCCAGAGCTGTCATAAAGTCCAACCATCAGCTCAAATAAAACCCCCCTTCTTCTCCTGCCTGTTCTGGTCTGCATGGGGAAGAATTCAGCCAGTTCCTGGAAGAGAGCAGTAGTGCACTCTGTCTCTTGAGTAGAACCATAATACAGGATGGAAGCATGGAGATACAGACATTTTAATTTCCTTGGCATCCAGACAAGAAGGCCATGATTTGTCCCGGGGCTGAAAGAAACTGATTTCCACAATTGATTTTTTAAAATTTGACACAATTACTCTTCTTTTACTCCTTCTCTCTTCTTTCTCCACCTAAAGACAGGTATCTGTTCAAAGGCATTTTAATGATAGGTCTATTAAAAACTCTGTGTTTCACAATATGGCTACTTCAGGATCATATTCACACCTTATAGTTACTGGTTACACTTTCCTCAATGTGTAGTATGGCTATGCAAAGTAAAAGCTAGAAGGAAGTGGGCACAATGGAAGAGGTCTCACATCTGACAGAGCTTGAGGAAGTGAAATCAACACTGGAATGAGTTCTCTGACACTTTCCGAACTGGCTGGGCTTGATTTTCTATCTTTGATTGACCACAGGCATGAGAAAATACTTTTTGCCAATCTCTCACATTGTTTTAATCTGGAATCCAGCAAGGTCACCCCAAAGCAGTGCTCATTTCAAAGATATCCTTGGTTGTTTGTGACCGTCTGACCTGTCTTTTTCATATTACTGAGGGAAATGAAGATGTGCTCTCTATATATCTGCTGTTTTTTCTGTTCACCACATCCACCCTCCTGATATTTCTTTTGCAGAAGTTGAAAGAAGAGATTGCTGAAGTGTTTGCAGAGATTGAGTGCTTCCAAAATGGAGAGGAAAGGCAAGAGGCAGACAATAACCCTGCCAAGCAGATCAGGTAAGTGGGATAAGTTGGTGTATTCCTTTGTTTATAAAGTCTCTCTCTTGATGTTGAGGAAAAAAAAAGACACCTATGGGATTTGGATCACAACAATGACAGGGAAACAAGGTCAGGAATACTCTTTTGAGAATTCATTCTTGGATAGTTGGACATTTGTCCTCGAGATATCCAAGCTGCCTTGTGAGTAGACTGAAACATGGTTTCTTATTCTGACTTTCCTTCTTCATGTTTGCAGCAAACTATCACAGAGGGATAATCTTCTGTCCATGGGCCGTAAGAAATTCAACATGGACCCTGCAAAGGTAGAATTTGCTTTTTCCCTTTATGAGGACAAAGCCGAGAGGAAGAAAACTGTTGCAGGATTGTTTGTCAGGGCATGTAACCATAGGCAATGGCTTTAAACTAGAGAAGGATAGGTTTAGTTCTTCACCCTGAGGGTGGTGAGACTGAAACAGGTTGCCCAGAGAAGTGGTGGAGGCCCCATTCCTGGAGACATTCAAGGCCACACTTGATGTTGCTCTGAGCAACCTGATCAAGTACAGTATGCCCCTGCTCACTGTAGGGGAGTTGGACAAGATGGCCTTTGAAGGTCCCTTCTACCTCTATGATTCTATCAACTTGCGTTAGCTGATGGCTCACTTTACAGCCATGTTAAAGGAGCTACAGCATGAGACTGTGGGTCTGGTCTAGTACCTCACTAAGTGTGACAATGAAGGGGGTGAAGACTCCACAAGATGTTCAGGCAAAGACTTTTTTTTACCATCACGCCAACCTTTTATATCTCTTTTGTACATCGGCTTTGTTATCACTAGCTGGATCCAGCCTAGCCTCCAAACCCTTAATCACTCTCCCATTGACTTCTCATTCACAGTTAACTACCTGACCCTTCAGAGTCAACTACCTGACTCATAGTCTAGCTTGTCGTTAGCATATCTATTGTTAACCACAGTCTTGCTGTCTAGCCACACTCCCTGCAAAACCAGCCTTGCAAGTCCTTCTCCCACGGCTAAGGCTCCAGACTGTAGCACTTTCCATTTTCCTGAGAAAGGTCTTCCGATATGATCGAACTATGCTGCCTCCCCTCATTGTGAGCCTGCAGGCCATCCCATCAGATGTAACCCAAAACTAAGAGAAATAAAGGAAGGATGGTTTAACACTGCCAATGTGTCAAAAAAACTTTCAGACCAGATCCTCTTTGCTGTGAGAGGTTAAGAATTGGCCACAGTGTGGTGGAGTAGTAGGAAGTAAGAAGGAAGTGAGTCTTTGAGAGTGTGTCATGTTCCTTGGCTCATTTAGAACAGAGAAAGACAAGCTGCCTCTGTAATTTTGGAAGCAGTTTTTGTTTTGATAGTACTGTTTGGATTGTGGAGTGAATCCAGGTTTTTAACTTTCTGGGACTCTGACTGATGAGGTACAGACTACATAGGCTTCAGCTCTTTGCAGAAAGCTCTGAAATCCTCATGATTAAGTAGAAGAGGTGAGAGAAAGACAGTTACCCTTTCTTTCTCACCGGTGGGCCATTTTTTTGAGCTCTAAGGAAAACCACAAGCTGCTGTTGTTTGTTGGCTAACCACCACAGCCAGAGTGCTGGCAGCTGAGTGAAAATTTTCCATACCTCCTCCTGTGCCCTGCTGAGACCCTCGACATGCCTTTTCCCCCGTGTCTGCACCACCAAGCTGGATTGTTTGCCAATCCCCTGGACATCCCGTGGCAGCTGACTCAGAGCAATGATAACAGTCCCGGAGACATGTCTTTATGGCACCGTGAAGGAAAACCTGAACTGGTTCTGACCCCAAAGCAGTTTAGTTTTCTTAGTTCAATGCTGATTAGCTTGGTCGAAATGTCACGCTGTGTGTCTGTGTTGTTTGTAACTTTAGAATAAGCTTATGTACTGTTTATGTTCCCTTTAGCTACATGCCGTAGGCTGACAGGGGCTGCAATTCAAGGAACTGATACTTTAAATGAGTTCCTATTGCCAAGATCTATGGGCAAGTTCCTGAGGCTAGAGGAGGTGGGCATTAGGAGTTTGACTGAACAAAACCTTTTGGGAGAAACATCTTCCCCTGGAAAAAAGATCCACATCACCACTGCAATGCTTTGCAAAATTAAACTGATCTTACTGAAACTATGTCAGGGGAAAAAAAAGGAAAGTGGTGTATAAAACATTTCACAAACATTTCAATTTCTTCTTTTGAAACTGCTTTTTCTTTGGGGCATTTTAGAAATAGTTTCTCATATATTCTAAGGCGAAGTGAATTGATTCTGTTGAAGTGTACATTTTGATGGATCTAAAACAATTTTCATTCCTTTATTGTGTTTTGTGAGGAAAATTGCACTGTGGTCTGGAGAGTTGCAGTGGTTTTAGATCTTAGTAAGAATCTGAACAAAACCTCAACTTTCTGGGACTTCAAAATTATAAAATTCCCTCTAAAGCAGAGTTGATGATTTGGACACAGTTCAAATAAGACCTCTGTATGCCATAAAGAAACAGAGTCCATCCTTAGTGGCTGGGGGAAGAGAGATGGAACTGAAAAGATTGTTAACTTCTTGGCTCTGTAGCATAGAAAAAAATCTAGGAAAGCATAATTTCAGGTTTTCTCAAGTCCATATTTTTGTCTAAGCACATTTTTTGATTATGTCACTTTTTAAACAAACATGTCTCTTTTTTTTCTGAATTAACTTATAAAAAAGAATTTAGGAAGAGAATACTAAGATATTTTAATTGAAAATATTAAGACTATTTTGTCTTTGCTTTAAATCTACTTGCCTTTTGGACTTTTAATCTGTTTTTGGGAGCTCATCTTTCCACTCCAGTGAAATGTTTATCTTAATCTAGGGACAAAATGGACCATAGTAGATGAAGATGAATAGAATAAGGGTGGGAGCATGGCTGTGGTCTTCCATGAAGGAAGGAGGTTGGGAGTAACAGAGAAAACATCAAAAACCAACAAAGGCTGATATTAGGATGTTGGGGTCCTACTTTCTCATCGGATCTCTTACTTCACTGGCTTGTTTCTCCTTCCCTAGGGGATCCAGTACCTAATTGAGCACCAGGTGTTGTCCTCAGACCTGCAGGAGATTGCCAAATTCCTCCATAAGGGTGAAGGCCTGAACAAGACAGCCATTGGGGACTACCTGGGTGGGAGGTGAGCAACCCAGCTAGGATGAGGAGGCTCTTTGAAGGCCCTGTCCTGCTTTGCCCCTCTCAACTATCATTTTACATGACCTATGGCAGACATCCATTGGGTGCCAAGACTGAACGTATCACAAACTGAAGCAGGCTGAGTGGGCAGTATGCTCTGGGGTGGGGGTCCTTTGGAATGTGGCTAAGGCTGATTGTATGGACTACCTGTCCTCCTGGGTATAATGGGCGCAGTCTTCCCAGAAGAGAGTGTGCATGTTGGTCAGAGGGGAGGAGGGGGCTGGGAAGGAGCCAGGTGCCCATCATCATACCATAGGCCATTCAAACTGAACAGGATCAAAGCTCTCTTTTGACCTTTTCCTCCTGTTCTCCCCCAGGGACCCCACAAACATTCAGATACTCCAAGCCTTTGTGGCGTGTCATGAGTTTGCTAACCTCAACTTGGTGCAGGCACTCAGGTGAGTGAACAGGCAGGATGCAGGGGATGGAGCAGAAGCCTGCTTTGCCACTGGGTCTCATCACCCAGCAATGCTGTAAAGATATACTGGGCTGAAATGGGGCTTCCCAAGGCCCTGCTGCTTGTGTTGGCTCCAAGGCTGTTGTTCTGTGAGGTGGTAACATCATTTCTTAGTGGAACTCTTTCATTGTCCCTTGACATATGCACAGAAGATGAGGAAAGCAAAGTGGGTTGTGATGACTTCATTACTTTGGGGGATGGGAAAGGCTATTTTCTGCACCAGGAAACGTCTGCCCACGGTGCCTGTTATGTCAGGGACAAAGTCACTCTGTCTTAGGGGATCTTGTTTTCTTAATAGGTTAGCTTTCTGGCAGGACTTTCTCTTGAGGTCTCTGCTGCCTTGCAGTGCAGAGCCAAGATTTCCAGCATGCCTAGTTCTCCTTTGATTAGTGTGTTTGAGGCTGATGAGCCCAGGCAGTTTCTAGAGAGAGGAGGAGACCTTCTGCTTCATGCACTGTGTTGTCTCCTCAGTGTGATGGAATGACTTATTTTCATGGTGTTCCATGAGTTGAAGAAAGGGATAAATGTCCCTTACACCCAATTTGACTAATTCTCTGGCGTGATGTTTCTGATAGACAGTTCCTATGGAGCTTTCGGCTGCCTGGGGAAGCGCAGAAGATTGATCGGATGATGGAGGCCTTTGCCAACTGGTACTGCAAGTGTAACCCAGGAGTGTTCCAGTCCGCAGGTAGCTATGGGAAAGACTGTCAAGCTGAGTATTACTGTTTGCTAGAGAGCTGAGTTTTCCTCTTCCATTCACAAAGCATGGAGGACATCACTTTGAAGCACGGATGTTCTCCTTAAGCTGAAGGAGGCAGCCCAGTTCTTGTGAAGCTTTTCAATTGGCTGAAGGTCTCCAGACCTCCTTTTGCTGCTCCGTTCCAGTCCATCCCCATGGGCTATAGAGTTGAGAAGCCCCACGTGAGATATGCTTCATCTCAACAAGGATAAGAATTACTGACATGGGTGTGTAGAAACTTTCCTGCAGAGCCATTATCATACCTGATCTACCCAATTTGCCCCTTAGCCCTAGTGGATGGAACCACCTCCATCACAAATCAGCTTTCCTCTAGCCCTGTCTGTCCCTCTTACTCTTAGCAAAGATATTTCCCTTTCCTTCCTACAGTGGAGGAGATGAGGTTGCTCTCCAGTGACTGGAAACCAAAGCACTTGATGTGTTGTGGATTGATCTGCCCTTTAAGACAAGTGCCATCCATCCTAGTTTTATTTCTCATTGACAGATACCTGTTATATACTCTCCTTCTCTATCATCATGCTTAACACCAGCCTGCATAACCCCAATGTGAAAGACAAACCTCACTTTGAAAGGTTTTTATCCATCAACAGAGGCATTGACAATGGAAAGGACCTGCCAGAAGAACTATTAAAGGTAAGAAGATATCTTGTTTTCCCATCTGTTCCTCTTTTCTTGCTAGTCTTGGGGTTTACTGAACAGCAAAGTTCCATAGATCTCAGTGTAATACAAGCCTAGTGATCTTGCTGTACAAGGGAAAGGACTACATGATGAAAGAGGGCAGTATGCAAAAAATCAAAGCTGAAGAATATGGAAAATGCTTTGGATAGGAGTGGCACACATATTTGTCAGTGAGGACATGGAACTAAAGTGACAGAACTGGAGATGCTCAGGAAATAGCAGTATTGGTTTCAGAAAAATTGTGCTTTTAAATATGTCTCTGTGAGATACTGAACCAGTGTGAAAGGTGAGCTGTGGAGTGTCTGTGCACCATGTGGGTATAAGGTTCTGTGAATGGGGCACCCATCTCTGTGGAAAGCAGCTGGGCAGTTAATTCTTTTGTCCCCAAGTAGACTCCCTGTTTCTTTTGTGTCTGTGTATGAGAGAGAATTGTGGTCCAGCCTGTGAATCCCTCTAACTTTTTCATACCTAATTGTCTTGACTGACTCCATTATTGACATCAGTCAGGACTGCAGTGCTTGACCTCTGTTATACCAGGGCATATCTTTGAATGAGAAGAACCAACAAGCCACAAGTGAGTGTCAGGATCTCTTCTGACAGGATCTCAGCAGATCCATCACATCTCTGGTCCCAGAAGATGAACAATGCAGAGTGGGGCAGATAGAGACAGGGAATGCATCCTTTAGCGAAGTTGGAGCTACCATTTCCCCAAAGGCATGGAATCTACTTTGTGAGGGATGGTAGAGGTGGACAGCCTACCGACATGTGTCAAGCTTCACCCAACCAACCTGGGGAAAATAACCTGTGCCTTCTGTCAAAGAAACTGCTGCATTCCACGCTTGGGCTTGCTGAGCAGCATCCCCTCGGGGTAAAGGCTTTAGATGTTTCCCCAGTGTCATTTCTTTCAGGCAATTTGAGAGAATTTGCAGAAGCCTGCAGTTGAAATTTTTCTTGGCAGGGGACTTGTGTAATAAATGATGGAAAATCCAATGATGTGAGCAACATTTTCATATCTCTTGAAAGATGGTACCCTGCCTCCCTGTCACTGCTATTATGTCATACTGGGTGTTCCTCAGTGCAAAAGGCTTGAAATGTGCCTCCTTGTGGTCATGTAGATGAGCATATTAGTCTCTAAGCAGAAGTTCTCAGCAGAGTGGCACCACCAAATCAGAGTCTGAACGTGTAGTCTCTGCCATTCCATGTCCTTCCTCCAGTGTTATGGTACTACCCACAGCAGCACTGATATAACAAGCTGAGTTTGGTCACCGCAGCCTCTCTTTATGTAGATGCACACTCCTGTGTCTGTGGCTTTCCAAATTTGGTCTCTTTTTTTGACATAAGATGCAGAAAAGCTGGTGATCTCCCATGAGTTCCTGTTAGGTGGTGTCACCCCAGTGCTCAGTGCACAGTCCCCACTCCATTCATTCGCCTGCCCTGGTGTAAACAAAATGAGGAACCAAATAGACCTCAGATGCTTTGTGAGAAATCTTTCTTTCTCTTTCTTTACCTCATCAATGCTCTGGGACAGAATCTGTTTGAAAGCATCAAGAACGAGCCATTCTCCATACCAGAGGATGATGGGAATGATCTCACACATACTTTCTTCAACCCTAACCATGAGGGCTGGCTTCTGAAATTAGGTAAGGGGGAGAATTCCCCCGACTCCTCTGTACTGTGTGCTCTCCTCCCTCCCTCCACAAATCTCCCCTAAGACCCCACCAGCATTTCTACGATCCTACTTTTCCATCTGCTGCAGTGAGGTGAGACTGACATCTGCTGTTGAAACCAGCTGTCTGCTCTCTCCTCCCAGCTCACTCCTTCAGGCTCTGACTGTCCATAAGGGGTTTAAAAAGAGATCACTTACCCCTCCCTATTCCCAGCCCCATCAGAGAAACTGTGTGTGCATGTCCACCATGCTGCATCCCATCAGTGGTGAGCATCAGGGTTGCCTCCTTGGGATTGATCTATGGGATGAGCTAGGACAGTGTCTGTGTGTCTGTGTGTGCATGTCTGGAGCTTGAGGGGAGTGGGAAGGATGGCTGAGAGTGTGATTAATGGCTTTTGAACCTCACTGCCTTTAGGAGGACGTGTGAAAACCTGGAAACGCCGTTGGTTCATTCTGACTGATAACTGCCTCTACTACTTTGAATATACCACGGTAAATGATTAATTGCTGACTGGAAACTGTCTTTAGTGGTTACAGGCCTCTGAGGGACTGGAGAAGGGCAGAGGATAGGTGGCAACTCTTCCCTTGAATGTTATCTGTGATCTCTGGCTGAACTGAGACCTCTCTTCTCCCCTGTAATGCTTCCTCACCTCTGGTGTTAAGGAGGAGAGAGGCAGGAAGCTATAGCTATTGCTGTGATCTGTTAACCGAGCTCCTGTTGTGTAAATTGAGATGATCTCCCTAGGCATACACTGCCCTTCTCACCCCCTGCAAAGACTATGTCTGAGAAATCAGAGAGGCGGTAAATGGAGGCAAAGAAGTGGGAAGCATGTTGGGTGTTAATTAATGTATCTTTGCTTTCAGGACAAAGAGCCTCTGGGCATTATACCCCTGGAGAACTTATCTGTCCGGAAGGTGGATGATCTTAAAAAGCCAGTAAGTCTCTATTGCCCGTTACTCTGCCAATGCATACTTTCACGTGATCAGAAGGAAGAGAGGGTGTACACTCCCTGATTCTTACCTTGTTTTTCATAGGGAAGGTGCCATTACAACAAACTTCCTTGCCCCCCCCTCCCCATCTAAACATGATTGTTTCTAATCATTATTGTATTTTACTAGGAAGATCGGGTATGAAAGGATTCTTTAGCTTTTACTAGGAAGATCGGGTATGAAAGGATTCTTTAGCTGGCTGCATTGTGTATGTGTGTAGGGGCACAGAAATGAGTGCATGCAGCTGATACCCTGTTCCATTTGGCACCAGGAGATGTGGGTTGACTTTCTCTCCTTGGGACTCCCCATAATGAATTACTGCACATGTAGACTAAATAGTGCTGTGGTATTAGAGAACTTGGCCAAGTAAGTGACACTCTTTGCTTGTGGATCTTCTATGGATGTACATGCACTTCGANGTTCAAGACTAGGATGGACGAGGCCCTGGGCAACCTCATCTAGTAGATGTGTTTGTTAGGTGGCCCTGCTAGACAGGGGGGTTGGAGTTACATGATCCTTGGGGTCCCTTCCAACCCGGGTCATTCTGTGATTCTGTGATCCCAGAAGGAGTTTTCCGAAAACAGTTTTTTGCTCCACTCCTCTATAAAGCCTAGTTTATTGTCCAGACATTCACAGGAGGGCTGCGTTCACCTAAGGGAGGTGGTCTGGAGATCAGACTCATAGTGGGATACTTGAGGTGGGAGAGGAAAGCCTCTTGCATTTCAGCGACAGAATGCTCTCCTCCTCCCTCCCCTTTGGAAGTTCTCTGAGCCTGTCCTCCATGGTTGAAAGCAACACAGTTTTGTCGGTCCACCCATCCTTCTCTACTGTTTCATTTGTTTCCCTTTCTGACAGAATTGCTTTGAGCTCTTCATTCCCAACTGCAAAGGGCAGAAGATCAAAGCCTGCAAAACAGATGGGGATGGAAAGGTGGTTGAAGGAAAACATCAGTCCTACAAAATCTCAGCAGCCACACCAGAAGAACGTGATGAGTGGATTGAGGCAATACGGTGAGGAGATCATAACTGGAGGCCTGAGCTTGCCTCTGTTCAGCCTCAAGGATAAAGATTCAGATAATTTATTTGGGTACTAGAGCTTGAATAAGGGGTTGGAAAGAAATGTTTGAAATTATGTAACTGTGGTACCTCTTGACTTCAAAGACTCTCAAGGTCTCTTCTGGAGAATCTCTAGCCACAGCTAAATTCTTTGCTGTGGGTCTGCAGTTCTCCAGTCTTACATTTTGGTGAATGTTCTGTCTGTGCAAGTTCAGTTATGATACCTGTGCTTCTTTCCAACATTAAATTTCTCACTTTTGCTCTAATTTCCTTTTATTTCCAGGACCAGCATCACACAGGATCCTTTCTATGATCTGGTCTCTGTCCGTAAGGAAAAGATGGCCAGCAAAAACTGAGCCAGAACTGGTCACTGGCAACAGGAAGATGCAGTTGTTGGACAGCTTCCATCCTGTTTGGGAACACTGGTTTCCTCTACCTCCCACGTGGCAGGAACATGACTTAATGGATTTGCTTCTTCCCTTTGCAAGCTGAAGGCAGAGGCACAGGGTGCAGTCCACTGAGGAGTGTCAGAAACAGGGGCATGGTATTTTCCCTGACCAAATGTAAAGGCTGAACAAAAACTGGCCTTTAGGTTCTCCCATATGGCGCCAGGCAGGTAGGGTGGGATCTTAGGGGAGACAAGAATGTCTACAGCCTCTTCTTCCATCAAACTAGGCCTGGGTATTTTTCTCTGCTCTTGGAGCAACCACACATGGTTCTGTCAGTTGCAGAGCAGAAAAGCCCCAGTGGTTTACTTCCTATGAACAAATTTGTGGGGGCTGTGGAGAAGGGGCCACTGATACTTAAGACCTCACTATGAAAACAGGAAGATAAAAAGACCTCTGCTCAGAGTGGAGCCATCTCTACACCTTCTGATAATGATGAGGGATATAATCCTGGGAAGTTCTTACTCTGTAACTGAGTCTTAGGTTTTAGAAAATGAAAGATACTGTATAGGGAGATAATGGGTAGCTGAGCACAGAGAGGCTGTGGCACCAAGAAAATAGTTCTGGGCCTTTTGTGTCTTGTTTTGAGACTCAGGGGCCACCACAGGTCTCCCTAGGAAAGAAACTCAGAGCATTAGCTCTCCTCCTGACTGATGGCTCCCCAGCAAAGGTTACTTCATTGTATCACTCCAGTGGCCTGCTCTTTGTATCTGGAAGTTCTGCAGCAGAGGGAACAAGAAATTGGAGGTGTGCATTCCCTTCTTCACACAGTGGTTTCATCTGGAGTCTGGGGGTTTTTCATCTCTTGTATAAAGAGAGAAATAAAAGTGTTTGAAAAAAAAGCCCAAAATCCAGGGTAACGCAATCATTCTAGTGATAAGGGCAGAGGATATAAGTGTTGTGTTCCTGTGCCTAGCGAAGCAGCCTGAGCACCACTGCAGCTCTGCACTGCACCCAAAATGCAGGCAGGACGCAAGCAGGCAGCTGCTGAGCAGTGTGGGAGGGAGGAGCAGTTACTGGGACCAGAGGGAAGGATCGTGGAGCCATAACACTGAGCTGGGAGCAGCACAGAAGCGTATCACAGTGACTTTATCTAGAGGCAATTACACCAGTGGGGTTAAGGGACACAATAAGCTATTGCTGTTTCTTCTGTTACCTATCAGGTCTCATCCAGTAAACACTGGTGCTGTCTCACTCTCGCCTTTTTTTTTTCCCTGCAGAGGGCTCTGTCTGCCAGGCAATCTGCAGCAGACCCAGCCAGTACAGCCCGATTATTCTTTCCAGTTATTTTTGTCCAAGCCACAGGAACGTTGAATTAATTTCAAGAGGCAGGGAGTGTATCTCAGAGTTGAGGCACGCGCTCACCCCAGAGAAGGAACGTGAAGGTTTTCTTCTGCTTGTGCCTGCAAATGTCTCCTGCCTTGAATCTCTCTGTCACTGATGTGATACGGAGCGAATTTGCTGCCCACTGCTCTAGAGCACATTTGCTCACACACACATTTGCTCTTGCTTTGGGTTCACTGCAGGGAGGAAGGGCCATGTCCAGAGGTGGGAGAAGTCAGTCTGGCCCTTTGTCTTGGCAATATCTCCAAGATATGTAAAAGAAATATAAATATGCACTTGGTTGGCAAAAAATGCCTTAGAGTTTATGACTTGGATGAGAAATGTCTAGTTTAGTGCCTCTCAAGCTCATATTCTATATGACAAATGCCATCAAAATGCAGTTTCAAGTCTCTCTTCTACCCATAACTTAATCATGTGTGAGGAAATATAGGCTAAGTCCTCCCTAGAGTTCAGCTGGTTCATTCCTATGACACCAGGGTCTATCCAGGTTCTTCTCAGTACCTTCTCATCCCAAATCCTTGCCATTCTCTTTAAACTGCCTATGCCCTTTCCCCTCTCTTCTTTCCCTAGATACCCATGCACTGCAGAGCTGTATTATTCCTAACAGGCATAGGGTTGGAAGGCAAATTTATGAGAGACAAAACAATTAATGGAGACAGGCAATCACTTGATTTCCATCCATCAAATTAACCATGAGAGTCAGAAGGAGATGGACCACTTTTCCTCTCTCCTGAAGACTGGGTTGGCAGAGAGATGGTAAGTTTTAGTCTCTGTTGCCTTTCCATAGCTCCAGAACACAAAAACCTCAATTCTAGGCTTCTTGCTATACCATGCCCCAATCTCCTTGGCTCCTTGAACACAGTGGTACCTAATGTTCAGCAGTTCAACATGTTCAATGTTCAGTGACCTGTGCCTGCTAAATACCATCTGTTATCATCCACAACAGGTCTCAGGACAGGTCTCTAAAGCAATCATCCACTCATATCCACATGCTCTTGACAGCCAGACTCAGAGCCTTTCCAGATTTATGATGAGAATGATCTGTGAAAGTAGAATGACACTACCAGGGAATTTGTTGGTGACCACCATCACATATTACCTTTGCTGAGGACAACTGCAGCAACGCAAGTGTAAATGCATACACACAGACACACTAATGCACACAGAGCCCTTCAGGTACTAAATCTGACAGACTTCTATATGGTAGATAAGATTCTTACCATGGGCTATGTATGTGGCTCACAGAGACATACACAAAGAAGACTTACACATATACCCTGCCTGCAAGAGGACTCCTGTGCACACCCAGTAATTAATTTTCATAATAAATTTTCCATCTATTTTAATAACAGGGCCGGGAAGAGAGTACTGCAGATGTGTGATTAAGGGATTGGAGATTCTCCCTTATGAGGGCAAGGCTGAGGGAGCTGGATCTCTTTAGCTTGGAGAAAAGGCAACTGAGGGGTGACCTCATTAATGTTTTTAAATATGTAAATGGTGCATGTCAGGAGGATGGAGCCAGGTTCTTAGTGACATCCAATTATAGGACAAGGGGCACTGGGTGTGCAAGCTGGAACACAGGAAGCTCCACACAAATATGAGAAAAAAACACTTGATGGTGAGGGTGATAGAACACTGGAATAGGCTGCCCAGAGAGGTTGTGGGATCTCCTTCTCTGGAGACATTCAAACCCCATCTGGATGCCTTCCTGTGTGACCTGTCTAGGTGTTTCTGCTCCTGCAGGGGGATTGGACTAGATAATCTCTTGAGGTCCCTTCCAGACCCTGACATTCTTGTGATTCCATATGGAATAAACCAAATCACTGTATCCTGCCTCCTCCCCTCTTCTTCCCTTCATCCTGTCCCCTGATTATCAGCTCATTTTTGGAAAGCTCACACCTTTTAAAAAGGCTTTCTAGAAATTGTTTTCAGCAACAGAGATGGCACAGCTGCAAGGAGAGCCAGCAGTCTCATTCCATACAGATTAAGTATCAACCAAAGGACAGAGAAAAGCTCTGGAAGGTAAAGAGCAGTGTAGGAATGAAGGCAGCTTGGATTGAATTAGAGATTCAGAGATGATCAAAGGGCATAAGCTGTACCTGTCTTTTTTCAGGGGATCAATGCTCTTGGTGATGGGAGCTCATGAGCAAATGGAAGCTGATGTGAAGACAAGACTCTGCAAGTGAGTTGGCCAGGAGTGAGTCCTCTGTGGTGGTATGTGAGCACCCTTTTGAGATACTGTCCATATCTGGAAGGCCTGAAATTGCTCAGCTATGTCACACATGCTGCAGCACAAAGAGAAAATCAAGGAGCTCTTCCCTGCTAGATAATTTGGTTATGTGCAGTTCCTGCTGAGTGGAGAAAGAGGAAGGAAAGAAGGAAAAAAAGAAGATCCAAGAAACTACAGGCCAGTCAGTCTCACCTCTGTGCCTAGCAAAATCATGGAGCAGATCCTCCCAAAGGTGCTGCAAAAACACATGGGGAAAGACACAGAGGGGATTGGAGGCAACTAACTTGGCTCCACCAGGGGAAAATCATGACTGACCACTTTGGTAACCTTCTATGACGGAGTCACAGAATTGGCAGATAAAGGAAAGATAACTGACATCATCTACCTGGACTTGTGCAAGGCATTTGACACTGTCTACATGACAACCTGGTCACCAAACTGGAAAACGAATGGGTTTGACAGATGGACCACTTGCTGGATAAGGAGCTGGTTGAATGATTGCACTCACAGATTTGCAGTCAATGGCTCATTGTCCAAGTGGAAACCAGTGACGAGTGTTCCTCAAGGAACAGTACTGTGACCAGTGCTATTTAACATCTTTGTAGGAGACATGGACAGTGGGATCCGAGTGCACGCTCAGCAAGTCTGCAGATGACGCAAAGCTGAGTGGTGCAGTTGACACACCAGAGAGAAGGGGTGCCATCCAGAGGGACCTAGACAGGCTTGAGAGGCGGGCCCATGCCAACCTCATGAAGTTCAACAAGGCCAAGTGCAAGGTCCTGCACCTGGGTTGCAGGTGCTTGGGATTGCACAGATACAGGCTGGGTGGAGAGTGGCTTGAGTGCAGCCCTGTAGAGAAAGACTTGGGAGTGTCAGTAGATGACAAACTCAACATGAGCTGGAAGTGTGTGCTTGCAGCCAAGAAGGCCAACCAAATACTGGGCTGCATCAAGAGGAGTGTGACCAGCAGGTCAAGAGAGGTGATTTTGCCCCTCTACTCAGCTTTGTTGAGGCCCCACCTGGAGTATTGTGTCCAGTTCTGGAGCCCTCAACATAAGAAGGACATTGAGCTGTTGGAGCGGGTCTGGAGGAGGGCCACAAAGATCACCAAAGGGCAGGAGCAACTCTCTTATGAAGACAGGCTGAAAGAGTTGGGGTTGTTCATCCTGGAGAAGAGGAGGCTCAGGGGGGACCTCATAGTAACTTATCAATACCTGAAGGTGTCCTACAGAAAGGCAGGAGTAGGACTTTTTAATAATATATGTGATGGAAGGACTAGAAATCATGGATGTAAATTGGAAGGGGGTAGATCCAGGCTAGATATAAGAAAGAAATTCTTTACAGTGAGGGTGGTGAAACACTGGACCACGTTGCCCAGAGAGGTTGTGGATGCCCCCTCTCTGGAGGTGTTCAAGACCAGGCTGGACAAGGCACTGAGCATCCTGATCTAGTGGGAGGTGTCCCTGCCTATGACAGGGGGGTTGGAACTAGATGGCTATTACAAAGGCCTCCAACAGATGTGAGCCAGTTTTTATACCCTCTTGGATCAGTGACTTTGTATAGAAAGAAGCAGAGCCCTCCTGTATTTGAGCTGGTTTGAATAGTGGAATCAGTTTCGTGGGGATAATAGGAGCAATTTTTTCCATTCCTGTCCCTTCTGTTTGGTGGCTGGAAAGTGACTTGTTATCTGAGGGTGAGTGACTCGATGTGGTACTTTCTCAGTTTTGAAACTTTCTTTGAATATTCATTTCACACAGAAGGTGCAGAGCACAAGGCTAGTAGGCAAGATGGCTCTCAAAGGCACCACGGCCTCTTTGCTGCACCTTATTGCGGCTCACATCTCTAGCCTGACAAATGGGCAGTCTGGGGGGCTATGAAAAAACACAGACAGGCTGCGGTTGACAACTGACCAGAATTTCTTGGAGTGTCATTGCTGTCACATCTGCAGTGGTTCTGCTCTAAGTGTCTGCGACATAGGTGTGCAGCAGTCTCATCTCACCATGCCATTTCCAATCCTGCTGCCTCCCTGCGATGAAGATGAATGTGACCTGTCCCAAGTTATCACATTCCTGTGTATGTGAGCCTGCATGCAGACATCAATTTGCTCCTAAAAGTGGATGCTACTGG
>VZTY01000864.1:53925-73534 GCA_013400935.1 Turnix velox | reverse complement strand
GTGAGGGTGGTGAAATACTGGAACAGGTTGCCCAGAGAGGTTGTGGATGCCCCCTCCCTGGCGGTGTTCAAGACTAGGCTGGACAAGGCACTGGGCAGCCTGGTCTAGTGGGAGGTGGAACTCGATGATCTTTAAGGTCCCTTCCAACCAAAACTATTCTATGATACCTCCTCATGTTTGTTTTTCGAATTCATCAGGGAAGCAGATGTAGCATGTACACTGAGGAAAATCAAGAACTCAGAAAGTGTTAGCAATTGTTCAGCACGCTGATGGAAGATGCCACGTCGTTCAGTCTCATTAGGAGGAAGCAAGGCTACCATCTGCATGTCAAATCCCTACACTTACACAGCCATAGCTCAACCTGCTTCTGGAAAACCTCCAGCCCTGTATGGTGGGATACTATTCAGCTACAGAGTTACGGTGCTGTGGGCATCTCTCCCTACTTCATAGCCAGGCTTGCTGGCCTGAGATTCCAACAACCAGCGCTGCAGGTAAAATCATGGGGTTCTGGTAACCCCCAGCAAACCCATAAAGTTTTCACTATGGGAGAGGAAAGAGAAGAAGAAAGCCCCTGTCCTCCAGGTATGTTTGGGAGCTGCTGCTCATTTCTTCTCCCCTTTCCAGAGCAGACAGGCTGCTTTCTTGATCTGAGAATTACTAAGACATTGAAAACTGTTTGCTGTGAATTTCAGAGATGCCTGGCAGGGGCAGCTGGAGTAACAAAGGGTTCAGTGCATTAAACTCACCATAGTAAAGCCATAATAGGATTTTACATGCTTCTGCAGCAAGAATACCCAAACCAGCTCAGCTTTCATCTCATAAGGTGAATTTTCAGTATCTCCTTCCAGTTCCATTACCTCTCCCTCCTCCTGCAGTGCTCCACCCAGCCCTAAGGCTTCAGAAGATCATCCATCTGTGCAGGATAAAGAGGAAGCTTTGCCCATCAGAATCACTCAACTCTCACAGAGTTGTTGGCTTCTTCCTCTGCTCCTTTTAGGAATGTGATAAGCATCATTTGTAAGTGGGAATATGTCAGTGGCAGTGGTGAGAAGGCAGATTGCTCCCTAGGAAGAAGGAGCAAGAAAATTACTTTCTGGGAAGGTGCATCTGATGTATGTGGAAAGAAGGATTAGGAAGAGGCAGATCAAATGTGACAAGAAAGAAGACATGGAGGAAAGCTGGGAGGAGGGATGCTTCAGGGAAAGAGCTGGGAATGGCTTAGGGGAGGGATGCCTTCAGAATAAGAAAGGACATATCTTGGAGATGGGGAAGCCACTGGATCTGAACAAGAGTTTCAAATGTATGGTCATGGGAGCAGAAAGGTGTGTGTGCACGCAGGGGGGGGATGTCTGGATAGGGCAGATTCCTCTTGGAAAAAGCCACTTTGTGATCAAGAAGATGGGATTTTCTCCCTGGATCTGCCTCTCTGCAAATCATTTAAGAGAATTCATCTTGTTAAATCCTCTGTCCTGGAGAAGATGAGGAGGTCAAAAGCCTTCTGGAGGATAAACACTCTAGCAAGACGTACTGTTGCAGAGACCCTAATCCCTGTGCCTCCATCCCCTGTTCAAGCTGTAATACCTAGGAGGAAAATACCATGATGAGAAATAAGGGTTGATGTGAGAGTGAACCCTCCTTCCATCTTGCATGGGACTCCAAGGCAGTATGCTATAACCCTAGGCCAGTTGTGCTACCTGCTCAGCTCTGCAGCCGCCTGAAAGGGGTGAGGGCAGGGAAGGCTCCCTCCCATACCCTGTGGTCTGGTTAACTCAGAGCCATTCAAAACTATTGTTGGGGTGTAGTAGGAGGAACATACAAAGGGCAAAGATATGACATCCCTAAACATCAGGGAGACAAGACATGGTGGCAGGGCTTGCATAACTGAGGAGAAGCCTATACATCTGCTCTTGCTTAACTCTCTTTGTGTGTTTGGGATCAGGAAACCTCAGGCACTGCAGCAGTCTCTGTTCCACAGAGTTAACTCTAGGGTGCAGCTCAAGGGCTGGGGAATCTGCTTAGACCTGGAGCATGGGTCTTCTGAGAGCCCAGAATGGAAAGGAAAAGAATGAACAAGATTAGGTCTGAATGAGAAGATTAGCAAGGAGGACTGAATGAAAGGAAAACTAAGAATAAATCGGGCAAATCCACAATGAGAAGCACCAGATCAGCCTGTGTTCATGCTTAGTTAAAGGGGTTGCTCTGGACTCCATCTTTGCCTTATCATTTTGCCCTGAGTATGTTTTGGCCACATATCAGAGCACAGAATGTGAGGAAGGAGGAAATCACCTCAATATCAAGAGAGGTTTTGACTGCCAGGGCCTGAAGCCCCCTCCGTAAGTTCTCTGAAAAGCAAGAAATATGAAATTCTGAGTTCACGAAGGCAAAGATTTCACTTTAAATTAGAAGACAATGAATTCAACTGTGGAGAGTTGAGCCTCAGACCTTCTAGTGCTGCTGGGGTTTTGTTATTTCAGCTTTACTTTTTCCTTATGTTGCTGATATAAAGTGGGACATTATGCTAGAGTAACCCTTTCACATCTCTATGGGTTGCCTCATCTACTGAGCTGCAGGCTCTTTGAGGTAAGGCAGCTGAACAGTACCTGCATGCAATGACACTGTTATTGGGGTTATTGGAAATGACCCTAATAACATATAAATGAGAGGGTGGACTGCAAACTCACAGACACCTTCATTGTAAGTACAATTACAATTTGATCCACTCTCTGGAGAACCTGACTCTACTAATGTGTAATTTCCTTCCAATTTCCTGCTAGTTTTTCCACTCTCATGAGACTTTACTTGCTCTCTCTTTCCATAATTATTCCTTAGCTCTATCCTGAGCTCTTCAGTGGGAATGTACTTGGCTGTCTCTCTTGTTCAGCATGGCTTCTTCTACTACTGCAGTGAAGAGCTAGGCAGGGAGAGCAGGAGGGAACAGTAAGGCTGCCTCTGGGAAATCTCACAGATTTTGTTTATCCTCTAGCAAGACGCATGCCCTCAAAGCCTACCTGATCCCAAGGCATGGCCATCATGACAGAGTCAGAGCTAGGCCACTCATATAAGCCCACCCTAAATATAAGCCTAAGCAGAAGTGAAAAAGATACAGATTCATGTAAGGGAAAATTTATCAGTGTAATTTGGAATGTTTAGGACAACCACCTCTGACACAGTGGGCACTAGCACAAAGATGTGAAGCATTTCTGTGTATATTGCTCCTTTCTGGCCTGGGGAAAGCCAGAAGGTGACTGAAGGTTTGCTCTTTAGCCTGGAGTAAGCTTGCAAGGAATACTGCATTGCTCATGTCACTGACAACTTGGCTGGCCAGAGCCGCAGGGGCAATGCTCTCTAGCTGTCTGGGTAACAAGAGCCTCCATCTCTAGTGCTGGCAGTGTGGCAGTCAGCCACTTGGCAAAAAGATGGATCAAATAGTAACACAGCCAAGATAAAAATGGGAAGGAGATGGAGTCCAACTCTGCCAGACCAGGCTGCAGCTGGTTAGCAGGAGAATGACAAAACCTGGTCTTCTCTTTCGTACTCTGGAGGGTGAGACCTGGGTATGGATAGATGAGGGTAAAATCTCGTGTCACCACAAGCAGGAGAAGGCTGGGCCATCATAGTTACTCCTTCATGAGTCTTCCTTCCAGTACCAAAATCTGACAACAGTTATCACCACTATTGTGCCAAAATACCACCACCACAGACACCAGGAAAGGGAAGGACAGACTGAGACGGAGCAGAGGAAGAACGAGCAAAGGGTACATTGCTCTGCCTCTCCCCAAATGACCTTTTTTTTTTTTCCTTTTTCCTTTTGATATCACATGTGCCGGGGTTTTCCATCTACACAATGAGGAAAGGCAAGTGAATCCCTTCTTTTTACCGTCTCTCTACAGAACATCTCCAAAGACTAGGAGATAACAATGTCTCATTTGCTAGTGCTCCACCACAGAGCAGAGAGGTGAGTCATATCTGACTGGGGAGGGTACTGCCATCAGGACAGGCTGGAAATACCTAAACTACAGGCTCCAGCCAGCAGCAAACCACTCTTGCCATGTCTGCACCTCACTCCACTCTGCAGCAGAGGGAAGTGTCTGTGTTGAGGAATGGGTGTCTCCCTTAGCTCTTCTCAGGGGTAAGGTACAATTGGGCGTAGAGGAGGAGATCAGATCTGTAGGGCTCTTGGAGAATGGCATCCCACCAAGAGCCAAGCTTGCTGTTTGCAAAAGGTACTGCATAGAATTGTATCATGAGACATAGAGTCACAGGATTAAGCTCCCTGACAAAAGGAAAGGACAACCCCATACTCAGCAAATACAGTCTGTTGGCCCTAATTTCTCCTCTGCTCTGGGCTCTGTGTGCCAAGATGAGATGCATCAGGAAAGGTACCATTTTGCTAAATCTTGAAGCTGACACTTTTAATATCCATTAGCGTTGCTACTCTGCCAGAGAGCATTAGCTGAGATTCATGGACTGTTCCCTCCCTGATCCCTAGCCCCTGCCCCTACTATCCCTACTTTTGTCTCCACAGCCCAACCTAACTACTGTTCCCAGTACAAAAAAAAATTATCTAAGTTTTTTTCCTCCCAACCTATTCAACAAATCTGTCATTGCCATCTTTCACTCAACTCCTTTTCAATGATTTTTTATATGTTGAGGAAAATGTCTCTCTATGCAATGCCCATGGGCCCAGACACAGACACAGTAAAGGACAGAAGACAAGACATACTTACTTCTGGTTCCCAGAAACAGATATGAAGCACTAGATGAAACAAAGGAAGGAGAAAGTTTGAAATACATATTCTGGCATTCTCTCTTGGCTGCATTGCAGGGGTCATCAGAATCTGCTGCCAAGATTTGTTTTTGAGGCACTGTGCAAATGAATTGTCAAAGCCATCCCTGCCATCTCTTCCCTGGACTGCTGTGCATCCAAAGCAAGATAGCTGGTGCTCTTCTGCAGGGGATGAGCAGAGGTGAGGGAAGTGAGTAGGATTTGATCTGAGTGTCTGTCACCACATTAGAAGATGGACTTTGCCTTCTATTTATTGGTCAAGCTGCCATAAACTCAACATGCTACTTGCCAAATCCAAGCAATTGGAAACAACTTATACTCAGATATTAAAACTCTACTCTTTTATACCCAAACTGGGGCCTTACAGTGACCCTGAGCACTGGCTCTCCCTCAAATCAGGTGTGCTGATTTGCACAATCTACATCATGCCCAGGAGTGGGCTAACAATTGCAGTGCAGACAGCCTGAGAACTGACTGTTCTGGCTCTTCTCAGTAGAGATGTAATCCCAAAGGAATGTGCCCATGGTTCTTTCAGAGTTTTCTAGGCATTGAAGGGTACTTGGAAAAGGGGAAAGGAAAAGGAGGGTGCTTGCAGCTCAGCAAACCACATCCTGGGCTACTTAAAAAGAAGTGTGGCAGCAGGTCAAGAGAGGTAATTCTTTTCCTCTGCTCTTGTGAGAGCTCCCTGGAATACTCTATTCAGCTCTAGAGGCCCCAACATAAGAAGCATGTGAACCTGTAGGAGAGAGTCCAGGGAGGGCCACAAAGAAGTTCAGAAGGCTGGAGCACCAATCATATGAAGGTGGGATGAAAGAATTTGGGTTGTTGAGAAGAACACTCCAGTAAGATCTTTTAGCAGCCTTCCAGTACCTGAAAAAGGGCCTGCAGGAAAGATGGTTGGGGAGTCTATTAGGGAGTTTAGCAACAAAATAAGGGATAATGGTTTTAAAATGAAAGAGGGTGATTTAAATTAGACATTAGGAGGAAATTTTTTACCCTGAGGATGGTGAGACACTAGAACAGTTGCCCAGAGAAGTTGTAGGTGCTCCATCCCTGGACATGTTCAATGCCAGGCTGGATGAGGCTCTGAGAAACACTTCTAGAAGGAGGTGTTGGGGGATTGAAACTAGTGTGCTTATTAGTGCACTCCAGGCCCTAACACAAGTTCAAGCACTGAATGCCATGTTCTGAATATGTTGGTTACTGCAGTTGTAACTGGGATGAAGCAGAAGAGAGGAGCAGCATCACTCTATGTATAGAGCGATATTCTAGTATGTGACTATGATTAAGTTTGCGTATGCATGATCTATCATCCTACTGATGTGAAGCTGTATGGCTACTGAATCCCAGCTATTGCTCCCAGTTCAGGTAAATTAACCATGGGAAAATCTTCTCAGAAAGATAAACTTGAGCCTGAAGTTTGTTTAATTTCTTTATCTCTGAACTGTTGTATTTGACTGAGTTTGAATTAAAGTGGCTGTCAATCATTGCACCTAGAGAAGCATTAGAACATAAAAATATGCTTGACCAATTCCTATTTAGAAAGAAGCTGGGCAGATTGTTGAAGAGTTTGCATCTATGCTAAAAAGTGGGAAAAAAATTGTGTTTTCTCCCTACCTGGGATATGCTGAGGAGTATCTCACAGTAAGAAAGAGATGAAATAAAAATTCCATCCCCACAGGCAGATGATACTGTCACATTAACCCAATGCAAATCAGAGGTAAAATAAAGATGCAAAAATAAAGAAATCAACAGGTGTTAAGGAATAGAGGTATGCACAGAACTCTGAAAAGACCATAGCACAGAAGAGGAAGAACTAACTGCAAGCTTAAATAAAGATTGATAAAGTCTAACAGATGTGACTATGTAAAAACAATTATATAGCAAAGCATAAGTGTGAAAAATCATTACCTCACACACAGATCTCATAGCACACAGACAGTGCTTTGGCAGCTCCATCTTAGTCCAAATACAATGGCATCTGTAGGCTATCTCTAGTGACAATCACTAGTCCTGCTTTATGGATAAGTCTGTGACTAAGACCCTACCAGTGGCCCAAACTATGAACTTTCTCTCAGCATAGATCTAGCAGGTTTGGCTTCCCTGTTTTAGACCCATTCCAAACATATTTCTAGATATTCTCTTCAAGCTTTCTCTAATGGCTTTTATCTTCTAGCTATGATCTTTACAGTACTAAGTGAATCTTGAATCCTCAGATGTCTTTCTTAAAAATCTGAAACTGCACTTTGATATCTCAATTTTATCCTGTCTATTGTATTTCAAGGCACAATCCATCTATTTATCTTGGGAGAATGAGGTAGTATTTGAGATGTCTGCTATCAGCATAATGTCCATGCACCAAGCAAAAAAATCATTGTCATTGCAAAAATTCTGGAACTGCTTCTTCTGGGTATGGAAATGTTCAAGACCCCTGGGAAAGGCCAGAAATTTTCCTTCCCCAAGCCACAGCCTGCCCAAGAACAACATGTGGTTCAGACCTGGAGGACAGAGAAGTACTGTGAGTAGAATGACTGTTGCTGCCTGGCCTCTTTGTCCTGTTGTTTTGCCCTCAGTATTGAGATTATTGTGAGATAACCTTCTTGCTTCTGATTGTTCTCTCACTTCATACCTTATAATGGCACTCTTCTGATTGTGAAGTTAAAAGGAAGGATATTTTGTGTCTGGGTTGCTGAAAGTTACTTGAGAGTGGCCGGACTTCACGCCCACCAGCTGAGATCTCTGTGGAGATACAAGGTGAGGCTGACAAGTGAGAGATGTCTGTGTATAGCAATTTGGAGAGACTGAGCAGAAGTCCTGTCACACCACTGTGATGATACTGAGTGGTGTCAGAGGGTCACAATGGAGCAAGAAGAAAATGTGCAAGGGATCTAGGACTTCCTCTTCAGAAGAGGAGGAGAACCAGCCATTTTAGTGGCCATGACAGGGAAACCACAGGATGAGGGAGAGGTCCAGAACCAGGCACAACACTAAGTGTCCCATTCCTACTTAGGTACCTAAATTCCTGTTGATTGGATGGAACTGTAAGTGTGAATAATAGAGCCATTTGCCATTCCCTCACTGTGGTTTGTAAGTGCCAGATTAAGAGAGACGGGCAGACAGAATGAAAGAATTAAGCAGCTCTGAATTAATCTCCAGTTTAGCAACATATTCCTTTTGTCCTCAGGAAGGATTAGATAGACTGACCTCTAAGCTCTACCTGCTGCTACTCCAGGCAGCACAAAGTTGATTTGCTTTGGATTTGAAGCAACTGCTGTCAATAATATAAACCTCAAGAGGTGAGTAACAGGCCTCCTCATGAGACTTTTTTTCCCCAGCCACCCTCTCTGCTCCTGAAGCTTTAAATCCAATGAAGGAATGATTAATTTTTTCTAATGATTGAAGGAAAGCAGATAAGAGGTAGGTCTTCAAATTAAGAATCCAAGTCTTGATTACAGCTCTTATCATATTTTTCCATTTTTCCCCCTTCTCCCCAACAGAAAATAAATTGCTTCACTAAATTACATCTTTAATCCGCACAGGGGACCAGCAGGCTGGCTTCTCCTTTTAATATGTTCTATTGCAAGATAATCAACCCCTTCCTCTCACTGCATGGAGCAAACTAATAGATTTTAAACAATTCCATTATTTGATGATTTCTCCCATTATTAATACAAATTGTCTCCACTCACTTTCAATTAGAGCATTTTCATTTACTAATATATCCCAATCATATTCTCTCAGACACCACCCAAACACTGGGAGATTACTGCACTTTCCAATTAAACAAAGAACTCATCACGTTAACATCTCCCTCTGTTCCTCATGACTTTCCTTCTACCAGACTTTTCCATTCTCCTCACTGCTGTCAGCAGAACCTGCTCATTTTCTTCTCTTATGCTTTCTTGTCACTCTAATTCTATTCTATATGTCTGACTTTACTACTGTCTCTGGTGATGAAGTCAGTAAGGCTTCTCTCTGTTAACACCTTTAATTTGTGCTCTCCACTGTTATTCTGCCTCCATTCCTAAGAAAAACGCATCCGCTACCCAGGGCCTCCTTTCTCCTTCCTGACGAATGAGAATGAGAAACTGAAACTTCTCTAATCTTCAGTACCTCTGTCCCAGTGACAGCTCTGCTGAAGGTCCATGTCCAGATGTTTGTGATGCTATTGTGCAAAGGGACCTGAAGTCTCATAGTGTTCAAAGGTACCTGCAGTCTTGTCATTCAAAGTGAAGGGAGCATCAAATCCTAGGAGTGGTATGGAGAATCTTTCTTTATTTAATGCTGTTGTAACCCAGTTTAGATTTTAGAAAAGAATACCACTGAATCCAAGCCAGCTGCTGGACAAGACTGGGTGTGGATGAGGAGCACAATGAGTACCTAATACACTAGCTCCTCTCCCTCAGTTCTACACCTCAATGCTCTGAGGTAACTCAGAAGATTACCAAAGGAGTTCCAGGTTCTGTTCCCGGGAGATAAGGACACAAACTGCCCACAGATTTCTACCTACAACCCATCTTTTTCAGTGCAGCTGCCTGTCCTAAGAGGTAGGACAGTGGATGTTATCAGCTGCTATGACAACCCTGTCTTGTCTGGCAATCAGCGAGGAAGAATGAAAGGAAAGCAGGGATGGGAAAGGCTGTGAGGACAGAAGAGCTCAATGACCTGGTTTAAGGGAAGTCAATATGCAGAGGTCCTTAGCCTCCAACAGTATTGTAGCATGACTGGGGCTGTAGGGATTGCATGGCTGAATATCGGGTGGAGGAAACTGCTATGGAAGGAACAGGTAAAGAAAGCTGGGTTCCTGTCCACTGATGGGCAGACCATAAACTCCAGATGTGTGGCCTTCAGCTCCCTCTGCCCTTTGGCCACATCACCTGCAGCATGTGCCACACAACACCCCCCTCCCACCTGCTCACACCTCTGCCTTGCATCTCTCAGCCTGGTGGGTGGCACACTGCTGTTACCCACCAACATATGCTCTCCATGAGTGTCATTTCACATCTTCTCCTTGACATACACAAACATGAACCTGCAGGCAGGTTTGCAGTGCACTGATCAGCCCTGCCATGCACAACCCTGCAGCTGCAGGGAGATGTGCTGTGAAGGTGTGCCTCCTTATCCAGAGATAAAACCCATCCTGGGATCCTAGACTCGCAGACACATGCACACCCACCTCAAATACACACAAAAAAAGCACATCCTCCCCCACGTACACACACACCCAGACTTGGTCACTGCTGCATATGTTTGCATATGCTGCCATAGCCCAACTTCCTCCACTCCTCCCGAGCAGATTTGCTCAAAGCATCGAAGTTCCTTAGCATAGACACATCCTCCCCTCCACCCCAATCCTCCCTCCTGCTATGCCAGCCAGCGCCAGCCACCCACGCAAAAGCATGCGCATACAGATCGAGAATGACAGTGGGGCCCTCAGTGAGCTGCTGGAGCAGAACAGATGGCTTAGCAACCAAAAAAACAGTCACTCGCTCCACAAGTTTTTTCCTTGATGTTCTGTTTGTTTTCAGAACACGTTCATCATCAGAATAAAATCCAGGCAAGATGGGCTGATACAAACACCCAGCCTTGATCCCACAAGGTGTGAAGTCCCACCTGCTTTTTGCACTATTTTTTTACACATCTCAACTAACTCTTCTTGAATCCCCCCCCTCAACTAAGTCTTTTTGAGCCCTCCCCCTTAATTTCCCACTTGCAAATCTCTCCCTTCCCTCCTTGGCATACAGATTAACTTCACCTTCCTTGGAAGACAGTGCCCCCATAATTTGTCTTCTTCTTATCCTCAACTGGCAGGCACCCTCCATGCTTTCCAGTGCTCATTGTTTCCATTTCAGGTGTGCCCCTGACCCAAAAAAGCACTTTGTTTCTCATCTTATTCTGGAATCATCTCCCCGAAAAGCATTCACTAAAGGTTTGAGAAGGCTGGATTCTTGATGGGGAAACTGCCCAATCTGTGGCCACAGACACAGTACACATCAGGTGGCACACACTGCTAATAGGAGGGGTTGAGAGTATGTTGCAGTTTCCCCTACAGTGAATTCCTAGGTGGGATTTAGGTTAGAAAATAAAGGGGGAAACTGTCTCTCACATGCAGGAAGAAAGTTGTCATTACCTTTCAATGCCCTGCCTCACAGCCAAGTAGGAGCTATACCTGTTCGTGAACACACAGGTCAATTATCACAGCTGTCTTTATCAAGGACCTAGGGCTGTAGGTTGGAGATAGGAAGGAGGAATCTTAAACCCTGACCTGCCACAGCTCTCTACCCTCTGTGGGGCCTAGGGATTTCTCATACCAGCTATGCCTCAGCAACCGAGTGATCCTGTCCATCACCAGAGGCTCCTGGGTCAGACTGAGCCACAGAGGAAGGCAGATATTCAACTCCCTCCAGTGATTAATTTGGAACAGGGACTCACAGACTTACTTCTCCCACAATTTCATTGAAAGCTGGAGCTGGACACTCAAGATGCAGGGTCCAACCTCTCCTGCCAGCCGAAACCAGGCTATTTATACAAGCAAGCCAATTAACAGCTTTCATGTTCATTCCTGCTTTGACACTTAATGATGATGCCTTCTGGGAGAACTTGCCAGATGCATGTGGTGGGAAGAGGAAAGCCCCAGAAAGACAAACAGCTGCCTCCAGTGCAGTAGAAGGAGAGCTAGATTTGTTTGGGGTCACTCTTTGCCCTCTTGACAAATTGTCTCAAACCTTGCTTCCCCACTTTTAAGCGGCAAGATTTGCCCTTCCAATGTTCTCCACTGCGAGGAAGCTACACATCTCTGTTTCATCCCAGAGCATGGGCCCCAAAATCTCAGAGTGCAGCTGATTAAAAGCCACGCCATGCACAAGCTGCCTTTGTATTTCTATCAGTGGCTGGGCTAGTGCCCTCCCCGCATGCCATCTCTTCCTACTCCCCTCTCCGTGAAGAAAGGAAAACATAAAAAGATTCTGTGAGATGAAAAAGAATTTTTGAAAAGAAAGCCTAGATGAAGAGGTAATTGACAAACACAGTCAGCATGAGGAGAGACAGGGAGAGAACTGGGGAGTCAATGGAGAGCAAAAAGCTTGTGGCAGTATTTTGTGAGAAGGAAGTGCTCCTGTGATCTGGAGATGGTTGTCCTCAGCCAATGGTGAATGGCTATCAGGCCAGGACAGCAGGGAGGGAAGAGTTTCAGAGTAGAGCCTGCTTCATGTCAAAAACATGGTCCCGGCAGGCAGAGAGTGGGAAGAGGTGGAGATCTGGGCAAAGATGAGATGGAAAGGTTGAAAAAAGAAACTGGTCCTTTGTAAGAGATGAATGGGAGGCTAAGGACACAAAGTAGGATCTCTTAATCCTAAAGAGAAGTTAATCTCCCACGTAATTAAGCTAGGTCATGCTTAGTTGTGACTAAGCCATCTTTGTTGTACTTAGGGGATCATACTTGCAGTCTCATTTGCATGAAATGAAGTAATTCATGATCTGTCCATTTTATAGGACATAATGTTTTTGTATGAAGGCAGAGATAGGGCCCCTCCTGTTTGCAAACATGCTGTGTTTGTTTGTGCATTACCAGCCTCTGATGAGGGCTTGAGGCTGTCTCCTCTGTGAGACTCAGCTGTGCTCCTGCAAAGGCTGAATCCAGAATGAACTGCAGAGATGATCTGCAACAAACCTTGGTATGCTCATCCTTCATCAATGAAATGAGGGAGACTGTAGCATGCCACAGCTCCCTGTCCACCTGCCTACCCGCCAACAGACATCAGGCAGACATCACATATGGGCTCAGCACAGGGATAGACTGCAGAGCAGTGACCATAGTTGAGAAGCATTCTAGAGTGCTGAAGCTCAAATATGTCCTAAAAAAGCTTTTCATTTGTCCCCAAGGGCCCTTCCAGGAGAGGAGGGCGTAAGCCTTGCCATCACCATGAAATCATGAGCAATTGTGCTACGCACCACAACAGCAACTGTAAAATCCCAAGAGGAGCCAGAGATTAGTTACACTGTAATGTATCTGGGTCAAAACAAGGCAGGCAAGGGGAAGTGACAGGCAGAAGATAGCCAAAATCCTTCCTCCCAGTCTGCCTCTCTGTGAGCAAGGACAAGCACCCACATTGGCAACAAGGCTGCTGTCATGATTTTCTGATGAAACTGTATGTGGCTTGTGGCTTTTGACAAAGATGGAGAGAGGTGTTACTCTTGCCCCAGCACTAGACAGGATGCCCCTGTGCCAGGGGCTGTGATAGCTCTTCTTGTCTTCTTTGGGTTGCAGCAGGTTTTGGAGGTCTGGAGCTGAGACTGGGGCAGGGAGGGAAGTCTCAGTCTGGGGACCCTGGTTTGAATCACTGCCAGCTCTGCCTTCCATGTCAGGACAGGGCAGTCAGAGGTCATGGAACTGGATAGCAACAGATAGGCTTGGCCCAGGTGCCAAGAAACTGAGAAGAAGGGGATAAAGACAGCCTCATTTCATTGCTTCACTCCCTCCACCTCCCACTCTTTTAGCTGGCATGCTTTGAGACCTCCTTCCCTCCCTCACCTCTAGTTCCTCCATCCCTTATCATATATCCAGGAAGTTATTTTCTCCTCTTTCTTTTTTCTTGGTTTCTTTTTTCTTGGTTTCTTTTTTCTCCCAAAGCACTGACAAGGACCTATTTCTCCATATTAGATAACTCTTTCCCCCTAAAAATGGTACTGGTCATGCCTTATTGTCTTTATGGTTCCCAGACATTAACCACTATGTCATCATGTTTCTGAGTATCTTCACCAGCTGCCAGACTGAAAGATCAGGGAGAACTATGAGTTCCTCCACAGGGAGCACAAGGGTGCTCAAGATGCCAAGAAATACTCCCAACCCTTTTATGCCTGGCACCATGAGCAACCCACCATATGCCTCTCTCATCAACCAGAATTTCCCCTGCCTCCTGCTTACCATGTGAGTTCTTCCCCTGCCTGCCAGCCTTGCTCCCTCCCTCTGGTGGAGCACAGTGATATCTTTCTTCTCTCATCATGGAAGATGGAAGCAGGCGGGGAGACCTGGTTTGGATGAAGAAGGCTGCATTTCCTTCAAGTCAAGGTTTGGCACAGCACATCATCATATCAACCCTAGAACTTCCATTTGTTTCCCTAATTCTTACTGTCATGCTGAACAGGCTTCCCCATGGACATCATCCCATATACAGTTGGCATTTCTACTGCCATGGAGCCATCTTAACTTTTGTTGCCTTTTCGTCCTTGATGGCCCTATAAATAGAAATTTATTATCAGAGAGGGCTATTATGGATAGATGATCTCCTGACAGCTCTGTTTACCACAAGATGGAGAGGAAGCAGGAGTCTCTGTGTATGGAGGTGGAGGAGGCTGGAGTTATGCTCCAGCTGACAGCAACATTCATCCACAGAACCACATAGGATCTAATTAACATGTAGCAATGCTGCCCACAACAGGTAGTGCCATGGCAGGATATCAGCAGGGAGGCAAAAAGACCAGGAAGGAAAAGAGAAGGTAGAGAGACAAATGAAAGTAGAGGGAGGGCAAGAGAGGAAGGAAAGGTGGAAAGGGGAAGAAAGGTAGGACAAGGAGGGAACTCTACCGCTTCTCTATCACCCTATGGGTGCTGTCTCCCTATGGTTTCTCTAAAAAATTCCAGTTTTCTGTGACTTTTTGTTTTTACCCTGGTTGCTGGGAAGTGACAGCTATTTTTGTAATGTCAATAATACCTTCAAAGTCCAGAGCAGCAGCCAGACCCCATGAGGGGTGGTGAAAGATGCAGAGGCATGGGACAGGAAGAGGAGTGAACCATGCAAAGTTTTTTTATTTTTTCAGATGGATTCAGGTATTGGAAAACAACCTCACTGCAGGTCTGGGGAGCTAGGCCTTGCCATCTATTGAACCTGTCTGAAGGCAAGAAGACAGAGACAAGTTGTGTGGAAGAGGAGTGGAACCCTGTGCTCGGACATAATGATGTGGCAGGATGTTTTGGTGTGAAAGATATATCACACCATTTTATATAGTTAAGTGAGTGGAAGATAAAGGCCATAACATAGCAGGGAGAGACATAATATGAACAAGTGGTAACAACCACTTGTGGTAACAACAGAAAACAAGATGTACTTACAGTGACTGGATGAGAGGGCTGGTGTGCCTATGCCTGTTTGTTCACTGTGTACACACACGTGCCATGCGCCCCTGTATACACAGACCTCTCCTAGCACATATGCCCAGGCTGTGTGGGAATGTCCACCCACTCTGTCTGCCCAATTGCTCAGTGTGAGCCTGGGAAAGTGTAAGTGGCAGCTTGGATCCGTGCCTCTGAGGTGCCAGCCCAGGCTGCCATTGCACAGTTGTGCAGTTAAATGTGTGTGCATTCTGCACACGTGTGCTCACAAATATATGTTGTTTTCCTTCTGCACCAGCTGAGTGCCCAAAGAGCTGCCAGGCATGTGATGTCCGGACAGCAGCTCTGTGCTCATGGATGCTGTGAATGATACAGGCTAGCTGTGGCAGTTCTCAGCAGCTCAGGAGGAGGCTCTTAACTCACACAGACAGACGGTGCTGGGGGCAGCTGGCAAGGGGTTGGAAGACAATCCATCATGACAGCTGCTCTGGCAGGAGTGGTTGGGAGTTTCTCTCTTCTTGTTTTCACCCCAAACTGGTTACCTAGTGTGAGGCTAACAGGGCTGCTGCTAAAGCCAACAGAAATGGGATCTAAGGGGACAAGCACAGAGAGCATTAAGCAGAAGAGCATCAGGAAAGCAAAGCACCTGAGAGCTGCATGCTTTGTGATTTATGCCCTACTGATGCACACTCTTCTCACGCTTGCTGATTTTTTCAGATCCCCTCTTTCCATCTTCCATTTCTCTCTTCCATTGCTTCTTCTCCCTACCTTCATCATGTCTTTCTTGCCTTTCCCAAGTACCTTCCCTTCATGGCTCCACTGAGGACCCAGACAGGATACTGCTAAAGCTGAAGCTTCCAGAGTGGCTGAGACATTGCTTCTTATATCTTTGGGCAAAGAAATCTGAGAGGAGATTACAGACATCCTTTACTGTTGCCACACTTTGTTCAGCTTCCCTGTCTTAAGCCACTGTGGGAACCCCAGAGTCAGGCAGGTTGCCAGCTACCACAGAAAACTGCTTGATTTTTGCTTCCCAACAGGCTCCTGGCAGCATTGGTGAGTCTTGTGCTATGAACAAGAGAAAACAGTGATATCTCTGAGGCTCTGATGTCTCAGCACCGGTTTGTCCTTGTGGATAGGTATGGGTAACAGGGAAGAGGGCTTAACAGAAAGCACAGAAGACCTAATGCTCTGGATTACTCTTGAAAAACATCCTGAATCTGCCCTGAGTCGTTCTAGTCCTGTCAAGTCCCATACTGATCCTTTTTCCTCAGCTTCTCTCTTTTCCTTCAGTCCAGTGCAGGAATGATGGCCCTTTCTCCAGTCTCACAAACCAGTTAGAAAAGCCAGTGAGGACTCAATTTTCTAGGTCCACAAATACTGGGAAAGAAAGAAAAAAAGCACAACATGTGACCTGGCAGAGAAAGCAGCTTTGTTGCATGTCTCCCCATAAATCTCATGCCTGACAGAGTTTCTAGTGCTGGAGTCAGTTAAAAGCATGGCATAGTATCAGGTTAAATTGATGAATGGCCCTAGTAGAGGAGACAGTCTAAAGTGCTGAACAAGGACTCTGACCATGGCAAGTTCTCACTCTCGTTCACATTCTGCTCCCTCCCTCTACTAATGGTGCTTCATCTCTTCAATCAGAAAGTAAGTGCTCTCCAGGTTACTGCCTGAAACATTGAGAGATGCTCTTTAGGGAGACCCAGAAACAGCAACACTCAGCTTGGAAACTCTTCAATCAGGAGAGGACAAAAGAGAAAGGACAGGGAGGTTCATTGAGTTTGTATATGAAGGGTTGTGCCTCCTCAGTTGTCAATGGTGCCAACAAAGCCTGCCAAGTTGTTGGAGAAGTTCAATACCAAGATGGACTCATCCAGGAGAATGCCTCTTAAAAAAGGCCAGGTACATCTAAAATGAATGAAGTCCAGGGCAATAACCTTCTCTCTTCAGGGAGAGGAGGGGACTCCTGGGGCAGCACCCTGAAGACTGCAGGAGATCATTCCAAGGCAGGGCTCCAACTTTGCTGCAGCAAAAGCTGGGGGTCACGTTGCTGGGCTCACCCTTTCTCAGAGCCTTTAGGCTCAGAGCCTGAGTAGGGTTTTATCCCTACTTAGCCTAAGTTGTTGATATAAAGGAGAAAGGGTTTCTAAAAGTATCTGCCTGGCTTGGTGGTATTTCCTATGCTGTGGTGATCTCAGTGCAAAAGAATGTTAGAACATGCTGCAGTCCTGTGAAAATCCTTTTTTTTTTCATTTCCATTATGGGATCAGACATTTTAGCATTCAGGCTCTACCCTGATACCTGTGTCTGCACAGTGCTAAGCATGAAAACTCTGAGATGCTTCACACCCGCCATGACTGACCATCTGCCTTCCACTCTTGCCCCTTGCCCCGTTCTCCTTCTCTTGCAATGCCACAACCTGTTTCCTGTTCTAAAACTACTCCTTAGTGGCTGCCTTCCCCTTTTGCCTTCTGTTTCCAGCCTTCAAAGATTCTCCTGCTAAGCACTGTTTTTTTCAGTGTGTTCCCATTGCAATTTTTATTCTTGATGTTCCCCGGGGAAATCCTTTACTGTTCTTTGCATTGTTTTTCCTGCAGGTGCAGGTCTCATTAAGTACCAAGTTAACTCAGAAAATGTCAGGTCCTGTTCCTCACCTCTTCTGGGCACTTGTTGATGTGGGGCACAAGCTCCTCAGGATACCCAGCAATAGGGTGAGTCTAGGCAACCCTTGCAGACCTCAGCACAGGCAGACAGAAAGAACATAAGGATCACAGTGAGGCCAAGAACTGCTGGCAAAAGCTGCATTCCTAGTAAAGATCAGTAAGAGCTATGTGGCTAAATTCCCTTGTATAAGAGCAGCCTTGAAGTGTGGGATAACAAGGAGTCTAGAGAGTTAGAAGCACTGCTTAATACCTGCATGTCTTTTGAGTTAATAATGGCTCACCAGGTTTACTGTGTGCAGAAAAAACTTCCATCCCCTTCTCAGCCTCCAATGCCTCAGCATATGAGACTCCCCAGCTTGCAACATGATGGCATTTTTTGCATCTTTCAAGTACACCATTCTCTCAGGTATCAGGGATTCAGGGAAAGAACACAGGGTGTCAGGTGAACTCCACATGAGCAATAGCAGGAATTTGATCTTGCTGCCATAAGAAATCTTCAGAAACAATCATGGGAAGACTGTAAACCAAATGCCCTCTTCAGAGTTACAGAGGTGTTTTGGCTGAGGCTTTAGAAATCCAGCTCTCAGCATGGCCACTGTCCTCTCCTTTAACTTACACTGATCCGGTCTTGCTCTGTGCAACAGAAGCGCTGGGTAGCCATTCCTCCTCCCTCTTTTTATCTCTGGGGCAGCACAAAGTCAGAATTCAGCATCTTTACCACATAGATCCCATAAATGCTGCCCTCCACTATCTCTGGTATGCAAACACGAGGGTGCCAGGAAGACCACTCCAGGCAGGGAAGCATTGAAGTATAAAGCTTCCTTAGAATTAAACCTTGCAAGAGGACTCAAGGACAATAGGAAGGGCTTCTCTAAATAATTTGCAGGTGAAACTCACACTAGAGACAGTGTTGGCCCACTGATGAATGAGGTGGGTGCTCTGGTGACAGAAGGTACAATGAAGGCAGAGTTACTGAATGCTGCTTTTGTCTCTGCCTATACTGCTGGAGGCTGAGACCCCAGATGAAGTCAGGATAAAGGATGAATGTGCCTTGGTTGATGAGGAGTGGGTTAGGGACCAGTTAATCAATCTGGACATCCACACCATCCATGGGTCCTGATGAGATGCACTAGAGGGTGCTGAGGGAACTGGTGGAAGTCATTTCTAGGCCATTCTTCATCTTCTTTGGTAAATCATGGGGAACAGGAGAGGGGCCTGAGGAGCAGAGGAAAGCAAATTTCATTCTGTTCTTCAAAAAGGGCAAAAAGGAGGACCCAGGTAACTATAGACCAGTCAGCCTCATCTCCATCCCTGGAAAGGTGATGGAGCTACTTATCCTTGGCTATGTCTTTAGGCACAGCAAGGATAAGCCTGTCATTAGGGGCAGTCAACATGGATTTACCAAGGGGAAGTCATGCTCAACCAAGCTGATAACCTTTTACAAGCACATAACCAGGTGGGTAGATGATGGTAAACCAGTGGGTATCGTCTATCTTGATTTCAGTAAAGCATTTGATACTGTCTCCTACAGCATCCTCGCAGCTGAACTGAGGAATCATAGTCTGGACAATCAGGTGGTGAGACTGGCTGTGAACCTGCTGAAGGAATTAGCCAGAGAGTTGTGGTCAATGGGACAGAGCCTAGCTGGAGACCCATGTCCAGTGGAGTCCCCCAAGGATTGGTACTAGAATCAGTATTGTTCAATATATTCATGAATGACTTGGATGAGGCACTAGAGTGCTCTGTCAGCAAGTTTGCTGATGACACAAAACTGGGAGGAGTGGCCGACATGTTGGAAGGCTGTACTGCCATCCAGCAAGACCTGAACAGGTTGGAGAGTTGGACGAGGAGAAATCTAATGAAATATAACAAGGACAAGTGTAGAAAGTCTTGCGTCTGGACAAGAACAACGTCATATATCAGTATAAGCTAGGGACTGACCTGTTAGAGAACAGTGTACGGGAAAGGGACCTGAGGGTCCTGGTGTACAGCAGGATGACCATGAGCTAGCAATGTGCCCTTGCGGCTAAGAAGGTCAATGGCATCCTG
>VZTY01000864.1:39184-53873 GCA_013400935.1 Turnix velox | reverse complement strand
AGTGACCTCCAATGATAGGACAATGGGCAGTGGGTGCAAGCTGGAATATAGGAGATCCCACTTAAATATAAGAAAAAACTTCTTCACTATCAGGGTGACAAAATATTGGAACAGGCTGCCCAGAGAGGGTGTGGGGTGTTCTTCTCTGAAGACATTCAAAACCCTCCTGGGTGACCTGTTCTAGGTGTTCCTGCTACAGCAGGGGGATTGGACTGGATCTTTTGGGGTAACTTCCAATCCTTGACATTCTGTGATAAATTGCATTGCAGGTGCTTCAAGGGATGTCTACTGAAATAAAGGCAGCAGGGAACATGTAAGACTCTTAGAGAGCTCACAGCAGGTAGGCTAAATAGAGCAAGGAGCTATGATAAATACTGAAATACAGAGGGAGGAGGGCTGGAGCCTGGAGATGGGTGGAAGCTGTGCCTGGAGAGGAAACCTTCTCTGCCTGGCTGATGGTAGGTACAGTGACATCAGACCTCCTATGAAGGAACCCTACAACAGAATAATTTCAGCTTGTGGCATTTTCTAAATTCCAGCTATGCTGATGAGCAGGGCTTCTGTGATGAGTTTACCTTCTGGAGAAATCTCTCCGTGGGGTCAGGTGAGAGAAAGGACAGGAGAACCATGGTTTGAAACAGGAGGAAGAGAAAATAACTTTGAAATCTTGGAGATCTCAATTTTCTCTGTCTAGGTGACTGCCCTGAGGGATAGGGGAACAGGGAGAGACAGAATCAGGAGGAAGATATGCATGGTCCCAACAGGTAGTGAGATTTCTTCTCAATGAAAAGTCTTCCTCTCAGAGCTGGGACTGCTTCCTGAGGCAAAGGAAGCCTTTCCTTCTAGGGCTAAACCATTTATGACAAGTGCCTGCTGCTATCCCACGTGCCACCTTCTCTGAAAGCTTCCAAACACCACAACTTTCCTAAGGTTTTTGGCTCATTGTTTTCCCTTCTTCTCCGTTTTTGTTGGATATTATTCTTCCTTTGTACCAGCATGACTGCAGCCTGATCCTTAAGCAGAACTGGAGTCCTAGAGTCTCCTAACACATCATTTGCCTTGCTCAGGGGCTTAGATGGATTCTGCTTATTGTGGTGCAGAAAGCAGAGTGGGAACACTGTTTCAGTGTGAGCATCAGGGTCTACTGTAAGGGTCAGGGCTGAAGCATTGGCTGTCTGTGTGTGAGTGACTTCAGGAGTGGTGTTAATGGAGAGGGACAGATGGCAAGCGGTGGTCCCCATGCAGTGGTCCCTGGTCCCTGAACTGTACACACATCGGACTGTACACACATTCACCTCACATGCACCAGAGCCTGTGAGAACTCAAATGTCCCTCCAAGTCACTGCCTCTCCAGCTACTTTGACCATACACAACCTGTTCCACTTTTCATCACAAGGCTCTGCCATTCACCGCTCTAACCCTGATGGAGGGAGTGTAGGATGGGAAGACACCACCCCTTCCCAAACCCTGTCAACAGCAAGAGCATTTGGCATCCACCTCCTTTTCCTTCTCTCCTGCTTTCTTCTATGTGCTATGTTTTCTCTTCTGAGGGCAATACCTGCTTCACACCCTTGTTTGAATCTCTGAGCATCCTTTCCCAGAAAGCTAAACAGGAGCTCTATGAAGGGATGGAACAGCAGGTAGTCCCCACCAGAGGACAGTTTGTCTAACCACCTGTTGAATGCAGAGAGTAAATCACTGCACCAGCTGTCTCGGCTGTGTGTGAGAGCAGGGCTACTTGGGCAGGGTGTTTGGGATCTTATGCTCAGGAGGCCATCTTAATTCTCCAGAGACTGTTTCATAGCATGCACTTCATGGGAACATAGGCCATTTAACCTGAGGAACACAGATTTAGTGTACATTTCACATCTGCATTTCCTAAGGCATTTTGAGGATCCTTTGCTCCTGCAATTGCTTATCCAGCCAGCCTGAGCAAGGGACACCTAATGTGTCAGCTTCTATCTGCATAGGACAGCCTTTTTTGGGGGGCTGTGAACAGAGATGTGGGGCTCACTCTGCCTGTTGGTGATCCCTAGGAGCGTGGGCTATCATTTGTTCACTGCTGGGAAGGACCAAAGGCAGAGCGTTCATAAGAGCTGTTCCAGGTGCCAGAAAAGCTTTACAAAGCTTTGCTTTGAAGCAGAAACCCCCATTTTTTTCACTGTGCATACTTGGATGCACCTGCTGCCCAGATAAAGCTGGTGACTGTGCTAATTGGGAACGCAGGGAGAGGGGCTGAGACATGTCAGGGAAAGGTGGAGTGATTGAGAGAGCAGACGTCAGTGGCAGCATGAAGGGATGGTCTGAGGGAGAGGGGAGGATTGATGAGGGGGCTGAGGAATGGCAAAGAGGCTGAGGAGGAGGAGGAGCTGTGCAAAGCACAGCATTTGAGAGAGTGGACAAGCACACATCAGAGCTGCAGGGACTCAGGGACTGTGGCACAGGCAAGGCTGAAATGTAAATGGAAATACTCACTGAGCTGGATTGATGCCATACTGGTGAATGAAGAAAGGGAGGCTGGAGGAGTGAAAGAAAATGGTACAGCCAGGACAGCCTTCCCAGGCATCCTCAGTAGACTTTCCCCACCTCACCAGTGGAATTTGCCAAGTAGAGGGCTAGGCAGTCAACATACTGGAGTGGGAGTGGGACACTAAGTCACTTATTTGTCATTAATAAAAAAGGAGAATAAACAAAGACAAACTGCTGGGGTTTTTTGTTGCTTTGTTGCCCTATCCCACCTCTCTGCCCTTCCTTCATGATCCCTGCCTGTACCTGTGACAATCATCCCCATCATCCCTGTCCCCCATCCACTACCTCCTACAGGGTCTGCTTCACATACTGGCATGTCTCATTCAGTTTCCAGGAATCCATCAATGAGCTAATAAGCATATGCATTTCTCAGCTGCATAGTTACTCCTTCCCTTAGTCTGGTTCCAGAGAGGCTTTACCTAATTGGAATCATGGAATGGTTAGAGTAGGAAGGGACCTTAGAGATCATGCAGTTCCAAGCCTTCTGCCATGGGCAGGAACATTCTGATTAAGCATGCAGCACCCATCCAGCAGCTATAGGCAGTCAGGTGAAGGTAAGAGGGAGATAAGGGAATAAGGGAACAAGGGGCATGATTTCTTAATTTAAGGAAACAGGGGTCTCACTTGCAGGACAGGCTGGTCTCTAATTCCCCTAGTTTTTGTCTTTATGGCTTTTTCAAGGCCATTTTTCACTTAATTCTACTTTCTCTTTGGCCCCAGCTTTGTACACCTACCAGCCTAAGTCCCCCAGTCACTTCTAGCCCCACTCAGGTCTGCCTTCATCTACCTCCTTTACCCATGTTGCCTTCTCCTCCCAGATTCTTCTTTCATTTTGCTAACACCTTTCTTCTTCTCCCACCTCTCTATACATTCAATTTCATGGCACCACCAAAAGTCAAGGAGGAACAGTGCAAATGAGCCCCAGAGTCTGCCCTTTCCTACCATCTGACTTTACCCACTGCTCATCTGTCTTTACCCACTAATTACTTATTCTAGAGCATAGGGGGATGTCTTCTCAGATAGAACTAAAAGTGCTGAGATTGTAAGTGTTGTCATACTGCATGTTCAAGATTCCAAGGACTGAGCTGTCAAGAGCAAGAAGACATGAGTGGATCGGTGGGCCCTTTCTATCTGTATCTACATGATCTCTTAATGCCAGTCCTGACCCTTCCTATTCACCAACAGCAAGAAGGGGAACCTCTGGCTTTGAATGTCCCAGAGTCTAAAAACTAAAGGGATGCCCCTGCAAGGGAAACAGGAGCCCTTTACTGCTGCAAATTTATTCGTCATAAGAGCTTTGTGGTTTTCTGTTGCCTTCACATGAAGTAAGTGTACAGAGAAGCAAACAGAATTATTTCCATTTGATGGTGCTGTGTCTCACCTCTTTGTCTACCTGCTAACATCAAGCCTAGACTCTCTGCCTGACACTGATGCCTGACAGAGATTCTCCCTGGGGAGGAAGCAGCAACAGAGAGTCCCCATGTCATCACTATGAGTCTGCTTTTGTGAGCACCACGCCGCCGTGAAGCAGAGAAGCTTACTACTTTGTGCAAATAGCACTGCCTCAGTTCCTGCAAGGTAGAAATATGATACTACAGACAGCCATTTCCTTTCTCTCTAGTCTGGTCGCAAGCTCTATAGGAGGGTAGCCCTGGCAAAGTCAGTCTAACAATAATGAACCAGACTGTATACACCAGCACAATGCACACAAGTGCTAAAAGATTGATAGTGCTCTGTAGAAGGGGTATCACTTGCAAGGTGATACCTTAACAGCCCCATGGTCCCACAGTTTGGATACAGCAAGCCCTGTCCAAATGCTCTCTTAAGCAAGGTATGCCGGCAACATTGAAGTGGGGCTCTGCCTAAGTGTGTTGCAGATACATTCATTCAAGTTAGAGCCAGCAATATGGACAAACATGGACTGCTCTGCACCTCTCAATGCAGTCTATCCTCATTATGGCTGAATAGCACCTTTCCCCTTCAACTTGGAAGCCAAACCCCAGTTTTTCCCCAAAAGGAGAGAGCTCAGGAAACACATTCCACTTCATCACTTGGATCAAAACTTCCTGAGGAAGAGATTTCTCATTTGCCCCAAATATGTTCAGTGTCTTTGTCAAGCCCCCTCCACCTTTCTATCCCATGGAATGAAAGAACATCATCTTCCCACCCTGCACAGCACATCCTCATCCAGCCTTCCATCAGTCCTCATGCACATCACAGCCAGTTTCTGTGCTACTGGATCAGTTTGTTTCTCTCTTGATTTTTCACAAGTGATTACCAAAGTCAGAACTTGTAACACACAGAATGAAAGGAAAATGAACCTTCAATCACAAATGCAGATCTACTTGGTGAGAAAGAAGAGGGGAGGGGGAAGACAGATTTAGTCAAGGGATGGGAAAAGTAAGGAGAGCAAGGTCATGTGAAACAAAGAAACAAATTCATGAACAATGTGTACAAGGATGAAGACAGGAAATACAGAGAGATGAGAGAACTGGGGAGTGAAGACTGAGAAAAGGAGACAAAGTGAGGCAGAGCAATCAAACCCAAAATTATAAAATTAAAAAAGGAGGAGCAGAGTAGAAGTGGTGTCTCTGTCTGAAGATGGAGCAGTGAGATTTTTCTCTTTCTCCTTCCCATCCCATCTCCCACCTGATTCAGACCCACTACCCTCATCTCTTCTGACTCACTGTAAGACTGTTTATTCTTTGGTGCCATGGAGTCATTCTGCACGCTCTTGAGCCTGCACAAGGGCAAAGTAACCACTGTAGTCTGACTCTTCACAATAATTGATCCCACCACAGCCCTAAAGCATAACCACACAAACACATTTGCATACAGTTATTCACATCTCTTAGATGGGAAGATGGTTACCATGCATCCTCTTAGTCATCACTTAGTAAAGCTAAACACATTTAGTGTTTAATCTTCTCTCATCAGTCAGGCCTTCCTTTGCCTGTCTATCTGCTGCTCTGCCCTGAATCTTCTCTATTTTCTTTCTATTTCGGTTAATAAACTGCCCAGCCATGCAGAGCCCTCCAAAGAGGGGCCAGCAGCTAACTGTTCCACCACTTGCTGCCTTTTAAAGCAACCATTTCCATTACTACCCACCCTATTCTGCTCCATCTCCTACAAGTAACAGCTATGGATACTGTTTCATAATCTTCTCTACATTTCCCTTCTCCACCACTCTTGCTAAGCCTTGCAATTTGCTTCCAGGTCTCTCTCTTACTATTCTCCTTTCAAGAACTAGTTATTGATGTCAGATGAGGAGGGGACAATGTTGAGTTCTTGAGAATTATGTGTAACAGGCTATGTGTTTCTCTAAAATAAAAGGAAGTTGCATCTGAGAAGAGTTTGACAATAAGAAGCCTGTATATAAAAAATACTCAAAGAGAAAAACCAAGTGCTCCAATTACCATTTAAAATTCATTATGATAACCATATCTCAGCTGCATGGGTCCAAAGATACTCCATTGCACCACAGTATTTATGGTATCACATGCTTCACAAGATGTTTTTGTGCATATGTTTTCCAGTACCTTCCAGAAATCCCTCCAGCAGTTGCAGTCCTGAAATACCAAAGCCCAGAGATGCCTCCTCTGTTGTTGCCAGGTTTGGCTTTCTTGCAGCCTGAATGGGCTCAAAGTGACTTGAAAGATAGGGGCAGCAGGATGAGGCACCCCATTGTACCTTGGCTCAAAAGCTGTACTGGGGCCAAGGTTTGCTAGGTATCTCAGAGAAATCACAGGGAGCACTGAGGAAAGAATAGCTGTGCTGCATTAACATTTCAATTACTTTGAAGAGCTCCAGCACACAGAGAGGTGCTGGACTGTACAATCACAAACACATCACCACTGGAAGGCAGGGTGGGATTCAGGCCAGGGCTGTGCGTGTCTGTCAGTGATGAATAAAAAAGATGCTACAGGTTTAATGATTGCTAGGGAGCCTTCCTGTTCTTGTGGAAAAAGATGGAGGATCTGACTGGATTTTGTAATTCTGCTACAGACTGCTCAAATGTCTTTTATTGAAGTGGATTTAGCTGCTGCCTTTCTTGGAGATGCTTCTAGGACAAAATTAGCCTCCTGTATGCATCATTAGTGGTCATCACCTACACTTAGATGTTCACCACTTCCAAAACAGAGGTACCTGAGAGAGGAGTTGTGCTTGAGAGAGGATTAAAGAAAGCAGTGCAGCTTAATGAAAGTATGAGGTAATACACAGGGAGTAAAAAGGCACTAAGAACACACCAAAAAGAAGTTTAAAGGTTTTGGGGCAGTAAAGAAATTGCCTCCTAGTTTTTGACATATCAGAGTAGTGCTTTGTAGTTCCTCGGGGAACAGAGGGTGTCCCCAGAGATCTTCCTAGATCCTTCATTAATTTGTCTCCTTAAAGGAAAACAACCTACAGGAGCTTGAACTTTGGTCAATAACTTGAATCAAAAAAATGCAAAACAGTCTCTGGATTTAAGTCCAGAGTAGGGATCCTGTAATGTGCATCTCCCCATCCAGCACATCTCCCATTAGGGGGATGTCAGATACATCTGAAAAGTATGTGCTTACTGAGGAGCCAGGAGCTGCAGGTGTCGGTGATGACACCTGCCACCATCAAATGTGTGCTGCTGCTTGTCCTTTTTCCCACACCAATCCTAGCATAAAATTTTGGGACTCCGATTTATCCCAGCCCCCTCTATATCTCATGACATCTAGATTTCCCTCTATGTGTTAATAACAGCTTAAGAGTCCAGCTGAACCTGGTCAGTGTGAGCTTACCAGAGAGAAACATGTGCTGTTGGCAGGTACTCAGAAATACCCAAGTGCAAGCTCTGGTCAAGGGTCTTCAAGGACAGGGAACTGTTTCTCCCTTTCTGGACCATAAATAGAACATTTTTGTAATGTTACTTCCCTCCTTCATCCTCCCTATCCCATTATGTCTCTCTTCCCATTCCATCTCTCTTCCCATTCCACACTTTTGTCTCTTAGAACTCACCCTAGGTGAATGGCCCGGGGTGGGGGAGGGTCCTCTACTTTTTCTCTGTCCTCTACAACATCGTGTGCATCCATAACAAGTTAATAGCCAGGGAGCAGACACAGAGCTACCTATGTATCCATCTCTGCTTTTGGACAAGTAGAGGAAAGAAAGAAAAGGAGATGGCAGTAATATTTAGAAAGGATGGGAAGTAACCCACAAAGAACCTTGCAGTTTCTCTGCGTGATGACTTTCCCATCCTCTACCTCCTGTTCCACTGCAGCCACAGGGATATTTTCCCTGTTGAGTTTAGAGGCAGCAGGAGCCAGTCACTAATTAGGATCCAGTATGACAAAGCACAGAGTAGCCTGACACCACTAGACCACAGGTGCCTGGAGGCATAGGAGACAGCGCTTGCCTGAGGATCAGTTTCATTAAGATAAAAGACATCAAACAGTTTTCCCTGAACTGACATCCGTCTGTCAAAGAAGCCTGCAAAGAAAGGCAGAGCTGACAGGGGCCCTAAGGAGGATCTCGTTAGGATGGTTTTAGAGGGGCCTTTTGATGAGAGAGCTATGGGGACTATCTTCTCCCTCCCATCACAAATGGCTCGTGCCTGTCAGTTTGTAGGCTCTTTTCTTAGAGGCTGATGGGGATGGACAGGTAATACTGATGGAGGTCACGGGCATGGGAATGTGACCAAGGAGGAGACATTCAACTGAAGAAGTAGTGGAGCAGGGCACTACAGAACAAGAGGAAACATCCAAGGCATTCCTCGTTTTTGGCTCTGGTGAAAGGGAGCTTCTTGTGAAGGGCAGACTATTACAACAAGCACCCCAGTGCTGAGTTGGCCAAGGGGAGCCTGGTGGAAGTGGGAATAGCATCTCACCTCCTTATGTACACATGCACACTATACAGGATTTAATGCAGATGGTTATCCTGCTTTTTGTTCATAGGATTTGGGCAAAGCTTTCTGCACATCCCTAGAGGCTCATCAAGGTCTCAGCCCAGATAAATTAACCCTCAGTCCAGCCTGACAGGTAGGGAGAGATATGCTTCCTCTGCCACAGGAGCACTGATGAGGAAAGACTTCTTCACTCCACAGACAAAAGCAACATGCACATTTGGATGGAAGAGGTATAACTACAGGAACATATGACTCTCTGGGTCTGAGCTACAGCCACATGGCACTAACATATACCATTGATTTCTGGAAGGCTTATAATCAGGCATTTCTCCTGCAATGTAACTCTGAGGCACTCCTGCTGGTAAGTGTATTCAGACACTTGCCCTGCAGTACAATGAGAAGGCATGTGCTCAAATTTCCCAGCCAGCTCTGATTCAGCAATCACAACAAGTGTTCATTAGTGCCTGCAAGGACATCCTACTTATTAGGAGTGGTCAGCTGGGCATTACACTGTGCTCAAATGATTCACCAGTCTTTAGCCTCTAGAACTGACCGTGCCATTGACTGCTGCACAAGTTGATGACATCATTGATTGTCTCTAGAGTCTCACATCTCTGATACCATGATTTTTTGTTAGAAGTTGCTGCTCACAGTCTTCTGATTTAGAATGAAAGGATGATACTTTTGTTTCCCTAGAAAGCTCATGCTGATGGTCTGTCTTTGCTGTTATCCTTTGGGCTTCCACACGTGATCTCATTGCTTTGTCTGAAGCAAGAGTGTGAGATCTAAAGCCCATGGGCTGCATATAGCAAGAGCTCATGACCTGAGACATATCACAGACACTTGGTATGCACAAGAGACCCCCATCTGGGAAACACAAGAGATGCCCTTGGCACAGGCCAGGGTCTCTACATGTCATCACAATCTTAAATCAAAGACACAGTTCTCAAACCATATTCCAAACGAGCACTGAAAGTCACGCAATGTTCTCACTTTGTGTTATTGCTGCACAGTGCTAAGATATGTGTGAATTTGTGACCAGCTAAAAGGTGTTGGAAAGACCTGCTCTCTCCCCAGGAAAGAACAGGCTAGAGCAGCCCTGCACCAGGATTTTGCAGTGTTGACATCACCCAGGCTTTGAAGAGCTCTGCTAGATGATGTCACATGGTACCTCTGAAAATCTGCAGTGCTGATGCTGTCCCTGGCTCTAAGGGTTAGCACAAATTATTTCAGTCAAGGAGTGAGTCAGAGGCCCAAACACTGGTGTTAAGTGCAAGGTCATCCACCTGTCTTCAGTCTTTCCTCCAGAATATCTGCCACAGGTCCTGTGTTGCACTTGCCAGCACTTAACAAACGTTCTGGATAATCCAGAGCACCAAAAAATTAATCTAAATGCCAGAATTTCACCCTTTAGATTCCTGAGGGCCTGCAGTATTGGTGTCAGTCCTCATCTCCAGAGACTTGCAAGGATGCCTTTCTTCCAGCTTTTCCTTTTTACTGACATCCACTCAAAGGTGGAGGTCTGTTCCCTGGCTCACACTGCTCTTGCACCATCTGGCAGAAAGCTAAGCTGCATTCCATCAGGCATGAGCACTACAGAAAAACTTATTCTGCCATCATATCTTTGTTTCCCTCAACCTTGCAGGGCTTGGAAAGGGTCCATCACCGTGCCCAGACCAAAACTAAGGAGTGTCAGAGCATCAGATGGTAGGTTGATCTCTTCTGCAGAGGCAGCAGGAGTAAGATAGCTGATGTGATCAGGCCAAGTAGGTGGTGGGAAGGGACATGATGTTTCAATCTCCCAGAGGCTGTGATTTTATGGTTAGACAGGACTTGGTCTAGCCAGCCTAAGAACCTGGCCATTTGGCTCTGTGGAGAAGTCTTCTGCAAGTAAGAGGAATGCCATATGCCTGGTTAAAAACAGCACAAGCACAGAGGTGGTAGGACCAGCTGTGTGACCAGGAGAGCAGCTGCACTCTGCTGGAGCCTTTGTACTAGTCCTCTTCTGCTTCCCAATGTAAATAGAAGTGAAAAGATTTATTCAACCGGTATCCCTTGCCTCTGACCCTCACTGCTGCACTGTGCCAGCCGGTATTTCAGGCTTTGGGTGATGAAGAGTAGGCACTATAACAGGGTGTGCACATGAACAGACAGAAGGTTGTTGCAACTCCCCTGGCATCATCCACATGAGAAAGAAGGGTCAGCACACAGCTCTTAGGACTCCTCATCCCCACCTGACATGCCAACCCACCACAAGTCCAAGGCCTCGAGTATTTTCCCATGAGGAGAGGGTCCATTTCAGCTCAACCCTCTCCTTCTGCTTGGCCATCATGTTCTTACTCTCACCAATGATGTAGATGTCCGGGGCTCTCTCACACAGTCTGTCTCACACGCACAAGATTTAACACAAACACAAAGGCTATAGGATGGATGTCTTTTATGCATTGCATAGAATTCCTCTCAGACAGTGCCTGTTTCACATGTGGCATCTCTCTCTCTCACACTTGTTCTCACATACAGCTCTTGCTCTTTTGCCTCTTTCTGGCACTGTTGAGAGTTTCGGGAAACAAGGCTATGTCTTATTCTCTCTGTTCACAGTCTGTACCACTTGTTTTGCTATATTACTACTATTTTCTTTGCTTGGGGCTCAGTTCTCTCCCCTCGAGGAGGAGCTCAAAGCCTTTTGGCTTAGCAAGAAGGATTCACTAGACATACCTTCACTGACAAGTCCATGAGGGTTTTGCTTTAGCTGTATTATGTGTTTGTCTGCATTACCTGTCAGAAAGTGATGGTTCCAGCCTGTGGCAGATTCACATGAATCTAACTGAACACCAGGTGAGTTTAATGTGAAAACAAGTTATACAGTAGCAAAGAACAGCTCTGAAAGACCAACTGTTGAATGGCAGTTCCACTACCTGGAAGAACAACTGATGGATCATCAAACAATTCCTTAATCTTCTGCTTTCTTTTCTTCCCAACTCACCAATCAGTGGAGGGACACTAGTTCTTCATGAAAATAAGAATTCATATTTTAACAGCAGTTCTATTCTAAGTGCCCTGTCTCAAAACTGTAAGAGTGGCAAGGTTGTAGAGAAAGATCATTTATGGTACAAGTACAAAGTAATGAATGGGATGTCAGGCATCTAGACCAAGCAGGTCTAGCTGTGATAAATGCAGCAGGCCTGAAGAGCCTGTCCACTTTGTCTTGACCAAAGAAAAAGATATTTATCTCTCTCTATAAACCTTGCCTCATCAACGTTGTTCCAAATTGGGAAGGGTCAGAAATGCATTAATTCCTTATTAATTTCCCACTTAAAGGTGCACATTTCTAAGAAGTTAGTGGAATTTTATTTCCATCCTTCTCAGTTGGCATGAATCTTCCCATTACTTTATACAAAATTAGGCATTAGCATTTATCCAGTCCTTAAGCACTTCTCACAGTGACCATGAGCATTCAAATTATATTTAGAGTGACTTTGAAATTACATGAGACAGTTTTCTTAGCAATACTGATGCATCCTCTCAGGACCCACAGATTCACATATGTTCAGTTGCTCAAGTATTCCCTGACCCTCTTCCAAAGGGTCAAGTTGTTCCTTATTTTCCCCTGGTCTATGTGGCCTGGTATTTCTGAAGGCCAGTCTTGCCACTAAAGACTGAACCCAAGGCAGCACTCATTCCCTCAGTCTTTTCCATGTCCTGTCTCACCAGAACATCTTCCCCCTTTAGCAGTGGGGCCACATCTTGCCAAATCTTCCTTTTGATACTTACATGCTTCTCTATTTTCGTCAGTTTTAAGGTTCTGGACAGTCATCAGGAACTTACCTAGAAGCTTACTCAGATGTACCCTGCACTGTGTCCTACAGGCAAGTAGTACAGAGTATGCCTACCATCTGCTCGAGAGAATGTGAAGCGGACTGCAAACAGGGTCATTTAGCACATCTAAGGTGCTAGCATAGACCTTCATGTCCCAGGATCAATCCCATGGGAACTTTCCCAAGATCTGCCTTGGCTCAGGTGGAGCTTTAGGTCATGAAGTCATGTGTTTTGGCTTTTTCCTTTTCTGTTTTCACCAATGAAAGTCTGATTTCTTCTCTCCTACCAGTCTCCACTCACACTTGTATGTCAGCAATTTCTGACATCAGCATTCCCATAATGAGGCAAATTTTGCTGCAAGGAGGATTACACTGCCCTGATACCATGGCTCTCCCTCTCCCATGTCACCTGATGTGCCAGGCTTTAGTCACACCTGCCCAGCTGCTGACCAGGGTAGTTGTGAAGATTCTGGTGCCCAAGGCAAGCATATCTCCAGGGTTGTCCTGACTTATATGATATTATTTAATTAAAAGCCCAAGCTAAATGTACCTCTTTCTTCTCTTAATTTATCTGATTAGTGCTGTGTACATTTAAGCTTTTAACTACCTAAGCATCACACTTGCCCTTTCAGTCCATGCCAAATAGTTACAAGGCCTGAGTTCTATGCAAGCATTCCCTGTGTGTTGGGAGAATCATCAGAAGCATCTGCCAGAACTCTGTTCTGAAACCGTGTGTCTCACTGATGCAATGTTAGGAAGCTTCAGTTGCAGCTGTTTTCCCATCAGGTCTGTCAGATTATCTTAGCATCAGGCTAAGAGTTATCTGGCACTTCAAACAACTGCAGCAGATTTTCTGGGCAGACCTGGTGTCCTCATTTCAATTGAGTTAATTTTGTTTCTAGAGGTCTCTGTGCTTTCAGATATGGTAAGAAGGGAATGTCAATAATACATATTGTTTTAGATGTTGCTAAGTTATGTTTATACAAGTCAAGGACTTTTTTCAGCTGAGAAGGAGCCTAGACAGAAAAACAGAATAGCCAATGGAATATTCTGTACCATAGACATCATATTTAGTATATGATATAAATAGGGGTTGGCCAAGAGAGGAAATCCATAATCTCTTCTTGGGTCAGGCTAGGCAACAAATTCATCAGACAGTCAGAGTGACTTGTGTTTCATCTTTATTACTGCTGGTTTTCCTTTTATCCTTTTCCAGTTTTGTTCTATTAAACTGTATTGATCTCAACCCACAAGGTATTTTTTTCCTTCCCCCTCCTTTTCTCCCTCTTCTCTCTACCCTTACTGAGGGCAGAGGAGGAGAAAGGGAGGGGCTATAAGGTCCTGACTGCTGTCTGGAGTTAAACCTCAACACCTTGGCACAAGGCTGACAGAAGCTGAATAAAATGTGCAGAAATACAGAAGAATGGACATACTGAATCAGCATGAAGGTCTGTCTGCCCTAGTATACTGCTTCTGAGAAAGTACAGAACTGGCCAGTTGGGTGAGAACAAGACTTTTTCCTGATACTGGTTATCAGCAGTTTAAAGACTTACAGAGATTTGGTTAAAACACTTTGGCAAGTTGTTTCACGAGTTATTTCTGTTCTATGTATGGTATCATGTTTTCTTGTGTTTTCTATCAAATCTGATTATTGATCTTTTCAAGGAAACTCAATGTCCTCACATTGCAAAGAATAATCAGTAACTTTTCCCTATTTGGCTTCTTCAGACCATTTGTGACTTTAGGATCCTCAGTGAAGGAGAAGATGCAGACAGCTTTGATTCATGCTTCTATAGCAGTTTTTCTGCTGCTATTTCACAAAATATTCCCTTAATTTGGAAAAAAAGTTGTGTTCCCTGAGCAAATGAATTTGCCCCATCTGCCTGGTGATCACTTGGTAACAATCATACAGAGACAATAAAACGTGCTTCCTTCTGCTGAGCCTAAGTTGCTAGTGGTGGAGGAGCAGCTATAAGGGCTGCCTTGTCTGGAAGCTGAGAAATCCTGAGATCATGGCTTTCTGCGGGGAATATTTCTGGCAAGGGCCTCCTGGATGTGCACTGTCTAAGGCACTTTGGTGTAGATCCAAGGAGTCTTTTCTGTCCAGATTGTTCCAAATGGTGTCAGCAGAAGCTGGGAGAAGGAGATGACCCATAAGGGGAATCATAGAATGGTTTGGGTTGGAAGGGATCTTAAAGATCATCTAGTTCTAACCCCCCTGCCATAGACTGGGACAGATCAGGTTGGTCAGAGCCTCATCCAACCTGGCCTTGGATATCTCCGGGAATGGGGCCTCCACCACCATTCTGGGCAACCTGTTCCAATGTCTCACCACCCTCATGGTGAACACTCAAGTCCTTCCATTTTTCCCCCCACTTTGCCTCTAGGAAGGTTCCACCTATCCTCTTTTTCCCCATCTCCTGCCTCTGCCCCACACCAACCCTTTTCCAGCCCATTTTCCCCCAAATCCCAC